>OZ014470.1:25821887-26177760 GCA_963965965.1 Trididemnum nubilum
AAGAAACAACAAGCTATATCACTGAAACAGACCTTAATGGCTCCTGTTCTGCTTCTCCCGCTGAAAAGAGATCAGATTTGCTTGATACAGCTCCAGCCGTTTCTACTTTGCCAGTCTATGTTCAAGAAGACACTGCTACATGTTCAGATGCAAGCACAATAATGCCATCTCCTTCAATGTTTGATTTCGAATCAAAATTATTGCAAGAACTTTCTACATCCATCCCAAAGATTGTTGAAGATTCAATACGAACAGTGGCAAATGTTCCAACAACAAATGACAAGCTAGTTTCTGAGAATGCTGATGAAATAACAAACAAGATTTCATCACTTGCAGTGCAGACACAAGATGAAAAAATGGAATGGAGTGAAAATGTTGAACCTTTTCTGAATTCTGTTGCTTCCAAAACACACGGTGATTTAAGCAAATCAGGCGAAGATAAAGAGAAGATAAACAAAGAAAGTGCTTTCATGAATGTGGATTCGACCGACAAAGTTTGTAGTAGCTACGAAGATACTTCCGCTACCGAATTAACTAAGTTTGAATCAGAGTTGCCATGTTCTCCTATTTCTCAAATTGTCTTGAAATTGGAAGAAAGCTCCAAAATTATTCAGCCAATACCCGTTACGGATTCGTCTGATGACACAGAATCCTCAAAAGAAACACATTTTGATCTACTAAGTGAGGAACAGAATGAAGCAGAAATTCGCTCTGACATTAACCTGCAAGAACTCGAAGATTCCATAGGATTTCAAAAAGAAAACGATCCTGATCTGCCTCATGTGGAAAAAACTAATTCCAATGAAGATGATTTGACCACCGTAAATGAAGATGACTTGCAACCAAATGATCGGTCACCTCAAATGAAAGTTGTTGAATTAAATTTGTCTCCATCAGAAGAAAAACAGGAATGTGTTCTCGAAAACACTGTCGAATCATCTTTGCCATTGTTTAGTAATGAACGGAACTGTCCACCTGAAAAAAGTTTCGAAACACTTTTATCGTGCGAGGAAGAGCAAGATGAAACATTCACAAAGGAAACTGATTCAGCTTCACACTTACCAAAAGATAAAGTGGCTTATTTGCTCGAAACGAGTATTGAATCAACTGCGGTGTTGTCCGAAGAAAAACTGGATATTATTTCTTTTGAAAAAAGTGGATCAACTTTGTCTTCATCAGAACAAACACTGTCTGATTCACTTGAAAAATTCAATGAAGCAACTTTGCTTTTACCGGACGAAAAACTGAATAGTTCGATCGAAAATGCTTGCGACTCTGATGATGGTAACTCACTGCAATCTGAAGCTTCCAAATCTAAAGAAACTACTGGCCGTGTGAAACCACAGCAATCATTAAGGTTGAAAAATGATTTGGCAGAGTCGCTGCATTCGGCAGAAGATCAGTTCAATGACGATGAACAGCATCTCAGTGAACATTCCCACCAGGAAAGTTTTTCTGAATCAAAGGAGAAAAATGATATGCGAAAGCTTTCAAGAAAGTTGATTCGAAAGAAAAAACGAAAAGGTCAAGGATGGACCAAACCTGCGAGGAAATCCCTCAAGAGGCAGTTCAGACCCAAGGCCCATCTTCCTCTAGCTTTTCCTGAGGCAAGAGTTAAAGATAAATTGGCTGAGAAACTCGATGAGATTCATCAAAGAAACCCTTTGTCCGAAACGATAATTACTTCTGAAATAAAGACAAATATTTTACCAGAAGCGCTTAATGAAAAAAGACCAGAATCTTTATCAGATAAGAATTTGATGCTGATGAAAGGACCAAGATCGAAGAAACTGAGCAAAGCTTCATTTTCACCCGCAAAGACAGCATTAACCGCTGAGAAATCTGCGATTTCTAAACCAAATAAGATCGTCAACGAAACACTCCTATCTGAAACGACTACTTCAGCGCAGACAAAATCATCTCGGCCACCTGGAAGACCCCGAAAAATCAAGATACAAAGAAAGCCTTTCGTGTCACCGCAAGAAAAGCAAGCTCCCAGTGTTTATACGACTAAAACTGCCAAATTGAATTTGCATAGACCAAGCTCGAAAAATAAAGAAAGCGGCAAAGGAAAGGAGTCTGTGAGCCGTCGAATGGATAAGTCGGAACAACCAAACTTCAACAAATTTACAACCAATGCCAAGGAACGTCGAAGGAAGCAAAGTCGAGAATCTTCTTTCGCTGATAACAACACTCTAAATGAAATTCATTCTGCAACATCCAGCAACACAAATCTCCAATCGAAAAAGAAAATTGGATTGAATGTTATCTCCGGCTCTAAAGGAAATATTAAACAGTTAATTGGAAAAAAGAGAAAACTCGACTCCTCTCATATTGCAAAATCTATAAAAAAGAAAAATTCAAAACAGGAAAACGTTGATGCTCAACAAGAAAACTCCAAAAAACGCAAACGAGCTAAATCTCGATCTTTTGAAGCTCCTTTTAAAGGTGCTGCTGATGTTGTCAAGTCGTCTAGTCGCGGACGAAAAATGTCCAAGAAACTGGAGAAAGATACTCTGACTAAAGCAGAAGCGTCACAATTGCCAGAACCAAACTCAACAACTTTGTCCGCAGTAAAATCACGCATAGGTCAAAAAAAATTAAAGCAATCTTTCCCATCAGCGAAAGACAAAGCCAAACAGAAAAAATTCCCTGCAAATTCAAATAAATTGCCAGTTCGCCGGTCGATTCGTAATTTTACTAAATGTGAAGTGGTCTCAAAATCAAAGAAATGATGAAAATCCGATGTTGCAACATTTTGCTCCTAACTTTATCAAGCTGTGGAACTTGAACAGCACGGTTTTGCTGCTACACAGTATTTGTTTGGTGCTGTTGTGTTTTATTTCTTTTTCTGCATCTGTTTGAACTGCATTTTTGAAATATATTTGTCTCATACGTTCGTAAGTGAAGGCAGTTTTAACGAAGTTTAAGTAGTGGCGTTGCTAAGGATGGTGGCACCCGGGGCGGGGTTTTGTGGTATCACCCTTTTTCGGTCCAGAAATAGGTGAAGACCAAATAAAAAGTCTATGCAGTAACAGTAGTGGATTTTCGGTCCAAATACAGGCAAGGCAAAAAAAACAAAACGCCTTGCGCCGTAAAATTACTGGGTTTTCGGTGCAAATGAGGTTGGAGACTAAACAAAATGAAAAAACAAGGTCTTCACCCCAAATCGGTGGAGTTATGATGTCACCCGGGGCGGCCGCCCCCTCCTAGCTACGCCACTAGGTGTTGTATGGAGAAAATTGATTATCGTCTTCATGCTTAAGCTTAGTATTTGTAATCTTTTAATTGTTTTCGATCTTTGGCTACAGGCAGTAGCGTAGCCAGGGGCGGGGGGGGCTATAGCCCCCCCCCCATTGGCCTGCCGACCAAAATGCAGAATAAGAAAAATACCACGTTTTTAGCACTTCTAAGACTCTCTTTTGCACTGGATTGGACTAAAAAAATGGTTTAAAGCATAGTTTGAAACGTTTATTTGGGGGGGGGGGCTAATGGACTGCCAACCAAAATGCAGAATAAGGAAAATACCACGTTTTTAGCATTTTTAAGACTGTCTTGTGCACCGGATTAGACTATTTTAAAACTTTTATTTTAGGGGGGGCTACTGAGCTGCCGACCAAAATGCAGAATAAGGAAAATATGTTTTTAGCACTTCTAAGACTCTCTTTTGCACTGGATTAGACTAAAAAATGCTTTAAAGCATAGTTTGAAAGGTTTATTTAGGGGTGGGGGCTAATATACTGCCGACCAAAATGCAGAATAAGTAAAATACCACGTTTTTAGCATTTCTAAGACTGTCTTTTGCACTGGATTAGACTAAAAAATGCTTTAAAGCATAGTTTGAAACGATATTTAGGGGGGGGGGCTAATGAACTGCCGACCAAAATGCAGAATTAGGAAAATACTACGTTTTGAGCCAGTAGCGTAGCCAGGGGGGCGGGTGGGCTATAGCCCCCCCACCCCATTGACATGTCGACCAAAAATCAGAATGGGAAAAACACAACATTTTTAGCTCTTTGAGACTGTTTTATGTACTGGAGTGGACTAGATAGTGATTTAAAACATCTTTTGAAACATATGTCCAGGGGGGGGCTAATTTGTCAAAAATAACACCAACAAATAAATGAAACCTTTGGTAAATGGTAAGAAATAAGCAATCAAATTTGATCGCAAGTGTAAAAATGCTGAAGATAGGTGTCATCAACAAATATATTTTAAACTAAGGAATAGAAGGGGGGGGGGGCTATTCAGTATTTGTTAATTACCAATCATTTCTCTCAAATCTCATTCATTAGCCCCCCCCCAATTATGTTTCTCTATAAACTGTATACGAAATAGATTACTCCGTGTGAGTTTTATTGAACTATTCAATTTTATTATTTACCAGCATCTAAACGAGAGAACTACATTTTACCATTAGCCACCTCCCAAATAGCCCATTTATGCTTCCAGTTTAATCATGTTTGCATTGTCAATTTCTAAGCCACGTTTTTAAATCATCATTTTTTAATCAAAATAGCCCGAAAATGAAGTTATTTTTGCAAAAAAATGCAAAATTTTCGAGCGCTGGGGGCTCCGCCCCCAGACCCCCGTGCCTCCGGCGGCTGGGGGCTCCGCCCCAGACCCCCCAAACAGCCCCCCCCCCATTGCAAATTTCTGGCTACGCGCCTGGCTACAGGCTTAAGGTTCTCTAAGTAACGCGTTGTTTTGACTACCGCAAACTTTTTCGGCCTGGCATTCACGTTCTTTGAGAGCAAATTAAAAAGTTGTTTTGTTACAGTGACGATACAAATCCACTGCGAAATCTTAACTTGATACTTATAGTAAACTAATCTTAAACAATTATACCACTGCTGCAGTACCAAGCCAATTTTTCAACTCCTAACAGTCCCAAATATCCATTCAAAGCTCTGCTACAAGAATAACCAACGCTATAAACTTCACTTATTTTCAGCTGCAATTTTCTCACTAACAAAATTCCTCTTACCGAGTGAAATTGCAACTTTTAAAGTTGCCAGGTATGGTAGTGGTAGTGCTACCAGGGATGTGGAAGCGGTAAATGTGCACAGCTTCCACTTCGACCACTCATCAAACGTTGAAAACTTGAATGTGGTGCAATTCGTGTAGTAAAATATACGACGAAATGTTCGTTTAACCAGCATTCGCAAAGAAATCTTTTTATTGGCTCGAAGATCCGATCCCAGCCTCCCCACCCCTATCAATATGTAACCTGGCCAAGGCAACATGTAACCGATCAGTGGTCGAGTGGATAGAGCGTCTGCTACTGAAACGGTAGACACGGGTTCGATTCCCGGTCGGGTCAAACTGAAGACTATAAAATTGGTATTCACAGCTTCTCTGCTTGACGTTCAGCAATTAAAGGGACAGTGTAAAGCCTCCACCGTGTGAGGTGGGCAGGTGGCAGCTTGACTCGAAGACCGAAAGGTCCCTTCGCTGTCTCCTGGCCAAGGCAACTTGGTGAATAAAATATAATTACAATATATAGATGAACCATGCGGTCTACCAACTTACTTTTAAATCTAGAAGTGTCTGAAAATCCGTTATTTTCTATTTAGGGGCTTTGACATTTTTTCAAAGTTCTAGGGGCATACGTGTAACACAGCATTCACTAACATAAACAAAGTTTCCACTTTCACCATTTGAAGCTTTCTCTTTTGACAATAGGTTTTTGAAAAAGCACACAGGGGAAAGGATAGCGTACGTCTCTGAAATGAAGTGTAGCATTGTATGACTTAAACGTGATCCTATAATACAGTGGTCGTCAACTACCGGTGTCGGTCCGTGGATAGTTCGTTACCGGGCCGTATACTTTTCCACATTAAAAACTTTGGAATATATTTGTAACGTTAAATGCAATTGCGTTTGATTGCATGAGTTTTAACATCTTGTATTGAAATAATTCCGGTTTGTAGGAAATAGTACAATAACTCAACTTTATTACCGCAACAATGCAAGTATATCATTAAAGGCGGTGAATCATCCTGCCAATTCCGGTGGTTTACAATAGTCAAAATTGAACTATATTTTTTGTTTTAATTTTGGGGGTGCGGTTGCAAAGATATTTAACAACTACAAAAAAGTATCCCCCGACAAAAAGTTTTTGGAAACTCTGAGTTTTGTTCTTCCCGCCTAAACCACAGCTCTCTACACTATTAGGCCTACTGTGGTTTTGGCAAGAACAAAACTAAGAGTTTTCAAAAAGTTTTTGTCGGGGGATATCTTTTTGTAGTTGTTAAATATCTTTGCAATCGCAGCCCCAAAATTAAAACAAAAAATATCAAAAATTATAGTTCAATTTTAGCTATTATAAATCATCGTAATTGGCTGGATGATTCACCGCCTTTAATTAACAGCGAACATTTGAATTTGCTGCGATTCCCGATTGGAGCAAATTTAGATTTTTTTTTGAAAGCCGTTTCGAAAAGAAATTCAATTTTGAACCGGTACGCTGTTTAAAAAAGGTTGCCGACCCCTGCTATAATACATGTCTTAGTGCAAGCTACCGTTGCTATAAGGATTATTCTACTAAAGTACCTACAGTATAAAGCTATAACCACAAAATTTTTGAAGTGTTTGTTGTTTTGTTACGCTGAAAATACACGTTGCTACCCAAAAAACTGGAGCAACGCCACACATGAAACGAATTATTTAAAAAACTGCGGATGTTTTGTAATTATTGCCAGGTAAAGATTTATACTTTAGGCCTACAGCAAAGATTGTTGAGGGGCACCAAGCCCTCATATTTATGGTGATCTGCCCAATTTAGGAAATCAAGCACACGGCTACTACTCCCAAAGGTAATTATTAATTAATCTCATAGATAAAAAGGTGGCAGAAATCTAGTTCCTCAACATGATGCAAATAAAATATGTCAACCAGGCTCTCCAACCATGTTTTATTTGCATGTTGTTGAGGAGATAGATTTCTGCCACCCTTTTCAGCTGTTACTTTACAGCAAATCTGATCAAAACAAGTTATTATTCTGAGCGCTTTGGTATGCGCCCCCAATTCCCGAAGTAATCGCCACTTTTTAATTTTTGGCTGAACGGTTAGAAAAATTAGCATCAGCAGAAACATAAACCATGTGATTAGATGCTTCGCTTTTAGACCGCTTCCATTCCGATATGCTCACTGCTCAGATCCATAAGATGACAAACCAATAAATTACATAATTTGGTTCCATATTGTATTTTTAAGATGATGATGACGTAAGCCGTTTAATTTTGACATAATCTGGAAAATTTTTTCAAGATAAAACAAAGTTAAGCAAAAACTAGATCATCAAGTGGCGCAATCGCTTCGCGAAAAGGCCCTTCCACATCCCTGGTTGCTACCCGACCTTTTCCGCAAAATGAGGGCAGGCACCCTAGAGTTTGGACCAGAAGTCAAAAGATTGAGAAGAACAAAAAACAGCTCGCCATAGAGGCGGGGCAGTCGAGAAGGTGGCTGAAATCCTACTGAGGTCGGATGTCCACGCTCTACTGACGTAGCATGGAGTTCTCTTTTCAACTCACCTGCATAAATACAAGAGCAAAAATTTGCAACCGTGGCAGCGAAGGCGTGAAAGCACGCAGTTGATGCAGGCGGAATTCCTCTGGAGAGACTAGGTAATTGATAATTAAGATGCGAATATGAAATGTTGCTTGTCCAGGTTTGGCACAGAAGGTTTGAGCAGGAGGGGAAGCTACCGCTTTGACCAAGAAACCAGGAAACTCGTTTTCGGGAAGGCCCAGGAAAGCTGTAAATTACCATGCAACCTAAAACCGACAAATGCAATGGTGAGGGGAGAAAACCAAGGACCAGACATTTCAAATCGACTTTGGTTAGACACGAAGAGGTAGAGCAAAGAAAAAAGACCGCGGGAGTCCGTGAGAAAGAGGCCTGATCGAAAGCAGTAGGTTTCCGCCCTCGATGTAGACACTAACACTATATCAAATACTTATTCAAGGGCATGGGTTTCCGCCGCTCAACGTGATGTGCTTCCTTCCTCGATTGGGTATGGAGAGGGTCGAAATGGTAGGGCAAACTCTTCCGAGGGCTCGACAAAAGTTACCTAATGTCGTAACTAGCAAGAAACATACGAACAGAGCTGGGCTCCCGCTACTTGAAAAGTAGCGCCGCTGCCGCTATTTGGCAAAAAAAGCAGCGGCGCTGCCGCTTGTCACTACTTAAATAGAAAAGTAGCACTGCTGCCGCTATTTACATACAAAACAGCGGCCGCCACCGCTTGTCGCTGCCGCTTACTTCAGAAAAATATCTGGTAAAAAGAACGATGGCATTCAATTACGGTACCCTATGGTGAAATTTTAACTTTATTTACGAAAGTTACAATTCAAGCTTTTAAACTATTGGTGTAGGTTACAATCGGCTTTAGCAGGCTTAAACGGTGAACAAGAAAGCAAATTACAATTCAATTGGTTGTTGGCATCAGAGGTAGAGTCCTCTAGGACACACTTTGAAGTCCTTGGCCTTGGCCTCGAAGATCAGGTGCTTGGCATCGAAGCCTCAAGTCCTCCAATATTGCCCTGTCCTTGGCTGGCTCGAGAACAGCACTATTTTTTGAATCGTTAAAATTTTGTTGGAAAACGCCAGAGACCTCGCAGCGGAAAATTTGCGAAGACTTTTTTGTTTTCCTCTTTTGGAGATCGCCTGAAAAATTTATTCGAAGATCTTTTTTTGTATATCAAAATTTTTCTGATGACCTTTTTTTTTTGGAGAACACTTGCGCCTGTGTCCTTGGACTTTTGGCCTTAGCCTCGAGCATTCCTGTCCTTGGTCTGCCTCAAGAGGGTCTGTCCTAGGAAGGGCTGTCCTTGGCCTCGGATTTTTTTGTCCTTGGCCTCGAGCCTTTTGTCTTCGACTCCACCTCTGATTGGCATGCTCCTTTCAAAAAAAAAAACAGCAATCATTTCAAAATATTGGTTGGTCAAACCAGCCCTTTAGAAATTACTTAGGAAGTTACCGTTGGAAGTTACACTAGGAAGTTAAATTCCTTGTCGCATTTTCTTCACAAATAAAAGGCAATAAGAAATAGTTGAAATCACTATCGACTTAAACAAGGTACGGTTCTAACATTAAAGCACGATGGTATACAGTATTCAGCTTCTCTACACTTACGTATAGCTGTCCAGGCTCTTATAGCTTTGAAGTAGTCAATATTTTTATCACACGCTCGGCCATCAACCACTAAAATAATTCCTCGTGTAAAGATCCGACAGGAAAATTTATCAATCGACCGAGTTACAAAACATTTCTGGGAATTTTATAGAAACGGCAGGTAATTCACGTCCCTGCGATGATTTCATCTAACTTTGATACAAAAGAAGATCGAGCGGTTAAGAACTGATGTTTATGAACTCGGAAAAGATACATACACAGAAATGACATATTCTATAGTGCGGGTAACATGCTATGCGCCGCTATGTAGATACATGTTAAGCAAATGATGCACAATGCGATTCACGTTACACGTATTTTTTCGACGAGTATAACTCCATAACTAAATTATCTTTCAAGCTTATTTATTACCTGGTTCGATTTATTAGTCAGTTCTGAGCGCTCTATAAATTTAATTCTCAGTTTTACTGTTCACTGTTGTAGCAAAATTTGTTTTACTATACATTGATGTATTTACTGTCCAAGTTGCAGCGCACGAACTATAATGTGGTCCATAAGTGGCGGAACCGGGGGGGGCTAATTTACCTGATTTTTTTCTGAAATAACACTGCTGAAAAATGTTTTTGTAATTTAATATCATAGATGTCGAAACCAGAAGGAACAACAGAACAGAAGGCGGAGAATGCAGACTCACAGTCTCACACTTCCTAACCGGGTGGGAAGGCATTGGATTATATGCATTGACTTTTAAGACGATGACTCCAAATAATTTTTGTAGCGTAATTTCTCCTCTTAAACTTAACACGGGATCGATTCCATTCCCAATTGTGATGCTCGTGTTAAGAGTACGATACCTTCGGTTTAGGTTTAATACCTGTGCGGCAGAGGTGGAGTCGAAGACACAAGCAGGGTGTCGAATCGTTTCAAATAATGGTTCGAGTTCAGGTTTAGCTCCTGCTCAAAATATTTTAGCGGTTCAGGTTTGGTTCGGGTTCACTCAAGTAAAATATTACCGGTTCAGGTTCGGTTCGGGTTCATTGACTTAAAATTTATCTGTCGTTACTCGTTTCGTCCAGAAAACAATCAGTTCAGCCAGTTAACATAAAACCAATATACCATCTACCCAAACATTCACACATAATACTACCTCATTGCGCACATAAGTCTCGTACAGTATTACAATTGAAAAGTATTGATGTCTTCTTAATCTACTCTTGGCCTTATCCTCCCAACGCAACTGAACAAACAAATCACTTGAGAAACTTCTTCAATACTTGTCGTCTTGTACTTTAAGCCAGAAGCTTAACATTTTACAAAGAAGAAATAAAAGTCAATCACTAAAAAGTAGCTGACACTTTGACACCTATGTATCACAGCGCACTATCTACTGTAATCACCTGAAAACAGTAAGTTTAAAAAATGACAAGGTAGTAGATGCTGAACTATCTTTGACAAAAAAAAGTGTAAAACTAATGCTAAACTAGAATGCAGCAGTAGCCAGTAGGAAATAGGAATCTAAAATTGTCAAAAATTGTTATATCGTTCAGTGGCGTACGGTGAGCATTTTTTCAGGGTGTGCGCTGACACTTCAGTTTAAGTAAACCAGTTATTTTCCCAATAAATATCGCAAAAAAGTCATTTTCTGTTCAAACTAATTTCCGATACAAAATTTGACGACAATACATATTCGTCACGCAGAAGTGACACCCACCGGCGAAGTTAAAATGCAAATGTAACAGCAAGATGTCGCCTAGCTTGCCGTTAAAAATTTAGAAGCGTCAAAAACTAAATAATTAAATAAAGAACTAACAAAGTAACAAACCCATTATGGAAATGACGCATATAGTTCACAGATTAGGAGACATTCAGCTTAAGAGTTTATACTTGGCTCATTGTACACTAAGAGCGGGTTGGAGTTTGTCACCGTTTATATTCTGTCAACACTTTTGCGGCCAAAAATATTGATTTAAAAAAACAACAACAACAAAGCAAAAGTGAAATGGTTTTCGCCTCACTTAGTCCACTAACACGTTCTTGATGTTGACTACACCGAAAGCATGAGCTTATTCGCTTCAAAGCAGAAAATTTTCTTTCAGCAGAAGCTGTGTTACTCGGAATAGTACATATCAATTGACGAAGCTTGTACACTTCTAAAAATCCAGGTTGGAGGTTCACAGATTTTATGAAAGTGATTAGCTCATGCGCATGTTTTCTAACAAAATCATTGGAGCGGTAAAGCACATAAAGTTCGTTTTCTAAGCGAATACAATCAAACAGAGGTCGGCAAATTGTTTGCACTTTGTTTAACAAATCTTTTGGAAATTTGCTTTATATTCACCATATTTGGCAGGCCATTGTAGTTGGAAAAAGTTAAGTTTTGATAGAGACGCATACCTAATTTTTCACTAAAGCTTTTGCTTGGAAACGGCTGTTTGATTATTATGCTGTCTGCACGATTTTCCATCGAGATTTTAGAAATAATTTTGAACTAGTATTGATTTGAATGTACATTTACATTTAAACCTTACAAACAAAACTATAGCGATTAGCAAAACGGAAGTTGCTGTCAATTTCATGGTCTTGTTCTTTTTGCACGCATTAAAATGCGTGGATTTTTGACGAAAAAGGCATCGTCACCGTCCGCTATATATCTCCAAGCCAAAATACACGGCAAGGTATAGCATGGCTCAGGTGCGCAAAGTTTCTTGAACGGATCGAACGGTTTCGTTATACTCCAGTAGTTTCGTGAAAGAAAAAAAGCATTGGATTGTGTTGCGCTGGCAGAAATGTTTCTAACATTAAACCGATGTAACAAAAGTTTCAAATAAATAATTTTTTGTGAGTGTAATTTCACAGGGCGTGCACCGCACACTCCGCACCTATGGAGAATACGCCCCTGATATCGTTACATAATACAGAATTTAAAATCCCTATTAGTAATGACCTAACAATTTGGACGAATGAACTTCTTTTAAAGGAAAAAAGACAATGAAGTTCTGTCCTTTGTATTTGTAGTGTAGTAGAGCTGATTGCTGACTTAGTGAAACCGAAAGATTTCCTAAACTTTGCACCTATAGAGAACCAATACGTTTGGACAAGTCCCATTCCTGTAATTCTAAAACGAGAAAAACAGAAATTAAACAAATGAGTTAAAAACACCATAAAAAGAAATTAGTATTAATCAGATTAAAACAAAATGCTACACAAAGCTTTGTGCAATCAATTGCAATTGTATGCACAATGCAGCTAAATGTTCTGAAAAGTGAAACACTCTGAAGTCTGAAATTACCGCTAAACAACATGCAAATATACACATATGGTATATATAAATATACGCTAATATATGCAAATATACGCTGCTAAACAGCATCCGGACATGGAAAAATATATTCTTACTTTTGTTAGGGGTTCAGGTTCGGTTTGGGTTCACTTGAGCACAATTTTGAGGGTTCAGGTTTGGTTCAGGTTCACTGAAGTAAAATTTTGCTGGTTCAGGTTCGGTTCGGGTTCACCAAAATGAAACGGTTCATTCGGGTTTACGGTTCGGGTTCAGGTTCGGTTCGACACCCTGCTTAAAAAGTTGTCTCGTCCAGCGACAGTAGAGTGGCGTTTCAGTCTTTTTAGTCAAGCTGGCATCTCAGTTCTGTACCAAGTTTGGGTGTTTCTGCATGGTCTATTTTTTTACGGCTGAATGACGAGCTTTAAGCAGTGAAGTTTGCACCTGAGTAGTTCAATGAACTATTGTATATCACGAAATTAAAATTGAAATTGCAACAATAAATCATTATGTTTGCGGGTTAAATTAATATAGGAAGTGGCTAGTGTTACGTTACGTCATGCCCATAACAGATAAAGAGAATAAGAGAGCAAAAAATGAGCTCTCATTTGCTGATTTACTCTTTTTTAATTTTTAAATTATCATTATGGTTTGGGGTAGATTTTGAGTTTAGGTTAATATTAACGTTTGGGTTGGGGTTAGGGCTAGGATAACGATTTCTTATTCTTACAAAGCGCATCAGCAGCCTCTGCCATTAAAATAATGCTTACATACATTTTATTTAAACAGTGCCATTCCTAATAAATCAAGATTCATTAAGATTTTTAGCAGGTTGAAATGGGTGTGAGATCCAATCCAATTAATATTTAAAATTTTTCATAAATTCAAACGTCAAAATTGGTTTTTGTTGTAGTTGACCTAGGCATACTCTATTACTCTGCCGCTGGCCTACTGCATATGGTTCTTGATATACTTTTATTGCTCAGTTCGCATTGATGTTAGCTGTACAACATATACATGGTGTTTTGTGCTTTTTTTTTATCTGCAGTTTAGCTGAAAGTTTAGATATTTCTGCTAAGCTGTACAAAGAATTTGTCTTACATCTGAAAAGTTCAAATGATCAGTTTCAGTATCAATAGTGCATGTTTGCTTTTATAATTGGCCTTGTTTACTATGGATGGGCTGTTGCTAATGCTCATAGTGCTTAGTTGGATCCATGTCCTAGTAATGACATTCTTGAGCGAATTAAAGGTTTTTGTGTTTGCAAGGGATGTGATAATGAATCAAGTCATCAACTCATTCCTCATGTTATCACGAAATCTGCAAAACCATTCAGTGAAGGTGAATGTGCTATTCCAACATCTACAAAACTAGCTAACAGGAATATGCAAAACCATTTAGTGAAGGTGAAAGTGCTGTTTCTTCATCTACAATACTAGCTTATATGTAAGGATAGTTTATTTTTATGAAGGTATGGGAACCAATTTAGTTTTGAATCGTGCAATGCTACGATGTTTCATTGTGTGCAGCTTGGCTGAGTGGAACTGCATGCTGGTTTTATATTTTAACAATGTTGCATTCAGAGTTCAATTGTACTTGCAGGCTGTCTGCTTGGATTCATACAATCGCACATGACTGATTGGAGACTTAAAAAGCACAAGCTTACTTTCCAGGTAGTCTTGTCTCTTGGTTGTAATTGTGTTCATTGAGTTGAGAACCCTTTGTTGATCTACAATGTCGTATTGTGGCTTAATGTTCTTGCTGTAAAGTCTACCATTACTAATAATGTCAGATGTCACTGAAGTAGTAGTTGGTAAATGCAATAATTACTGTATTAGACGGCATATAGGACGCATGTGCATGTATGACACACCCCATTTTAGCAGGTCAGATTTAGGAAAAAAGAACTTTACCTACGCCATGTAAGATGCAGGGCGATTTTTGAGCCAAAATTTTGGAAAAAAGTGCGTCTTGTATGCCGCCAAATACGGTAACTAACTAACAGCAAGCCAAAATTTTTGGTTTAGACAAATTAAAGACAAGAAATAGCATTAATAGTTGACTACGTGGCTGAGTGGTTAAGATTTTACGATCAACACCAGAGGTGGAGTCGAGGACACAAAGCTCAAGGCCAAGGACACAAAAAAATCCAAGGACAGGAATGCTCGAGGCCAAGGCCACGGACCAAGGCACAAATGCAAGTGTTTTCCTAAGAAAAAAGGTCTTAAAAAATTTTTTTCCGTCGATCTCAAAAAAAAAACGGTATAGAAAAATATTTTTCAGCCGATCTACAAAATTTTAACCATTCAAAAAATAGTGCTGTCCTCGAGCCGAGGACAGGGCAATTTTTGAGGACTTGAGGCTTCGAGGCCAAGGACTTCAAAATGTGTCCTCAAGGACGTCCTCGAGGCCAAGGACTTCCTCGAGGACTCCACCTCTGATCAACATAATTCTGGCCGAAAGGTCAATGATTCAATTCGCACTCGCGTTTTGTTGCTGCATCCTTGTATAAAACACTTCATGGCGCATTATCTCTGCTTAATGGTATTTTTTACTTTTAAGCATTGCAGAATTGGAAGCTGAAGTAAGCCGTTTGTTTGAAGATAAAACAAAACAAATACAGATTGATAAGGAGCTTGCAGAAGATTTTGGAGATATTTTTGATGCTGGTAGCTTGTTATGTTGTTTGTTATCGAACTGCAGCAGTTTTTTCTGATAAAGTCAAATTATTCTAATTTGCTTTATTTGATTAAACCTCACATTGATTGTGTCAATAATATCGCTTTCTTCAAATCTCATTTATTCAAGCATAACTAGAATTTTTGATATATAAAGCAGAATAGAAACCACTGCATTAAACATCTAGAAAATGAATTACAACTGATGCTATGTTTAATCAATCATCAAGGCAGAATTTCCTCAGGCATCTTACCACTTGGTTACATAATACTTGTTCTCCGCACACACCAATTTGATGACTGACGTTTATCATAGCTATTTGCAAAGCATCATGTGGTTTACTAGCTTTTTTTGGCGGAATGAAAGCATAACGCTACCATAAAAATACGAAACTTTGCAACAATACATGCTTACACGAAACGTAAATACATTGCTCACAATATAGCTCCGTGGAACTCTAGTGAACCAGGAAGAATCTGGTGGTGATTTTTGTTACACCAAAAAGTAAGAAGTATATCAGCACCGCACAGATGACCAGGGCATGGTATGGAATGGAATGGAAATTTTGGTATGGAATATGGAAGATGCCAGAATGGAATGGAATAGAAGATTTCAAGAATGGAATGGAAAACAATCTTCCATACTTCCATACCATTTCCATACTAGATTTCGTTCATGGCATTTACTGAAAAGTATATACGGGTAGTGATAACTAAAAATATTAGGAAGCGTTTAGGAGCTAATCATCTGTCGACAAATTAATAGGGTAATTCGGTCATGAACATTGCGCAAACAGTGTAGGCATTGCATCATCAGATCATACATATGTTCATTACAATTTGCAGCTGCATTGTTGCTGACTGGCTTAATTTTTGTTTTGAGAATGACAATTTATCTTGTGCCGTTGCCAGAGCAAACGAAGCAAGGGCACGAAAATAGACTGAACTTTTGCATATTAAAACTGATCTTGTACCCCCGCAAATTTTTGCGCAATTTCAAAATTCTGTGATCATGTCTAAAAAAGAGATATGTAAGTCCGGTAGCGTTTCTTAGTTCCTTTCGTTTTCGGCCCATAATCACTTGAAAAGTTTATCTGCAGCCGTGACTGCGACCCAAACAACCTTGAGTGTGCTCTAAAAAAAACAAAAAAGCTGGTCTTACGAAATAAACGATTTTGCTGGTCTACATTTCTACTCTACGACACACCCATAAACATGCGTGTTACCAAGAATTTGGTTAAGGATGGAGCTTGGAAGTTAAAGTTGTTTGTTTGAAAACTGCCTCGATTGGGTGGCGAGCTGAGCAAAGTGCTGCAACTCAATTATCTTCTATAAACGGAGGTTTGGGGGTGAAGCCCCTGTCGCTGGGCGATTTTTTGATTTTTCGAGAAAAAAAAACTATTTCAAAGACATTTGAATCATATTTCGCACGTTTTTAGAAGCCAGTAGAAAAGTTAAATTGCTTAGCCCATTTAGTCCATACTTTACCCACAAGCCAATTCAAAAACACGTTTAAACACTTGACTTTTAGGGTTAAATTTTTTGAGTTACGTGGCTGGGGGGGCTGAAGCCCCCTTCGCTCTCGTAGTTCCGCCACTCAATCCGTAAACGCTTAGCGGCCCGTTGTGCATCCCGACTCTTAGTTTGAGAAACACTGGCTTCGGGCTTAGAATACTTTGAATTGAATACGATGCAAACGTTCCTGGTTTTGAAATTGGTATGACTAGCGTAATTGGTACTTGATGACCTCTTACTGATTAGGTTTAAAGGTGTAAACTTTGGATGTTAAATTTGATGTTGGAAACTTGAACCACTAAACTTTCGGTATTTAAAAACTTAAATATACTGCTTATAACATAAGTAACTTCAATCAAGTAGATAGGATTGAATGTTATTGTTACTGTTTGCATCATTGTCGGTTTTCTAGACCTTACATGATGTCCAAAAAAAACGTATTTTAATAAACCGAGATGGAGGGTAAGGCCCCCTGGCCCCCGGTAGCAATGGCATTAAACTTTCCAAGTGACAAAACTTTTTATTCCACTGTAACTCGTATTTAAATTCGTATTTACGTTTCTATCCTCGAATGAGCATAATTATTCATTGTTGTTGTTGTTTTTCTGCATTTAAACTTTTTTAGGTATTTTTGTAGAATCTTTTTGCAATTTGGCTATGCCAAATTTCATAGTTTGTGCGATTACAAACTTGCAATCATTAAACCCATTGTATGTTGATTAAGTGGTTAATATTTTCATGCTGAGTGAATTTTTATGGTAGCTCATTGCGGTAGTGCTTTAAATATGGGATGAGATGCATCTTGCCATGCTGCTTACCTTCGCAAGCGACTGGTGGCAAAGGTAGGCTTAACGTTGCAAAA
Organism: Trididemnum nubilum; assembly: GCA_963965965.1. Taxonomy (NCBI): domain Eukaryota; kingdom Metazoa; phylum Chordata; class Ascidiacea; order Aplousobranchia; family Didemnidae; genus Trididemnum; species Trididemnum nubilum. The sequence continues at coordinate 25,839,358 of OZ014470.1, forward strand.
GTACAATACAAATTACGCGTAGCTTCCGGCCTAAACTTATCTTGGTATGGAAGTATGGAATGGAATATGGAAGATAATTTTAGTACGGAATGGAAGATTTTTACTATGGAATGGAAGAAAATTGCCAGTATGGAATATGGAAAAATTGTCTTCCATTCCATACCATGCCCTGCAGATGACCATCGTTGCTGGGTCGCTAGTAGCTGCCTGTTATGCTTACTAGATAAGTGCTTCACTATTCTGTTTCCGTGATGCACGGGAAAAGCTTTGAGTTGGTTTACTTAGTTACCCTACAATATACATAACGTGACGTTCGTTTTAATTTTTTTGTAGATTCTGCCTTAGTCTGGCTAGTAAGAGCCAAGCTGCATACAGCGAGTTGAGAGAAAGTGGTATTTTGCGATCACCAAGTAGTGGAATTCTGTACTGCTGTAGGTAAATATACTGTTCGTGTACGGTAGCCGTAATTATGCTGTATAGTATTGTAATAAACTGCGTCACAGCTTATTGTTATTTACTTCGTATCGAAGATATATAAGGTGTGATTCGGTTTGTTACAATACTAGAGTTTTAGCATTTCTTTTCATCTGTCATGTGAAAGAATTCCAAAAAAATGACATCATCAGTCGTGTTGATTTTTACCGACTACCAGATTTTCTTCCGGGTTATTTTTATTCCTGTATTTTGACACAATGCGTAAATCTTTTCATACCACCCCAAACTGGATTTCCCTACTTGCGACAGTAATTTTCTTCCTTCATTCTGAATTACCATAATTCAATGTGGGCATTAAGCGTCTACCTCAGAGACAAAAAGACGTCCATAGCTTATCTTGAAAATTGAGCAATAAATCCGGCAATCTTACTAATAGCGATACCGATGCACTTACCAGTTGAGCTATGCTCCCGAAATGACAATGTTGTGTAGCCGTTGTTTATTCACATTTCAATGCACAGGGAAAACACTGAAGTGCTTATTTTGACGTGATGTTTTTTTGTTATTACTAGAAACGTATACAGAACTACACCAGGTCTCGCATCCGGAGTACTGAAAGAAATTGAGAAAGAAGGATTAAACATAGACAAGCAACAGCGATTTTTTGCACTATCTGTTGATGAAATGAAAGGTACAATTACGGTGGGATTGTTTAGATGTAGGCTTATTGTTATTCTGTTTTCGAGTTTCAAATTATAGTTAAGCGTAGAAGCATCTGTTAAACGTACAGTATGCGTAAGAATTCTAAGCAAACTTGAGATGCAAGTTTGCTCACTAGATAAACGATAAGGTTTAGATAAACGACGCAGTTAAAGTTGAGACGTGTGTAACTTGTTGAGTTTATATATTGAAGAACAAGCAAAATTATCGCTTGTTTCATGAGGTGTGTTTTTTGAATGATATTTTTGCCTAAAAGCGATAGGTTAAAAATCTTTTATTTTACAGTTAAAGAAGACATTGTTTACAACACGGGTCAGGACAGAATGGTTGGTTTTGTCGACACTGGTGCTGAAAGGAACTCTCCATCAACTAATTCCGCTGCTACGCACTGCCTTCAATTCTATATTAGATCAATGATGTCCAATTTTTCCCGCCCTCAAGTGTTAGCTACCAACAACATCGCATCTTATAACCTAACAAGCGCAATATGGGAAGCATTGCAAAAGTGCCGTTTTACCGTATTGTGTGTTATTGCTGACGGCATGAGCACCAACAGAAAAATGCTTAATAAAATGAATAACTTGGCTATACGTATACGATTTGATTTTACCCTAAAAATATTTCAATAGCCAACTTCGCCAAAAGATCAATGCTGTTTGTGATTGGTACCGTTTTCAGTCATTAGTCTTTTTACTTTAAGCATAGATCGAATACCCTCCTGGTGAACTCCAGTGCTGCTGTTCGGCTTAAATATTTGTCAAATAGTGGTGGAATTTGTGTAGTTTCATCCATACTGAATTTAGTAATAAGCTGATCTCCATTCTTGGTCGTCGAAAGGGTGTGAACGAAATAATCAACTGCTGGTAATGCCAAGTTTTTCTCATCAGCGCCAACGTTTTTTCATAGCTCATGAACTCTTTCTGCAGTGACGAATTATGAAAGACATGATGCGTTGACGTTTTCTCGCAAAAGCTTACTAAAATATAATTCTTCCAGGGTAGAGGTGTTTACGGTAAACGTCAAACGACATTTTGAGCTTTGTTCGTATGTTGTTACGGTAATTTGTTTCTGCTTTATCCTCCTGTCACGAAACGACGGTGGCGCTTTACATCGGACAAAACCGCATCTGCTTTGGAGTTTTTCTGCGTTAAAAGAATATCCGTAAAAAACAGCGCCTTTACTACTTAATTTGATTTTTTTTGATTGGTGTATCTTTATCCTATCACGAGAAAGCGACGGTGCGCTATGCTTTGGACGAATCCGCACCCGCTTAGTAGTTGACCATTTTCCGGTTGACGTTTTACTTTTTTCCGCGTAAATTTGCTGCTTGTTCGAAGCCACCAAGCAGAGATAATTATCGTTAAGCGTCTTATCCAAGAACGCAACAGCGTGACCAGGGTTCTGGTTGAACTCATGATCATGCGATCAGAGTCGTCGTAAAAACGACGCTTTTACCCTCTCGGCCACGCTGAAGAGGAATGCTAATTGCTAAGGGCATTTAGTATTTTCTTCATGAACGTATTCCTACCTGTTAATGGACATGGTACGTCTATAGATTAGACTGAAGAAATAATATCGAAAAGCTCTCTTGTTATGACAGTAGCCCCTAAAAAAGTTGTAGATGCAACGGCGCCCCTGCACAATGGCTTAGCGTAATGTTACGTTTGTGCTGTATTTAAATATTCTTCCAAGCTATCAGTAATAAAACTGCTTTTATTCAATGTTGCTTAAATTTTGTGGAAAGGCAAGATATATTTCAATTTAATATTGTGAAGAGCATCCTAATCGAAAACATCTGGTGATTTTAGCAGCCACCTTCAATACGGAAATTAAGATTGTTAAAAACAATTAAGCTACTGCTAAGAAAGAGTTGAATAGAATGTTAACGACTTTTCTAAGACGTTATTGAATCAAGCAACAACCAAAACTAAGCCTGCCCGATACTTTAATAATTTCATTTATACTCTGTTCCTTATCTGGGCTTTTTAGTAGTTGTATGTGTTGCAATTGCACGTGCAGCTTCATTCCTCCCTTTGCTTTGAACTGCTTAGAGCAGTGCTGGAGCTGTACAATAAATATTGTTAACACAGGCGCGATAGTGCATATTTATCGCTGAGTTTTTGTGATTAGAGTGCATGCGTCGAACGTAAACAGCAGAGGTGGAGTCCTCGAGGACACATTTTGAAGTCCTTGGCCTCGAAGCCTTAGGTCCTCGAAAACTGTCCTGTCCTCGGCTCGAGGACAGCACTATTTTTGAACCGTTGAAATTTTGTCGGAAAACGCCAGAAACCTCGTGGAAAATTTGTAAATACCTTTTTTATTTTTCGCAATTGGAGCATAGGCTTAGCCAAGCGAGCCTCCCCCCCAATTGAATCTTCACCAATAACAAAAATGTGACAAAAAAGCCTATTGTTTCTTCAGTTTCTTTTTAGCGTTTTTCGTTTACACCTTTAGTGAACAACAATATTGAGCACCAGGGGCCCCGGGACCCCCTCAAATCAATTTTTGCCTGCCAATTTAAACGTAAACCTGGAAGAAATGGATAGTTTTCGTCCTAAAAGTTGCTATCTCAGGATCACATCTAGCCTTTTTATGAACGTAATGCTTTAACCAAGGCCGGGTTTACCACAATATGGCGCAGTACCAGCTAAGGGCCCTGCGCTCAAATCTTAAGACTTTTTATGGTCTTCATCTACATTTGGCAGAAAGATGTTGCGAAAATCGCCAAAGTGCCAGGGGCCCAGCGCGATGGAAATCCGGATCGGCAATAACATGGTCAGTAGCGTAGCCAGGGGGGGACGGGCTATAGCCCCCACCATTGGCCTGTCAACCAAAATGCAGAACAAGAAAAACAACACGTTTTTAGCTCTTCTGAGACTGTCTTTTGCGCTGGAATTGACTAAAATGTGATTTAAAGCATCTTTTAAAACATATATTCAGAGGGGGGGGCTAATTCGTCAAAAACTAAAGTCACCAATCAATGAAAACTTTAAAAAATGCCCCAAAATAATCAATCAAATTTGATTGCTAGTGTAAAAACGCCAAACATAGGTTTTATCAACAAATATATTATAAACTCAGGAATGAAGGGGGGGGGGGCTATTCAGTGTTAGTTAATTGCCAATCACTTCTCTCAAATATCTTTCCATTAGCCCCCCACCCCCAATTATTTTTCTTTGTCAAATACAGACGAAATAGATTACTCCGTGTGAGTTTTATTGAATAATAGGATTTTATGATTTACCAGCATGTAAACAAGAGAACTGCAATGTCATCATTAGCCACTTCCCACATAGCCCAATAATGCAACCAGTTGAATCATGTTGCGCTGGCAATTTCTATGCCACGTTTCAAAAGCATTGTTTTTTATTAAAATAGCTCTAAAATTAAGTTATATTTGCAAAAAAAATGCAAAATTTTCGAGCGCTGGGGGCTCCGCCCCCAAACCCCCGTGCCTCCGGCGGCTGGGGGCTTTGCCCCCACACCCCCAAAACAGCCCCCCCATTGCGAATTTCTGGCTACGCGCCTCACACATGGTTAGTAAGCGAAACTACCCATCCATTGAACTATTTTTCAATAACAATTCATAAATTCACCTCCACCTCGCCAGTTTTTACGCACGAAATACTTTTTAAAAAAAATAGCCATGGAAAATGCTGATTGAAAAAATCGTTAAATTTCAGTGGAGGGGGCCTGGGCCCCCTGGCCTAACATGCACTTCTATAACTGGTTATTTTCATGACAAAACAAAAATCTCTAAGGAAAATCTTCGAGTGGGTTTTTATTTACAGCAAAAAGGTTGCACGAGTCAATGCACCTTACTTCCCCCTACCTGGAGCAAATCACGTACAATTAAACTTTAACACCAAAATGCAAGATGTTAATCGTGTTTTAAACTTAAATTGCAACTAGAAGGAGAATTAAACAATTTAATTTTTTTAATTGGTTTTCAAATTTCAAAAATCTAGTGCTTTCAAATGGCTCTACACATGTGCGAATTGTGATGCAATGACATTAAAATAGCTTTTTTTTCCAAAAAATTACAAAAAATCGCTCAGCAGCTGGTGGCTTCGCCCCCAGACCCCCGTCTGTGATACGTTTGAGTTACACTGTTTTTTTCAAAACGTCTCCAAAATTACATATTTGCACTTTTCAACTATATTAGTTGAGGCCCTCTCCCTTTGCAAAATCCTGGTTAAGTGAAAAACAGGCAAATTTTTGATGACGTCATTGCATGTGATTTGTGGTTTAAGCCTCCCCAATCAAAAATTCTGGCTATGCCTATAAATTGGAGATTGCCTGAAAAACTTTTTTGAAGACCTTTTTTTTTTGGAAAACACTTGCGGCTGTGTCCTTGGTCCTTGGCCTTGGCCTCGAGCCTTGTGTCCTCGACTCCACCTCTGGTAAACAGGGTGGCCGGATTTACAAAGCGCAGATCCCCAGGCAAACGGAAAAGAATCGACCATTGAGTTACGGTTTTCTTATTCCAGAAAATATGATCTAAAAAAAAAGAAACAGAAAAAAAGGTCACGCGAGTAAGCGCGGGGTGTCTGGAATTTACCAGCTTACCATACGGTAAATCTGGCGCTGGATAAAATAATGCTTTTTAAGTGAAATCAAAACGGGATTATCGTCGTGGTCAACAATGGACATTCAAGTGATTCATCTAAACGTATGAGACGGTCCAGCCTCATCTAGAGCAGAATGGATATGGAGCTCAGCATCGCTTAGAACTTCCACAATATACTCCAAACTTAACGGGACTGCGCTGTTTCTAGTCAATAAAAGAGTCATAAATAAAATTAAATCACATAACACTGGACAAATCTGAAACAATGGCAAAAAGTTTCGTTTTATTGCTATTGGCGACAAAAGCGAGAATAAATTTCAAGCAAACCAATGACGTAAGAGCCAGTGGCGTTACTGAGAAAGAGGGGGGTCGGCTCAAGGTTTCACCGTTTTGAGGTGACACCATACTTTAATATTTGAAATACACCATACCATAATTTGAAATTTTTCACTAAAACTTTTTAAAATCGACTGTTTTTTGATTTTTCGTTGAAAAACGGAAAATTGTTTTGAGCGGCGACCCCCCAAAATAAACTTAGCAGCCGAAATTTCACGCAAAAATATTATAAAGTCAATATTTTAAAAATCAATAAAAACAATTCAAATACAAAAAAATGATAACGTGGTGACATGGTAACGTGACTTCGATTTTAAGCCCAAAAAAACGCCCCAAAGTTTGTCTTAAAAAGCGGTCTTATTCAAAAACAGCTAAAATACGGCAAAATGTTAAAAAATTATTATATTAAACTTAAAAAAATGAAATATATTAAAAAATATTATACTAAAAAAATGAAAGCGCGCAAACAAACCACTAACCAAGCAACCAACCATTAACTGTATGCAGCAAAAAACTACGAGTTTTTGTGACATTATTTATGTCATTTCTAGCAAAACTTACTCGAAAATTGGATTTTGGTTGGTAAATTAGCAGTTGACAAAAGTTCTTAAGCAAATTACGCAAAGCTACTACTTTTAGAGACAACGATTTTTATTATTATTGCTACCTGCTGGTTGTTAAGCAAGGCTAAGGCTGTCCAGTACAGCCACTGTCAGCAGATCAGCGTGAGCAAAGACAGAGCAAAAATCCGCATAATAAAGAAAGAAAGAGGAGAAAAAGTGGGAAAAAGATTTGCGTATCATCTAGTTTTATGTCATTGGTTGGTGTAATTACATTTAATATCATTGCAGCATTACATTTTCTAAATTTTGTGTTATAGAACTTCTTGGAATCATTTTCCATCAAATTAACGATTAAGAAAATACGAGTCCTTCCAATTGAAATTTTTCAAAACAGCTTCCAGCAATGCAATCTGATACTCCTTCGACTTTTGCATAACAGTAGGCTTACCAAAATTGTGGCAAGGCCACTGCCATCAGGTACACCGTGGTAATTTTGAGTTTTTGGCTAGTGTCTGGTATTATTTTATTTGATGAGTAGTGTGATAAAATTAAGAAAAATATAACACTTACCGGCATAGGCGTAGCCAGGGGGGGGGGGGGCCAGGGGGCCCGCCCCCCCCAATCAAAATACCACTAAGGATAAAAAATTATGATAACATAGCCTAGCGGTGTTTAGTTGCAGTTTTTTTTTTTTCAGTAATTACGCACATAACAGTAATTAACCATAATATTAATGACAACAAGGGAGTCGCAGGGCCCCTAACTAACAACCAGGGCGCCCCTACTAACAACTAGGGGGCCCCTAACCGACAACCAGGGGGCCCCGAGACCCTTAACTGAAAACCAGGGGGCCCATAACTGACAACCAGGGGGCCCCAGGGCTCCTAAATAACTACCAAGGGGCCCCGGGCCCCCTAACCAACAACCAGGGGGCCCATAACTGACAACCAGGGGGTCCCGGGGCCCCTAATTAACGACCGGGGAGCCCTGTGGCCCCTAACCAAGAACCAGGAGGCCCCGGAGCCCTTAACCAAGAACCAGGGGGCCTCGGAGCCCCAACTGACGACCAGGGTGGCCCTAACTCACGACCAGGGAGCCCCAGGGCCCCTAATTAACGACCAGGGGGCCCATGGCTCTTAACCGACAACCAGGGGGCCCCGGGGCCTCTAACTGGGGACCAGAGCCGCCGGGCCCCTGACTGACGACCAAGGTTTCCGGACCAGCAGCCTCTTAATTCAAATTTTTAACAATTTATATCCAAAACCTATGAGAAATCTAAGAGTTTTGTCCTAAAAGTTGCAACCCCAGGCCCTCGTTCAACGTTATTATGAACTTAATGCTATAACACAGGCGGTAAAGCAAACCCCCATTTGAAATACAACCAATGATAAATATAATGAGAGCATAGCCAGTATGTTGTCCTTGTCCGGAATTGCAGTTTCTTTAATTTAGGATTTACGCGTACAAAAGTAAGCAATAATAATGACGACCACATGTCCACGGCATAATAATGTAATGCAATTCTTGTACGTTTCAAAAAACTGTCAAGTGACTTGACTTAAGGCCTCCACGTTTTGGAAAAGAAGTTATTTTAATTTTGATTTAAATGTTTTTTTTATGAAAGAACTTAGGGGAGCGATCTTGTCTCAAAATCATTGGCGTAGTCAGGGGGTGGCCGAGGGAACCTAGGCCCCCTCAATCAAAATGCCACCAATGGCAAAAATTTGTCAAAAAAGCCTTGTTTCTTCATTTTCAGTTTCTTTCAGCATCTTTGCGTACAACAGTAATTAACAATAAATAATTTTGACGACCAGGGGGCCCGACGCACCCCCTTAATTCAATTTTTTCCTACCAATTTAAACGTAAAACCAGGGTGAAGCCAAAGGTTTTTGTTTTAAAAGTTGCTACCTCAGACCCTCATCTAAACTTTTTATGAGCGTAATGCAATAACCACCGCCGTATTTGCCATATGGCTCAGTGCCAGGGCCCTGCCCTCAGATAGTAGGACTTTATTTGGTCTTCATTTATATTTGGCAGGAAGATGTTGCAAAAATCCCCTAAGTGCCAGGGGCCCCGCGCAATGTAAATCTGGCCCGGGAATAAACATGTTAGTAGTATAAAATGAACGAAAACTATACGGTTTGGGGGATGGGGGATTGGGGGGTTGGGGGGATGGGAAATTTGGGGGATTGGAGGTTTGGGGGATTGGTGCTTTGGGGGATTGCGTCCCCCAAACGTGATATTATCTAAACGTAGTTGGTCTTGCCTGAGTATCGAACCACCGCAGGTGCCTGGCTTCAAATATAAAGATCTTTAGTGTCTTACCTGAGAATCGAACCACCGCAGGTGGATTGCTTGGTTTCAAATCTAAAGTAGTAGCTGGTTAAAGGTGAATAACCCAAGGTCTATTCTTAACTCTAAGTTTAGTGTAGTTATAAGAATGGAAACTTAGTGTTGACCTGAAGAGTAACTGAGTAACAAACCACCGCAGGTGGTTTGCCTGGGAATTGTTTCAAGTCTAAAGACTCTTAGTGTCTTGCTCGAGTACCGAACCACCGCAGGTGGCTTGCTTCAAAGTAGTCAGTTAAAAGTGAATAACCCGATAGTTTCTAAGATGTTCTAGTTAATGCTATGAAGTCTATTTTGTACGTTTAAGCTCTGTGTAACTTGAAACGTTTCCTGTAGTTGAATTTCCGCTGCCGTGTCAAAATCGTGACAGCTGTTATCTAAGGTTTAGCTGTGAATCGCTATCTTTTTTGTTAATTTTTTTCGAATATGGAGCGAGCATGGCGCAATACAACTCGTTTAATTCCGATGATGTCAGGGTTGGTTTGTTACTTTTTTTTTTTCGAATATGGAGCGAGCATGGTGCAATACAACTTGTTTAATCCCAATAAGTTTAACTATTTAACATACGATGGCGTAATAACATTGTCTATAAAAGGTAGTTAATGAAATCTGTTTTTTCATCGAATGAGATTAGAATTAAGACTTTAATTAGAATCGTTAACTGTCTGATCGTAAGCGAGCTTTGGGGAATCCCCTCTTTGGGGAAATTCCTGTTAACTTAAAAGCGAATTTTTTCAACTTTTCAAAGAGTGCTCTAGAATAGGTCTGTCAACCTCAGATTATGGACTGAATCTCTAGCGGAGGAATGCGGCAAAAAACCTAAACTTTAAAACACTTACCTGACAACCGTTGGGAACCGTCTTAAGCTTAAAATGCTTATCTGGGAACCAAACCACCGAAGGTGGTGAGTCTAAAGTGTAAAATTGGTAAGACTTTTTCGAAACCGAATCACCGCAGGTGGTGAGTCTAAAGTTTACAATTTGTAACACTTCCTGGGAACCGAACCACCGAAGGTAGTGTGTCCAAAGTTTAAAATTAGTTAGGCTTACCCAAGTACCGAACCACCGAAGGTGGCGAGTCTAAAGTTTGCCGAACCACCGAAGGTGGTGAGTCTTAAGCTTAAAAACTACTTACCTTAGAACCGAACCACCGAAGTTGGTGAGTCTTAAGCTTAAAACTACTCACATAAGAACCGAACCACCAAAGGTGGTGAGTCTAAAGTTTAAAATACCTGAGTCGCCGAAGGTGGTGAGACTAAGGTTTGTCTAAGAACCGAACCACCGAAGGTGGTGAGTCAAAAGTTTACCTAAGAACAGAACTACCGCAGGTAGTGATTCCAAAGTGTAAAATTTGTAAAGCTTACCTGGAAATCAAACTACCGCAGGCGGTTAGTTAAAGTCTAAAATGTAAGACTTGCCTGGGAATCGAACCACCACAGGTAGTTAGTTAAAGTCTAAAGTTTAAAATTTGGACTATAGTTTAAAGGTCGTGGACCGTTCTTTGGACGGGTGGTTAGCTGTCGCAAAATCGCTTTGAAGTTTGCAAGGTTCCAACAATTCGATACTTTTAATCTAAAAAAAAAAAATTAAAAATTATGAAAACAAAACTATATTTTAAGACATTTAGTCGATAACGTAGAAATATGTCTGAAATATGATTGTATATTAATTCTGGAGTTTGAATAACTACGGTATTATGTTTCAACAAGAAAATGGTGAACTTGAATACAAGTTGGTCAATAGTATCCTTTGACTTTTGCATTAAAATATTGCAACAGTGACTGCTAGAATATTATGTGAGTCGATATGGAAAGGTGGTATTATCTTCGACTTTTGCATTAAAATAGCGAGGGGTTGGTCGTTAGCTGTTGCAGCCACATCTGTAAAGCTCAGATAACCTGTCACAAATTCACCTTTAGAAAATCTTTTCAACCGTTTTCGCTCGCCAGATTAAAATTTGTTAACGCTGTTTTGCTGGCATGACGTAATATAATTCAATTTGTTTAATTTCCGATTGTTTTGGTACCACAAGGACTAGCAAGTTTGTTAGCTGCAATACTTACTCGAGAGTTTTAACGCTCTAGTCATTCTATCAAAATGAGCATATGTACCTATTGTCAGAAAACCTTTACTCGAAATAGTGCTATACTACGTCACAAAAGAGATGTGCATGAACGGTTTTGAAATTGAGTGCAAAAATGTGACAGAAAATTTAAAAGAAAACTAACCCCTGATTGAACTCAGACATTGGTATAAGAAATAAAAAGTTTAGCCTCAAGTTAACTAATTTTTTAATTTGTGGTACTTAATTTAAATTCGGATTGGTTATTAATTTTATTTTTATTCGTTTCATTTTATTTGCGCCAAAATACAATTTTAATAAAATAAGTAATAATTCAATCAGAACAGTACAATTGTAGCCAATTCAATAAAAAACAAACAGTATTTTTACGCAAATAGAAGCAACAAAACGAATAACGTTATAATACGCATCAAGTCAAGGTAATATGGTAGGAGTTATCAATATTATGCACGGTTTTGAAACAATATGTCTTACACATAAAATGTAAAACCACGATATAGACTAAAGAGAGGACGAAGCATTACATAATCGATTAAAAACACTCAACTATTAAGTTTGAACTAACGCTTGAAATCACTACATAAATAGAGAATGAATCAAGAGCAGTACGTAGCGGTGAGGGATAAAATCTTGCCTGTTTTTGCATAATTCGAATAATAAACAAGGAACTTAAAATAGAATGATACTGAACCATGCAAAATCATATTCTAGATCATAGAGAAAGAGTCCAAAGCATTACCTAATACATGCGTTTTACCTTACACTTTAGTCTGAACCAACACTTCAAATTACAATATAGAAAAAAAAATCAATCAAGAGCACTATCTAGTGATGAGAGGTAAACTTCTAATCCTTATTTGTTTTAGTTTCAACAAATCAAGACAATTTGAATACTATTAAAGTATTGAGAAACGGTTTGGTCACAAGCTTTTAATTTCTGACCTTGTTGAGGATATGACGTCATATCTTTGACGCCAGTAAGGTTCATCTTTGTGTCCACTTAAAACGCAAAAAGTGGGAGTTCAACAAAGATCACGCAATTTTAGTCACCGTGAAAACGACGCAGTCCAAATTCAACCAAGTTTAACCAATGATAAAAGCGGTATTCAGAATAAACAGACGATTTTCAATATTTTGATCAAATCACCCTGACATAAAGACAAAGTTCATAAAAAGTTAAAGTATCAAACGAGTTTTTTGAATTAGTTTTTGTTGCACATTATAAAAAAATATGAATTTTTAGTTAAAAGCTATCAAATTTTTGTTCGTGTGAACCAGGTACTGCATCTGGCTAACCACACCAACGTAGAGCACCGCTTCTTGAGTTCTTATCGCAAGATCAGGCTGGGTCACCGCAACGGGTAAACTACCTGGTCGCAATGAGAAATGAGCGTAAAGTGTCTTTCCCAAGGACACAACAACACATTATCAGTTCGAGCCAGGGGTCAGCAACATTTCGATCACTAGCCCGACGCTCTACCACTGAGCTATTGCCGTTGCCTTATCGCAAATAATACGGCAAAAAATCATCGTTAAAAAATTGTAATACTTCAATTATTTACACAAAACTGTAAGAATATTTCAAGCTTGTAAGATTTTAAGTGAGTTTTCGGTTTTTTTAGATAAAATTTTTATTTAAGTCAAAGAAATTGAACTTTGAATGTCTTTTTTGATCAAACTAGTCTTATGTAAACAAGAAACTTATAAAAATTTAAAATTTTTGACCAACGCTTTTCATTGTTACGTTACAGTTTTTGCTCACGACAGAGAAATTACAAGGACTGAAGAGAATTTATTGAATTTGTTCCCATAAAAAAACAACATTAATTGATAAAAAATAAAAGTTTAGAGAATTATTAATTAATTGAATCGTATTCATTTTTTAGAATTACTTTTTCACAACCTCTATGTAAACACGATTACTCAAAAAACTCGCAAAATGTTGTTGAAAACAAATTGTATAACGTTGAAATATCCTCTAAACAAATTACCACAAACAAGAAAATCGTTACAATATTTAAGAATTTAGAAACTATTTGATACAAAGTACATGTTTCAGGTAAATTTACAACCGAGATTATGAAAAAAGGTTTAATTTTGAACGATTCTCCGGAATAACTATAAAAAATATTGGTTTCAAATAAGACTTCAAGGTAAATTTTTGAAATGTTTTGCAAAATTATCACCATGTTAAATAATCCAATAAAATATATGTGGAGTTTGAATTCAACCGATTCCAAAAAAAGTCTTTGACAGCGTAGCTCAGAGTGAATATCATAACATAGTACTCGTCAAAGAGATTTAAGACCCTACAGTCTGTTTTAACCGTAATCGCGATCATCAAAATGTCTTAATTTTTGGCGAATTTTCTGTTTTTTTTTTGTTTTTTTTTTCTTTTTTTTTTTTAACTAAAACTCTTATTCAAATCAAAGAAAATGCAAGTATTTGAATGTCTATGATCAAACATTTCTCATAAAAACATGAAAACAGTTAAAAATTTTACTATTTTAGGTAAAAAGTAATAACCATCAAAAAGAAACCCAAGATTTCGATCAAAATATCGGCACACAAAGAAAAAAATTATTGAAAAGTTCAGGTTTTAGGTGAATTTTTGGGTTTATGTACGTTAAAATTTTCACTCAAGGCAAATAAATCGCAACGGTGTAAGATATTTTAATGAATTTACCCCAATAAAACTAGATCAAGTAATAAAAAACACACTTTTTTTAGAAAAATTTTGATTAAAAATTCGTCAAATAATTTTCGTTTTAAGGTTGAATTATTGTTTTAATCAAAGAAATTGTAAGATTTTGATTTCTGCAAAAAAACATTTTGACGCAAACAAGAAAATCGCAAAAACTAACGTAAATTTGAGACTTTAAGACAAGGTGTAATATCAAATGACACCAAAAAATTAGCAAAAGATCTTGTTTTAACTCAAGATAGAGTGTAGTTGAATAAAATTTTACGGTATTTTAGTAAAAAAATCAGTGTAAAACTAAAAAATTTTAAAAAAATGTAAGATGTTAGTTAAACGTTTTAGTTTCAAGTTTCAAGTTTCAAGTTTATTAAAAAGCACTGCACAAGTCCAAAAAAAAACAACTTTGCCAGTAAAATTAAACTAAACAAATATCAACATATTATTTATTTACTAATATTATTTTTTACTCAAAGTACAAAACAGATTATTTTTTACTGAAACTTTCGATTTAAAATGACAAAACATAAGATTTTTTACACACTTATCGCTACGACAACAAACAAATTGACTAAAATTAATAAACATTATCTATTTTGGTTAAATTTTATGGCGTTTTAGTAAAAAAATCAGTGTAAAACTAAAAAAAAATAAGATGTTAGGTAAACGTTTTAGTTTCAAAGTACAAAAAAGATTATTTTTACTGAAACTTTTGATTTAAAATGACAAAATGTAACTTTTTTTACAAAATTATCGCTACCACAACAAAAAAGTTGTGGTTTATTGACTAAAATTAATAAACATTATCTATTTTGGTTAAATTTTATGGCATTTTAGTAAAAAATCAGTGTAAAACTAAAAAATTATTAAAAAATTTAAGATGTTAGTTAAACGTTTTTTGTTTCAAGGTAGAAAAAAATATTATTTTTAATTAAAGTTTCAATTTAAAATGAAGAAATGCAAGATTTTGAGTGTTTTTTGCAAAACTATGGCTATGAAAACAAAGAAGTTTAGACTTTTTGATTAAAAATAATAAACATTAGGTTTTTTTTTTAACTAAGCGATTTACTTGACATTTTAATACTTTGGAACATTTTCTATCAAATTTAAGGTCTGAGAAAATTGCTTGGGTACAAATTGTTAAAAATTAACGTTTTTTAAGGAAAACATGCAATTCAAAACAAATAAACCGAAAGAATTTAAGTTATTTTTTTCACAAAAAGACTTACTTTAAAACGTGGAAATCAGTAAAAAATTACTATGTTGAACAAATTTAATGCTGTTTATAATAAAAACTTCATTTAAGACAAAGGAATCATACAATTTTAAGATAGCTTTGACAATATTATTCTTCACAAATGCTGGAAAGTTAATCAAAGGTTACGATTTATTAGAATTTTTTGTTTAAAGTAGAAAAAATAGCTGCTTTTTACGTTAAACAGAAACTTGAACTGAAACAATAACAACAATAATTAACTCTTCAGATTTTGCATGTTTGTGTGTCTAACGTCTAAAATACCGATACTTTGAAACTTACAGAAGGATCTACATGTTGCTTTTTAATATCTTTGAACTTCGACTTTGTTTAACATGTTATCAAGTAAAAAATCAAATTTGAGCGACACATCCTCGCGGTCAAAACACATGATTTGCTCTAATATGTCCGTATTTTCCAAGCTATAGACGCTTGTTACTTGAAATTTCGTATCATAAAATTTGCAAGAAAAACCCATTCTCGCATTTCTTTGCATTTGAGTAGTATTTAAACGAGACTGCTGTTAGACGTTTGAGTTTCTGTGTCGCAATCATATAGTGGCGTAATTTTTTCCTAACTTGAAGCTACGCGACTGTACAATTTGAGGTTTCATGAAATCTTTCACCTCTTTGATTTGAAAATGTTTAATTGGAAGCACTAATTTTAATAATAAGGTTGGGTGTTTACCTTGTAGATAGTAGAATCTAGAGTCAAAAACACGCTGATTATTGGATTACAAAAAAGATTTTGAGACATTTTTGTTGAGTCATGATCAAATACACCCGGGACAAGACCGGAAGTCGTTAATAAAATTAATTCAATAATTTTAATTTAAATTATTAATTGTAACAATTTACAATTCAAAAAATTTAATTTAATTTATTAATTTTAACAATTTTCAATTTAAAAATTTTAATTTCAACAATTTTAATTCGAACAATTTTAATTCGTTAATTTCAGTGCAATAATTTTAATTTAAATTATTAATTTAATAATTTTCGATTCAACAATTTTAATTTATTAATTTTAACAATTTTCAACTTAAAAAAAAAATTTAACTTTATTATTTTAATTTAAATAATTTATTAATTTTAGCAATTTTCAATTCAAAAAACTTAATTTCAATAATTTGAATTTAAACAATTTAAAATTATTGAATTAATTTTATAAACGACTTCCGGTCTTGTAAATTGTTATAATTTTTTGAATTGTAAATTGTTACAATTAATAATTTAAATTAAAATTATTGAATTAATTTTATAAACGACTTCCGGTCTTGTACCGGGTGTATTTGATCATGACTCAACAAAAATGTCTCAAAATCTTTTTTGTAATCCAATAATCAGCGTGTTTTTGACTCTAGATTCTACTATCTACAAGGTAAACACCCAACCTTATTATTAAAATTAGTGCTTCCAATTAAACATTTTCAAATCAAAGAGGTGAAAGATTTCATGAAACCTCAAATTGTACAGTCGCGTAGCTTCAAGTTAGGAAAAAATTACGCCACTATATGATTGCGACACAGAAACTCAAACGTCTAACAGCAGTCTCGTTTAAATACTACTCAAATGCAAAGAAATGCGAGAATGGGTTTTTCTTGCAAATTTTACGATACGAAATTTCAAGTAACAAGCGTCT
Source organism: Trididemnum nubilum (assembly GCA_963965965.1). Lineage (NCBI taxonomy): Eukaryota > Metazoa > Chordata > Ascidiacea > Aplousobranchia > Didemnidae > Trididemnum > Trididemnum nubilum. Next base: position 25,856,007 of record OZ014470.1, read on the forward strand.
ATAGCTTGGAAAATACGGACATATTAGAGCAAATCATGTGTTTTGTCCGCGAGGATGTGTGGCTCAAATGTGATTTTTTACTTGATAACATGTTAAACAAAGTCGAAGTTCAAAGATATTAAAAAGCAACATGTAGATCCTTCTGTAAGTTTCAAAGTATCGGTATTTTAGACGTTAGACACACAAACATGCAAAATCTGAAGAGTTAATTATTGTTGTTATTGTTTCAGTTCAAGTTTCTGTTTAACGTAAAAAGCAGCTATTTTTTCTACTTTAAACAAAAAATTCTAATAAATCGTAACCTTTGATTAACTTTCCAGCATTTGTGAAGAATAATATTGTCAAAGCTATCTTAAAATTGTATGATTCCTTTGTCTTAAATGAAGTTTTTATTATAAACAGCATTAAATTTGTTCAACATAGTAATTTTTTACTGATTTCCACGTTTTAAAGTAAGTCTTTTTGTGAAAAAAATAACTTAAATTCCTTCGGTTTATTTGTTTTGAATTGCATGTTTTCCTTAAAAAACGTTAATTTTTAACAATTTGTACCCAAGCAATTTTCTCAGACCTTAAATTTGATAGAAAATGTTCCAAAGTATTAAAATGTCAAGTAAATCGCTTAGTTAAAAAAAAACCTAATGTTTATTATTTTTAATCAAAAAGTCTAAACTTCTTTGTTTTCATAGCCATAGTTTTGCAAAAAACACTCAAAATCTTGCATTTCTTCATTTTAAATTGAAACTTTAATTAAAAATAATATTTTTTTCTACCTTGAAACAAAAAACGTTTAGCTAACATCTTAAATTTTTTAATAATTTTTTAGTTTTACACTGATTTTTTACTAAAATGCCATAAAATTTAACCAAAATAGATAATGTTTATTAATTTTAGTCAATAAACCACAACTTTTTTGTTGTGGTAGCGATAATTTTGTAAAAAAAGTTACATTTTGTCATTTTAAATCAAAAGTTTCAGTAAAAATAATCTTTTTTGTACTTTGAAACTAAAACGTTTACCTAACATCTTATTTTTTTTTAGTTTTACACTGATTTTTTTACTAAAACGCCATAAAATTTAACCAAAATAGATAGTGTTTATTAATTTTAGTCAATTTGTTTGTTGTCGTAGCGATAAGTGTGTAAAAAATCTTATGTTTTGTCATTTTAAATCGAAAGTTTCAGTAAAAAATAATCTGTTTTGTACTTTGAGTAAAAAATAATATTAGTAAATAAATAATATGTTGATATTTGTTTAGTTTAATTTTACTGGCAAAGTTGTTTTTTTTTGGACTTGTGCAGTGCTATTTAATAAACTTGAAACTTGAAACTAAAACGTTTAACTAACATCTTACATTTTTTTTAAATTTTTTAGTTTTACACTGATTTTTTTTTTTACTAAAATGCCATAAAATTTAACCAAAATAGATAATGTTTATTAATTTTAGTTAATAAATCTCGACGTTTTTGTGGTCGTAGTGATAATTTTGTAAAAAAAGTTACGTTTCGTCATTTTAAATAAAAAATGTCAGTAAAAATAATCTTTTTTGTACTACAAAACTAAAACGTTTAACTAACATCTTACATTTTTTAACAATTTTTTAGTTTTACACTGATTTTTTTACTAAAATACCGTAAAATTTTATTCAACTGCACTCTATCTTGAGTTAAAACAAGATCTTTTGCTAATTTTTTGGTGTCATTTGATATTACACCTTGTCTTAAAGTCTCAAATTTACGTTAGTTTTTGCGATTTTCTTGTTTGCGTCAAAATGTTTTTTTGCAGAAATCAAAATCTTACAATTTCTTTGATTAAAACAATAATTCAACCTTAAAACGAAAATTATTTGACGAATTTTTAATCAAAATTTTTCTAAAAAAAGTGTGTTTTTTATTACTTGATCTAGTTTTATTGGGGTAAATTCATTAAAATATCTTACACCGTTGCGATTTATTTGCCTTGAGTGAAAATTTTAACGTACATAAACCCAAAAATTCACCTAAAACCTGAACTTTTCAATAATTTTTTTCTTTCTGTGCCGATATTTTGATCGAAATCTTGGGTTTCTTTTTGATGGTTATTACTTTTTACCTAAAATAGTAAAATTTTTAACTGTTTTCATGTTTTTATGAGAAATGTTTGATCATAGACATTCAAATACTTGCATTTTCTTTGATTTGAATAAGAGTTTTAGTTAAAAAAAAAAAAAAAAAAAAAAAAAACAGAAAATTCGCCAAAAATTAAGACATTTTGATGATCGCGATTACGGTTAAAACAGACTGTAGGGTCTTAAATCTCTTTGACGAGTACTATGTTATGATATTCACTCTGAGCTACGCTGTCAAAGACTTTTTTTGGAATCGGTTGAATTCAAACTCCACATATATTTTATTGGATTATTTAACATGGTGATAATTTTGCAAAACATTTCAAAAATTTACCTTGAAGTCTTATTTGAAACCAATATTTTTTATAGTTATTCCGGAGAATCGTTCAAAATTAAACCTTTTTTCATAATCTCGGTTGTAAATTTACCTGAAACATGTACTTTGTATCAAATAGTTTCTAAATTCTTAAAGATTGTAACGATTTTCGTGTTTGTGGTAATTTGTTTAGAGGATATTTCAACGTTATACAATTTGTTTTCAACAACATTTTGCGAGTTTTTTGAGTAATCGTGTTTACATAGAGGTTGTGAAAAAGTAATTCTAAAAAATGAATACGATTCAATTAATTAATAATTCTCTAAACTTTTATTTTTTATCAATTAATGTTGTTTTTTTATGGGAACAAATTCAATAAATTCTCTTCAGTCCTTGTAATTTCTCTGTCGTGAGCAAAAACTGTAACGTAACAATGAAAAGCGTTGGTCAAAAATTTTAAATTTTTATAAGTTTCTTGTTTACATAAGAGTAGTTTGATCAAAAAAGACATTCAAAGTTCAATTTCTTTGACTTAAATAAAAATTTTATCTAAAAAAACCGAAAACTCACTTAAAATCTTACAAGTTTGAAATATTCTTACAGTTTTGTGTAAATAATTGAAGTATTACAATTTTTTAACGATGATTTTTTGCCGTATTATTTGCGATAAGGCAACGGCAATAGCTCAGTGGTAGAGCGTCGGGCTAGTGATCGAAATGTTGCTGACCCCTGGCTCGAACTGATAATGTGTTGTTGTGTCCTTGGGAAAGACACTTTACGCTCATTTCTCATTGCGACCAGGTAGTTTACCCGTTGCGGTGACCCAGCCTGATCTTGCGATAAGAACTCAAGAAGCGGTGCTCTACGTTGGTGTGGTTAGCCAGATGCAGTACCTGGTTCACACGAACAAAAATTTGATAGCTTTTAACTAAAAATTCATATTTTTTTATAATGTGCAACAAAAACTAATTCAAAAAACTCGTTTGATACTTTAACTTTTTATGAACTTTGTCTTTATGTCAGGGTGATTTGATCAAAATATTGAAAATCGTCTGTTTATTCTGAATACCGCTTTTATCATTGGTTAAACTTGGTTGAATTTGGACTGCGTCGTTTTCACGGTGACTAAAATTGCGTGATCTTTGTTGAACTCCCACTTTTTGCGTTTTAAGTGGACACAAAGATGAACCTTACTGGCGTCAAAGATATGACGTCATATCCTCAACAAGGTCAGAAATTAAAAGCTTGTGACCAAACCGTTTCTCAATACTTTAATAGTATTCAAATTGTCTTGATTTGTTGAAACTAAAACAAATAAGGATTAGAAGTTTACCTCTCATCACTAGATAGTGCTCTTGATTGATTTTTTTTCTATATTGTAATTTGAAGTGTTGGTTCAGACTAAAGTGTAAGGTAAAACGCATGTATTAGGTAATGCTTTGGACTCTTTCTCTATGATCTAGAATATGATTTTGCATGGTTCAGTATCATTCTATTTTAAGTTCCTTGTTTATTATTCGAATTATGCAAAAACAGGCAAGATTTTATCCCTCACTGCTACGTACTGCTCTTGATTCATTCTCTATTTATGTAGTGATTTCAAGCGTTAGTTCAAACTTAATAGTTGAGTGTTTTTAATCGATTATGTAATGCTTCGTCCTCTCTTTAGTCTATATCGTGGTTTTACATTTTATGTGTAAGACATATTGTTTCAAAACCGTGCATAATATTGATAACTCCTACCATATTACCTTGACTTGATGCGTATTATAACGTTATTCGTTTTGTTGCTTCTATTTGCGTAAAAATACTGTTTGTTTTTTATTGAATTGGCTACAATTGTACTGTTCTGATTGAATTATTACTTATTTTATTAAAATTGTATTTTGGCGCAAATAAAATGAAACGAATAAAAATAAAATTAATAACCAATCCGAATTTAAATTAAGTACCACAAATTAAAAAATTAGTTAACTTGAGGCTAAACTTTTTATTTCTTATACCAATGTCTGAGTTCAATCAGGGGTTAGTTTTCTTTTAAATTTTCTGTCACATTTTTGCACTCAATTTCAAAACCGTTCATGCACATCTCTTTTGTGACGTAGTATAGCACTATTTCGAGTAAAGGTTTTCTGACAATAGGTACATATGCTCATTTTGATAGAATGACTAGAGCGTTAAAACTCTCGAGTAAGTATTGCAGCTAACAAACTTGCTAGTCCTTGTGGTACCAAAACAATCGGAAATTAAACAAATTGAATTATATTACGTCATGCCAGCAAAACAGCGTTAACAAATTTTAATCTGGCGAGCGAAAACGGTTGAAAAGATTTTCTAAAGGTGACTTTGTGACAGGTTATCTGAGCTTTACAGATGTGGCTGCAACAGCTAACGACCAACCCCTCGCTATTTTAATGCAAAAGTCGAAGATAATACCACCTTTCCATATCGACTCACATAATATTCTAGCAGTCACTGTTGCAATATTTTAATGCAAAAGTCAAAGGATACTATTGACCAACTTGTATTCAAGTTCACCATTTTCTTGTTGAAACATAATACCGTAGTTATTCAAACTCCAGAATTAATATACAATCATATTTCAGACATATTTCTACGTTATCGACTAAATGTCTTAAAATATAGTTTTGTTTTCATAATTTTTAATTTTTTTTTTTTAGATTAAAAGTATCGAATTGTTGGAACCTTGCAAACTTCAAAGCGATTTTGCGACAGCTAACCACCCGTCCAAAGAACGGTCCACGACCTTTAAACTATAGTCCAAATTTTAAACTTTAGACTTTAACTAACTACCTGTGGTGGTTCGATTCCCAGGCAAGTCTTACATTTTAGACTTTAACTAACCGCCTGCGGTAGTTTGATTTCCAGGTAAGCTTTACAAATTTTACACTTTGGAATCACTACCTGCGGTAGTTCTGTTCTTAGGTAAACTTTTGACTCACCACCTTCGGTGGTTCGGTTCTTAGACAAACCTTAGTCTCACCACCTTCGGCGACTCAGGTATTTTAAACTTTAGACTCACCACCTTTGGTGGTTCGGTTCTTATGTGAGTAGTTTTAAGCTTAAGACTCACCAACTTCGGTGGTTCGGTTCTAAGGTAAGTAGTTTTTAAGCTTAAGACTCACCACCTTCGGTGGTTCGGTTCTAAGGTAAGTAGTTTTTAAGCTTAAGACTCACCACCTTCGGTGGTTCGGCAAACTTTAGACTCGCCACCTTCGGTGGTTCGGTACTTGGGTAAGCCTAACTAATTTTAAACTTTGGACACACTACCTTCGGTGGTTCGGTTCCCAGGAAGTGTTACAAATTGTAAACTTTAGACTCACCACCTGCGGTGATTCGGTTTCGAAAAAGTCTTACCAATTTTACACTTTAGACTCACCACCTTCGGTGGTTTGGTTCCCAGATAAGCATTTTAAGCTTAAGACGGTTCCCAACGGTTGTCAGGTAAGTGTTTTAAAGTTTAGGTTTTTTGCCGCATTCCTCCGCTAGAGATTCAGTCCATAATCTGAGGTTGACAGACCTATTCTAGAGCACTCTTTGAAAAGTTGAAAAAATTCGCTTTTAAGTTAACAGGAATTTCCCCAAAGAGGGGATTCCCCAAAGCTCGCTTACGATCAGACAGTTAACGATTCTAATTAAAGTCTTAATTCTAATCTCATTCGATGAAAAAACAGATTTCATTAACTACCTTTTATAGACAATGTTATTACGCCATCGTATGTTAAATAGTTAAACTTATTGGGATTAAACAAGTTGTATTGCACCATGCTCGCTCCATATTCGAAAAAAAAAAAAGTAACAAACCAACCCTGACATCATCGGAATTAAACGAGTTGTATTGCGCCATGCTCGCTCCATATTCGAAAAAAATTAACAAAAAAGATAGCGATTCACAGCTAAACCTTAGATAACAGCTGTCACGATTTTGACACGGCAGCGGAAATTCAACTACAGGAAACGTTTCAAGTTACACAGAGCTTAAACGTACAAAATAGACTTCATAGCATTAACTAGAACATCTTAGAAACTATCGGGTTATTCACTTTTAACTGACTACTTTGAAGCAAGCCACCTGCGGTGGTTCGGTACTCGAGCAAGACACTAAGAGTCTTTAGACTTGAAACAATTCCCAGGCAAACCACCTGCGGTGGTTTGTTACTCAGTTACTCTTCAGGTCAACACTAAGTTTCCATTCTTATAACTACACTAAACTTAGAGTTAAGAATAGACCTTGGGTTATTCACCTTTAACCAGCTACTACTTTAGATTTGAAACCAAGCAATCCACCTGCGGTGGTTCGATTCTCAGGTAAGACACTAAAGATCTTTATACTTGAAGCCAGGCACCTGCGGTGGTTCGATACTCAGGCAAGACCAACTACGTTTAGATAACATCACGTTTGGGGGACGCAATCCCCCAAAGCACCAATCCCCCAAACCTCCAATCCCCCAAATTTCCCATCCCCCAAACCCCCCAATCCCCCATCCCCCAAACCGTATAGTTTTCGTTCATTTTATACTACTAACATGTTTAGTAAGCGTAACCATCCATTGTACCACTACCATTTTTCAATAACGATTCACCTCCACCTCGCCAGTTTTTACGCACAAAATACTTTTTTAAAAATAGCTGGGGAAAATGCTCATTGAACAAATTACTGAATTTCAATTAAAGGGGCCTTGGCCCTTTGGCCGTACAAGTACTTCTATAACTGGTAAACTACATGACTAAGCAAAAATCTCTAAGAAAAATCTTCGAGTGTATTATTATTTACTGCTGAAGTATTGCAGGAGGCAATGCGCCTTACTTCTCCCTACGGACCAAATCACTTACAATTAAAATTTTACATCATAATGCAAGATTCTAAACGTGTTTTGGGATTTAATTGCAAAAAGAGGATTGAACAACTAAATTTTTTCGATTGGCTTTGAAATGTTAAAAATCTAGTTCTTTCAAATGGCTGCGAACTCGTGCGAAATGTGATCTAATGGGATTAAAATAGCTTTTTTTCCAAAAACTTACAGAAATCGCCCAGCGGCTGGGGGCAAAGCCCCCAGACCCACGTCTGTGAAACGTTTGAGTACACTAGCTTACTCACACACGTCTCCTAAGTTAGATATTTGCACTTTTTAACTATTAGTTTTCCCGCTCTCCCTTTACTAAAATCCTGGTTAATTGCCATCAGGCTACGGCTTCAGATCTTCCATTCTACGATATCTTTACCTCACAAAAAGTTCCTTTTTTGAAAATTTCTAATGACGTCATTGCACGTGATTTGTGGTTTGGGTCCCACCCCCAATCAAAAATTCTGGCTACGCCTATGCTTACCGGTATGAAATAATGCCCATTGCCACCTAAAGCCTCTTGCCAATGGGTGACAGTAACTTGAAAATAATCTGATGTAACTCTAAAAAAGCTGATAAAAACTAAATCTAAAAGTTTCCACTCTTGCATAGCCCTAATTTGTTCAGGCAAGCTGCTGTTGTACCGAGCCTTTATTAATATGCAATGTTTTTTATTACTGTGCTCTAAAGAGCCTTTATTAATATTCCAAGTCGTTCCTGCAGCTCCGCTTATGCCATGGATTTCCTACGCTGGAATATAATACTATACTCTCTTTCGGCTTTGGAAAAGACTTATGCTATGGATTTCCAAAGCTGGAAGATAATACTGTACTCTCTTTTGGCTTTGGAAAACGACAGCATTACAGGAAGTCGGTTTCACTGTGATAAACACAAGCATTAGTAACTGTGCTTCATAATTTAGTTTATTAGACTGAATGTTCAAAACCAAAAGCATTGGTATTTTTTACAATTTTATTTGTGCTAATGTATATATAGACGAGATTTGGGAATCAGTTGCGTAAAGCTTGTAGTTTAAAATTTATGCTATAGACCAGGGGTGCTCAAACTTGCTGAAAAACTGACAGCATGAATTTTTTTCTGAGCTTAGTGGGCCGCAAAATTCTCATAAAGTGCTTCAATAATTTTTATTCCGAAAACTGCTTAATGCTCATGTAACTTTTGAATGGCCCTACCATATTAAATCATTGCTAAACCGCGGAGTTAACCTTTAATAAGTTTTTAACTTCGTTTTATGTTGTTTAAGTGAAACTTTTTAAATCACTTAGCTAAGATGGAGGCTTCAAACCCCCCCTCCCAAGCAACGCTTATTTCCCAATAATTCTACTACTGAACACACCTTCTACGAACTGTGAAGTGTGGATCTGCTTTGATACTCGTTTTGGAATGCAAACTGCGCGGAGATAAAAATATAAACACTAAAACAAAAAAAGTTATACCGCAGCTGATGTAGTGGCCAACGAAACGCAAATTTGCTACTTTTCAAGAAATAATGTTGGGGCCGCACTTTGAGCAACCCTACTATAGACAGTGTCTTTTTGAATAAACGCTGCTATAGCTAGAAGTTCAGTAAGCAAAGCGTTTTGAATCGGTTAATTATATTTTCGCAGTTTGTGTCAATTTAACTGCGTTATGTAGGTTTCTATTTCATTACAAGGACGACATTTTGAGTATCGGACTCAGTCACCAACGATCGTTTTGCGACAGAGCCACATCTGTGCTATGCTGCTCAGTCTACAGGTAGTTTCGTATTCTTTCAATAATAGATTGTCAGCATATTATGGTAGTTAACTGTGCCGCCTGATCTTAATTTCGCTTGAAATTAGTCAAACTCGCAAACTTTGACTCAAGACCAAAGCAGTTTTGAACAATTTTTTCATTGAAAGCAAATGCCAACGGCTCTGTTTTGTTCTTTTTTTATCCTCAGCTGTGTTTTGTCAATGAAACTGGTATTACCAGAGAAACTTTCATATGCACCATTGTTATGGATTACAGAGTCACTATAAAAAGATGACTACTGAAGTGTTTGCTTTAATTTGCAGAAATTTTACTTTTAAGCTATACTATAGTTATTACGTATGATATCCGTTTTAATTAAATTATTTTTTTACAGTTCCGGCAACCTCCCAAGCTGCCATCGTCGCGCTTCATCGAAACTCAAGTCCTTCACCTGAACGGCCGCCACAGTCCAACATTGAACAAGAATCTGCTTGGAATTTTTAGTTGGCGAATTTTACGCCTGCAGTTTTTCTTGCGTGTATCTTACTGCCTGCATCTTTGCAATAATTTTTTTTACTTTTTAATTGTATAATTTATAAGAGAACCAGGACGCTCTAGTTAGAAAACATTGCTATTCCATTAAACCAATGAAACTACGTGCCAGTGCTGGGCCCAAGCAAGCAATAGCCGCTTATTGTGAAATGCAGTTCCACAATTTAAGTCTGATGCTAGTATTAACTGCAGGTTAGCTACAGTTAATGGACGTTTTACGTACCGGTAGCCTACCGCTTATCAAGTACTTAAATTGTATGGGGGACGCGTCCCCCCATTGAGAGTTAGCGTCCCCATCGAGATTTAGCGTCCCCTTATGAAAATTCAGCGTTACCCAACTAAAAGAAAGCGTCCTGGACGTATAGACAAAAAAATGGTTGATAAAATGTCAATTTCCGGCCGAATATTCCATCAAATTGCAGTGAAGATTTTTTTTTTTTTGGTTTTCACGTGAATTTGGAGCAAGCTTTTCACCAAATTGCTGCCACATTCCGAATGCGTCCGGTCACCACAACGATAGCGTTTCTCCATGCAATATTTTACAGTTCAGCTTGCATCCAATATTGACCTAACTGGCAAAATATTTTCCTATTATGCCGCAACTTACGAAAATCACAATGGCCACAATTATCTATTGTTACATTGTAGATCAATTTTACCACTAAGCATAACCTGCTTGGTTTTGTTTAGCGGAAAAATATCGGAGTGATTTTGATTTTTGCCCAAACACTAAATCGATAATTTTAAGCAAAAACCAAACCCATTTGCAAAAAATAAACTAATTTGTGAATGTATGCTGCTATGACATCGCGTTCACACCCAAAAACTTAAAAACCAAATTTTTTTTGCTAGGGTTCTGAGTCGCTTTAAAGCCAAAAATAAGCTACAACAATATTTTGAATGCTACCAACTTGCCCATTACCTAATCGCGCGCTCCCAACTGCACTTAAACTGAATTGAAATGGTTTTTGTACGTAGGCTTGTCTTGCATCTCGATTCTTCTTGATCGCATGTTGACTTTTCAAAGTAGCAGCGAATCTAAATTACACTGAGCTCAGTAGAAATGAAACTCAATGCAATTCAAAATCACAGCAACGTAGCACATTTCTTACTGGAGAATGTACTGCACACCGTTCGCCGTATTGAGTACCGAAAGCGTCGCAATAAATCTAGTCACTTACTTACCGTTTACTGAGTTGTGACTTGTGACTGACTGTTTGTTCATTGTTTGTCTTTCGCCGATTAGCTTCTTGATTTACGATTATTCATTTTTTCATCAAATTAAAGATAACAATTTTTTCTAATTATCAACATCAGAGGTGGAGTCGAGGACACAAGGCTCGAGGCCAAGGCCAAGGACAGCCTTTCCGAGGACAGAGACTTTCGAGGCCAAGAACAGGAATGCTCGAGGCCAAGGCCAAGGACCAAGGACACAAGCGCAAGCGCTCTCCAGAAAAAAAAAAAAAGGTCTTCACAAAAGTTTTTCAGGCGATCTCCAAAAAAAAAAAAAAAAAGAAAGGTCTTCACAAAAATTTTTCAAGCGATCTATACAAAAAACGTTTTCCAAAAAATTTTCAAGCGCTCCGCAAAATTTTAACAATTCAAAAAATAGTGCTGTCCTCGAGCCGAGGACAGGCCAATTTTCGAGGACTTGAGGCCTCGAGGCCAAGGCCAAGGACTTCAAAATGTGTCCTCGAGGACTCCACCTCTGATCAACATATCAAGTACAAACTGTGCATTAACAACTGCAATGCATCACAACATGCAGGTTTTCCAAATAGGCTTCTGAAGCAAGTCAACAACACAAAAAATTTTAAGCTACCATTTTGTATTAGGCCTGTACAATTAGTAATGCATCACATAAATAATGTATTTACAGCAGAAACTAGTCTAAAGAATGAATTTTTCAATGAAATTGCTGCATGAAGCATGACAGCCAAGGGAAGTTGTCTAGGCTATTATAGACAGGATAGACACTAAACTCTCAAGGGGAAACAAGCATAGGTGGGCAAGTTAATGCAAAACGTTAGCTTCGTTAACCACTAGTCCGTTAACAAACTTCACGCCTCCGTTAACGTTAATCCGTTATTTTCAGCTTTAATTAAAGGAACTTCATAAAGTCCGTTAATCTGTTAACATTTTGCGTGTAATTTACATTTCTTTTTATTCACTCACGTCTAGAATACGTATTGACGCTGTTGAGCTGATTGTAAGGAAATATTTATCGCTATAGTGGTCTTTTTGTGTTTTGGAAGTTACATTTACAGTCTAATCTAATTTCAAGATAAAAATAAGTTCAAATGCACAACAAAGCTGCGATCCGAAAATCTTCGGACATTGTGAACAACGATAATTAGTAGACCTATGAGGCTGCAGGTTATTATTTGCCTCAAAAAAGAGCTCCTTTCTTCGCTTTGTTCTATAAAACTCGTGGTAATATGCAATAAGTGTTACCAGTGCAAACTGGTTTGTACCTGTCTGATGAATGAATGGTTCAAGATATTAACCATAAAAACCTTAACGGAAGTTAACAGAACTTAACGAAAGTTACTTTAGTCCGTTAACAGAACTTAACGGAAGTTAATTTAGTCCGTTAACATGAAAAAACTTTTTAACGGATTAACGAGTTAATGAAAACGTTAGCTTCGTTATTAACGGATTAACGGACTTGTGCCCACCTATGGAAACAAGCTTTTCATTTCTAACTGGCCTATGGTATACTTAAAACTTTTTATCATGATAATTCTAGTTGTAGCCTTACAGTTGAAAGTTTTGTCATCTTTGCATTTGATTTACATTAATAAATAAACTTCTTGCTGGTCTAGAACTGTACTGGTAAATTCTTACTTCAACAGTTCAAAAAGCTTAATTCTGGCCTTCATAAAACTACTTAAGATTACCAGTTGTCACAGCTAATATGACTTAAAATTACCCATAGACATCAGAAGTTTCATGAGGCCATTATATAGCTAAGTACATAAATAATTAAACCAGTAAATCGGAGTTTGTACTGGCCTATTTTGCAACAAGGCTTTGACAAAATTGATGAAAAACTACCTTGCTTCAGATGAAAACTTTCAGTTTCACAACCACATTTTTGATATTATAAAACTCATACAGCTTAGTCAACTTACTAAAGCAATAATTTAAAATACTTTCGGTTCAAAAAGTTTCTTCTTAGTCGGTCTTGTAGTATTTTACGAACGACTACTGCGGTATGTATCTGCAAACTTCGTTTTGCAATTCGCAAATTAAACTTTCCCGTTAACCGGCGCTCATGAGCACACAATAACACAACCTTTTTCACACGCCTTCCAGACGATGTATATGACGACTTTGATGGTAGTTCTAAACATTATCGGTAACTTAGTCTTCAGCACTTCATAGGGTTTTTCGGCAGGGATGATATAAAGCCTTGAGGATCAACTAAACTGCATTTTTCTCAAGTAAAGTATCAGGTCAAGTTCAGGTCAGAATCGCTTACTCGTACAACAGTGGTGCTAAAACAAAAAATTAAAAGAGGTTCTGAATGGAAAAACAAACAATCATTTCATTAAGCTATAAAAGAAACAACTAATCGCCTTGTGTAAACAAATTAGCTGAGTATGCACCCCTCTAAACGACACCACTATTGTCAGTTAGCAAACTCGTTGTTCCTGGTTCAACTCTGCAGAATCATCTGCGGCTTCGTGTTTGCATAGAGTTGGCGGTTATGAAGTCTCCTTTTTGATAATGTGAATCGAGCTCTGACAGAAACTTGATGTTTAGGAGAGAGTGCCTCAGCTGGCTTGAAGTTAAAGGCTTAATCAATGCCTAGGCTTTAAGGAGAATTCTCGTGCCAATTCTTTCCAACTCAACCCCCATATCTTTGGAGGTGTACTTTGAGGTAGTGGCATAACCGGAGTGCATTGTAAGCAATTCTTTTCTGATTTCAGTCAGATTGACTGCTCTGACCTATACCATTATACCATGCTCATATATTGGCCTATTGCTTGTATGCTCCCTGCTTTGTGTCTTTTTCAACTTCTCACCTCTCGTCGGATACCTATGGTGCTTGGGCGATTCCGGCTTGAAACTGCAAGCAGTAAGTTGGTATTGGTTTAGATATCCTGCAGTGATGATGCAGCTGTCATTTAGGGAATGGTCAAGACAATGAGCAAAGGTGGACACGAATAATATCTTGCCAAAAGTGAAACGCAACGATTTTTTATTCATGTTTATTTCATTAATCCATTCAAAGCAATAAACAAAGTCTCATGGACACACATAAATACACTTATATAAAACAGGAAACTGCGTAGAACCTCTCGGTCATCGAGTCAAGCAGCCACCCAAAAATTAGTCATGTCAAGCTGCTGGGAGTGTCAGTTTTTCGTATTCGTTTTGAGTATGCTGCATACAGATCAAAATTGAGCTTTTATCAATTTAATCGTTTAGAATTCTTTTTACTTAATTTTTTTTTAATTTTTCGACTTTATCATCACTGCCGAAAAATTAAAAAAAATTGTGAATCATGTATAATTTCACAATAAATATTTTTTGTATTTTAATTTAAATTGATCGAAGGATAGTTTTTTTTAATTCATATGGTACCGAGTTCCAAATTTTGGCTCCTTGATACTTCAAACTTTTTTGAAATTTTTGTGTGCTGCACTTTGGTAACAACAAATTAGGTTCTGATAAAGCGAGGCGCGTTGTTCTTGCGTGTGTCGCTCTAACAGGAGTGAAGTGACAATTTAGGCGATTTGGTAGCTTTTTCCGTGAATTTTTGTGCATTAATTTTGCTACTTCATATACATACAAGTCTTTTAGTTTTAAGATTTGTAATCGGTGATAAAATGGTGTAACGTGGTCCTGCCGCTGTCACTTGCAACTATTTTGACAGCTTTATTTTGAAGAATAATCAATGTTTTCAAATGATTATCATACAGTAAGAGTTACCCCAGGTTACAATGCCATATAATAAATGAGAGTGAACCATACGATACTACAATTTACGAAGAGCTGTAAAAGGTAAAATGTTCCGCAATTTAGGCAAGATGCCTACAAATCTAGATATTTTACATGTTAACTAGATAATATATTCTGCAAAGTTTAATTTTTCATCAATTGTAATGCCCAAATATTTTACTGCTTTATTGACGGAAACTGGATCATTGTTGAAAAGGATTTCGATCGTTTGGGATGGGATTGGTGATTTTGGGGGGCAATAATAGCGCTGAAGATTTTTTTGGTTATTAGTTATTTTATTGGCTTTCGTCTATTCTAGTACACTCCGTAACTCATGATTTATATTATCACTCAAAATTGACGAATTGGCAGCGTGGATTACCAGACACGTATCATCAGCAAGTAATCTGGGGGTTGCGTTTAAGGCATTAGTTATGTCATTTATATATACCAAAAACAATAAGGGGCCTAAAGGACTGCCTTGGGACACTCCAATTTTTTTATTTTCCAAAGCGCAGTGCAACTTCCGCAACGAACTTTTTGATTCAGTTGAAGCGCAGTGCAACTTCCGCAATCGCGGAACGGGATATTCGTAACCAAGTTAAAGTGCAACCTAACTGGCGCAATTAAATTTACAAAAGACACTGCAAATATTCTCATTTTTAAGATTTTAGACGGAAAAGGAGTAAGTAATTTGCTAAGAAGGTCGACATTTGACAATGTAACGATTAAAATAAAACAAAACTAAGTTCAAAGAATAAAATTGCGCTATTAAACGAAAAAAAAAATTGAAAGCGCAGCGCAAGCTATAAAGCGGGGATTATCGGCGCGTGACAGGTGATCGATTGAAAAACACGTTTGTTTTAAATAACCGTTTTTTGCGCGTGACAAATTTTTCGGTTATTTAAAGGCGGTGAATCATCCAGCCAATTCCAGTGGTTTACAATGGCTAAAATTGAACTATAATTTTTGATATTGTTTGTTTTAATTTTGAGACTGCGGTTGCAAAGATATTCAACAAATACAAAAAGATATCCCCCCAAAAAAGTTTTTGGAAACTCTTAGTTTTGTTCTTCCCGCCAAAACCACAGTAGGCCTAATGGTTTAGAGAACTGTGGTAGGCCTAATAGTTTAGAGATAGTTTATTAGTTTAGGCCTAATTAGGCCTAACTATCTCTAAACTATTAGGCCTAATAGTTTAGAGATAGTTAGGCCTAATAGTTTAATAAGATTGGAGTAGGCCTAATAGTTTAGAGAACTGTGGTTTTGGCGGGAAGATCAAAACTAAGAGTTGCCAAAAACTTTTTTCGGGGGGACATCTTTTTGTATTTGTTGAATATCTTTGCAAACGCAGCCCCAAAATCAAAGCAAAAAATATCAAAAATTATAGTTCAATTTTAGCTATTGTAAACCACCGGAATTGGCTGGATGATTCACCGCCTTTGAACCAAATGTATTTTACAATCGGCAGCGATTGTTTGTCGCGCGCCAATAAACGTCGCTTGATACCTAAACATTAGACCTGTTCAGTTCATTCAATGATTGTCAACCTAAAACTAAAGGTTTTCGTGTTTCGACTAGTAACTTAGGCCATCTTCACGGCTAGCATTTAGAAGCATAAGTTATTCATCTATACAATTTATTAATTATAATGTACAGTGCAATAGAGCTATCGCGACGCGTTTCGACCTTGCTCAAGGGTCTCATCAGACGAAAAGAATAACACATATTTAAACATGCAATGATATAAAACTGCAATTAAAATTTGGAAACATAAATTAGCAGCAATTTTAAAATCATTAAAATTTTTAAACATGCAATCATATAAATCTGCAATTACTAAATTTGGAAATAAAATTGCATCGATAAACACATCTGCTTTGTCTATGCAAATTTTACAATGACGTCAAACAACTTATGACATGTTCATATAAAAATCACAGGAAGAGCACGAGCTAAATGCATGTGCGACACATTGCTTAGTGAATGAACACTTTACTAAAAATTAGCAGCAATTTAGAATCATTAAAATTTCATTCAATGATTGTCAAAAGTGTTCATTCACTAAGCAATTTGTCGCACATGCATTTAGCTCGGGCTCTTCCTGTGATTTTTATATGAACATGTCATAAGTTGTTTGACGTCATTGTAAAATTTGCATAGACAAAGCAGATGTGTTTATCGATGCAATTTTATTTCCAAATTTAGTAATTGCAGATTTATATGATTGCATGTTTAAATATTTAATGATTTTAAAATTGCTGCTAATTTATGTTCCCAAATTTTAATTGCAGTTTTATATCATTGCATGTTTAAATATGTGTTATTCTTTTCGTCTGATGAGACCTTTGAGCAAGGTCGAAACGCATCGCGATAGCTCTATCGCACTGTACATTATAATAATAAATTGTATAGATGAATAACTTATGCTTCTAAATGCTAGCCTTGAAGATGGCCTAAGTTACTGGTCGAAACACGAAAACCTATAGTTTGAGGTTGACAATCATTGAATGAAATTTTAATGATTCTAAATTGCTGCTAATGTTCAGTTCATATTTTAACTTTTTTTGATTTTGATTTGGCTTCACAATGTTTTTGAAGCAGATTTTCATACTGATCCCAAAACTAAAAAATTTTTAGTTTGGTTGAACGGTTTCCATGTTACGCGATGATTTCCGACCCCCACTTTTGAAAAAATGAGCTTTTTTACACTAGAGGGCGCTGTTTTTGAAGTATACTTAAAAAAGTAATTCAACTAAATGCCCCTCTGCATTTTACATGTTAAAAAAAATAAGTGAATTGGACTTCTGGTTCAGTAGTTATGACCATTTTAGTGATATTATTTGCAAAACTTCCTCTAGTGGCTAAAATGAATTTCTTTATTTTTTAATATTTTTTTTTAATTTGTGTCCATTTAGTGAAAGAGACTTCAATTTTCAAGTTGAGATTTTGCTGCAGTGCCACTAGAGGGAGTAATTTGCTATTTATTTCAAAATCGCATACTGATTACAGTTATATACACCACTCAAGTTAACGCCACCGCCAAATCTGAATAAATTATGACACAGCGCGATTTTTTATAGTTTGTTTTTAAATATCGACCTAGATCATGTAAAAAAACTAGCATTTAATGCAAAATTGCAATAACAACTCATACTGTTAGCAACGTAAATATAATTACAGTTAGGGCCTACGAGAGGGGGGTTCAGGGGGTACATCGTACCCGGGCCCGGTCCAGGGGGGCGCGGACTCAGGGGGGCCGGAAGAGTTCAGGTTTCCGTGTTAAGTTTTGGTGTCGGACCCAGCGGTGTATGTATGGGACTAAATATCAGTGAAAGACCTTTTTTTTTGCTCTTCACTTAATTTTGGGCAAAAAATCGGACTAAATTTCAGTGAAGACCTTTTTTTTTGCTCTTCCACCAAAATTGGACAAAAAAATCAGAAAAAAATTAGTGCCCAAAGAGATTTGGGGGCCCGGTATCGATCTTCGTACCCTCTGGAAAAATTTCTCTCTGAGGCCCTGATTACAGTATTACTGTTCACTTGTACAGTACTGTAATATTTTGACTTGAATTTACAATGACCGCCCAGCAATTTCAGTAAAGATGAAAAGCTCCTTTGATTAATAAAGAAATACAATTCAAACCAATATTTGCAGATTATCATATTAAAATGAAACACAGTTACCAAACTTCAGCAAATTTCAAAAGTTTCTAAACTTATTAAGAAAAAAAAAACAGTTATTTTTTGAAAAGGTTTGTTTTTATGTGGTAAAAGTTTTGCGTGTTTGTTGTACAACCTGAAGTACGTCGTTGTAGTTAAAATTTCATTTTAGTCACTGTCAAATTTAACTGAACGCCCAGCTGCTTCATTGATAACTTCCGATCCTGAAACAAACTGGCTGATTTGCTGAAAGAAGAATCTTTTTTCCAGTATACTACTGAATCCATACTTAAAGAGATAGCTGCTCGAAATCGGTTTTATTGACAAAATGAGAACTACTTGAGATAATAAAAAGGTGTCCCAAACCTTTTTTCCACGATTCCCCTTATTTGCAAAAAATGTTTTTAACCGTTTGACTCTGTACCATTGGCAACCCAGCATCTTGCAATTTTGTGGCATCTTAAAAGACATTCTGTAGAGCAGTACTAGTAGTTTGTGTCTACATGTTTCAGGAGTAGTAGCCAAGTTTTCAGATTTAGTTGTAGGCTATTCACTGCTACCAGTTGGCAATCGCGTTTCCTAATTTTTGCAAAATTATGCCTTTTGTAATGTCACAAAACAGCAAAATGCAGGGTTACCAATGGTGCGGAGTCAAATGGATTAAATTGTATTTTCGTGAAAAAAGGAAATTGTTGAAAAAGATTTAGGGCACCTATTTATTAGCGCAAGAAGTTCTCAATTCTTCTATAAAACCGATTTCAAGCAGTATCTCTTTAACGTTGGTTCGATTTCAATTAGATCAAAAAATTGTATATTTATGATTCATTATTGATGAACCCATGCAGAGTAGTCTTCATTTACGTTTAGTAGTTCTGGCTTATCTAAATCTGTTTTGGGATATTTCAGCAAGGTAGTAGCAATGGCTTTTTTGATTTCATCACTAATTAAATTTGAAGATAGTGCAAGTGGTATGTGCCTTGGTGGTGCCAAGTGGTATGTGCCGTAGTATCTCTAGTTTGAAATGCCAAACATCGAAGTGAACCTTTCTGAAATGTTCTAACTTTGTAGCCGTTTTGCTAAATATTAGATTAACTGGTTGAATGTAAATCTAAGCTGTACGTTGCATTCTCCCTTGTAATGGCATTTTTCAATCTGATCATAATAATCAATGAACCGGCAAAGCTTATATACAGGCTACAGTCACAGAAGAGGAAAATGTAAATTACGATTCTTATGATTCACTATTAGATCGGCAGACTCTCAAGCATATTTGCTCTGGCTGCTATATGGTTTTGGTTTTCATTACTGACCGCAATGCAATAACTTTTCTCTACCGCCAACTTTTCTTTTCTCGATGCACCAAAACAATGAATAGATATAGATACGTAAATTTTTCGCATGGACTAATAGCAGAACAACCAACAAAACATTTAAAATGGCAAATAACCGGTGATAGGAAATACTTATACTAAGTTTGAGCATAAGTTGTTGGGTACTCTGTTATTAGTTGTTATTACTACTAACGTGATGACCATTTCAGATTTCAAGTAAATTACATCATCTCAGCTGGAAGTTCTGAGAACTTGTTGATGAGAACGAACGTCTGAAACATCGCTGTTCAGCTCTGTGAACTTAAACAAAACATTCAAATATTTCTATCAAAAATGTGCGAATTTTTATTATTGAAAAGCAAACAAATAAAAAGTAAACGGTAAGCAAAACATAAACTGTTCAAAAAAACAAACTAAAATATTCAAAAAGGTTGCATAAAAACAAAAAAAAATTGAGGAAACATAGAGAGCAAAACAATTACGGTCTATCTGGGGACGAATTTATGACTTCAAAAGGAGGTGGCGGAAATTCAACATTGTCTATTACTGTTGCTTCGCTTTCGTCTCTTTCGTTGATTGAAAAAAGTTGAAATATTTCTTCACTAACAGCCTCGCGAGGTGCGATTTGCATTAAAAATTTTTTAAGGGGAAAGTCTTCCCCTCTCCAACACATGTATCGCACCTCCCCAGTCATCTCCATATCTTCGTTCATCACGTCGAAATTCATGGATTCATTTGCCATTCTAGAATAAGGACCATTCGGATTTGCATCTCCGCACGTGGAAGGAAACCACCAACCTAAACCAAAGGTAAAAGTAAATAATCGCATATAATGAGAGTTTTTATTTCTGTAAGTCACTTGACTTGCTCTTGCTTTCGCAGTTTTCCAATTTTTCACGCTAAATTTGCAGGTTAATAATAATTTCCCAAAACAACACCTTCTTCAATGCCCGCTATTCCCTTCTGGATGTTGGAAGAGCAGGCTAAGTAGGAACAATTCATTCATTCATTAATTTTTATTCTTCACCACCACAACAACAGCCAATGCACAGCAACACAATAATAACACGTAGAGTCAGGAAAAGGAAGTAGCAACACAACGTCAGACGTTAAGACATGCAGAGGATATTGAAAATAAAAAATTGATTTTTATTTGCATGGTTGCTACACCTGTTACACCAGTTTTATAAGATTTACCTGATTTATGCGTAGTAGTACAGTCTCTAGAGGTCGGTCTTATACTTGAAGTACGATGCCGAACTTTGAAGACTTGCTGATTACTTTGAGAAAGGGAATCTCCCGCATCTCCGTTATATCCAATTACCTTTAATCAAACATTATAATGAAAATACCACAAGCCAGGGCTGTAGTCGAGACCGACTCGTCCGAGACCAAGACCGAGACCGCAAAATTTTTCCGAGACCGGTCTGGATTTTGACTTCGAGACCAAGACCGAGACCAGAAAAATGACGTCATTAATGGTTTTTTCAATTTTTTGAAAAAGTTTTTGGGGCTCAAATTTGCTCATAAGTTGGATTTATGATTATATAAATTGATTCAGATGACAAGTTGCTTTAGTCGAAGTGACTACTTTATCAAAACATCTCGACGACGTCATTTAAGGTAAAATTTTCCCAAAATTATTGTTAAAGAGTGCCTTCAACTAAACTTAATGCCTCTTACTTAAAGATCGAAGCCTGATCACCTTTATTTTCTTCAGGAATTACGTGTCAATAAAACTGACTAAAACTTAATAAAATAAAATTACAAAAAAAATCATAAAAAGCTCATTACACATTTGAAGTATCGTATTAAACGTAGCTACAAAAGCACAGCCAGGAGTTTTGATTAGAGGGGGATTTCAAAGCGCGCAACTACGATTATGCTAAGAGGAGGCTTAAACTAAACAATGCATTTTTTTACCGAAAAATATTGTATCTTGTGAAAGGGTTGCAAACTCGATCGATTTTTATTCGAGTTCAAGCTTGAGTTCGGTTTATTTTAGCAAGTCTGTGTTCAAGTTCGAGTTCGGAAATTTAATTTTTTCGAGTTAAAGTTCGGCAAAAACATCAATGGTTCTACTCTACTGATTATTTGCCACTACAAAATTAATGAAACTATACATAATAATTTAAGGACTATCAGAAATTCTGTTGTTTGATATTCTGCTAAAAGTGAAGAATAGAACTTTAATTCATTAATGCGATAAACACTGTCACGAATAGGCCGCAATAATTTTCTTAAAAGCTATTTTCACAGACTTTACACTTTTGCTTTGTGCTAGCGTATATAGTAAAAAATTTTGTATAAAGCTTTCAATTCGAATGCTAGCTAACCCAAAATTATTTTTGTTGCAGTTATTAACTACTGCCTACAACTTATTTCTTATGCTGCGAACCTTTATAATCTCAAGCTCATTTCTTATGATTGCTAACTTTTTTGTCAAAAATTAAACTCGTTGATTCATTCCACTGAGCTGCAAATACTAACTAAGTTCGGTACTTTTTCTACAAACTGTAGAGTAGACAACTGTTGACGCAATAATAGCAAAGTTTCGCGATAAGAGACAAATTTCTTGTCACCTCACAACTCAAGAAAAGGTTGCATCGCTTTCCCATTTTAGAGAGATACTGCTCGAAATCGGTATTATTAAAGATTGAGGAAAAAAGAGGTGCCCCAAATATTTCTCCTCAATTCCTCTTATTCGTGAAAATACAATTTAATCCGCTTGACTCCGTGCCAATTAGTGACATCACAACAGGCATGAGTTTGCAAAAATTTCTCGCTGACCGAGGAACTCGATGTTCGATGAAAAAGGTACTAATAGGACATTGCTTTAGACAGCATTTCTAGTTCAAACTAAATTTATGGTGGCATTATACAAGTGATATAATGTGTTGTATATCAAAATACCAGCTTTGGTGATGTTTTAGCCTATGAATAATATAAATTTTTAAGCCAAAAACGCTCATACTGTAGATCAGTACTGGTAGCCTAAGTCTGCTGGTACCAATAGCAGTAGCCAAGTTTCTAAGATCTGTAATGAGAAACTAGCGCAATAATACAGTAGGAGTAATCTAATACCCACAATTTATTATCTAGAAGCAGTAAGCAACCTAACCAAATATGAAAACTTGGCTACTGCTATTGGTACCTGAAGACCAAAGCTACCAGTACTGATCTATAGTTTTTGACTTGAAATTTTGCATCATTCATAGGCTAAGCACATCACCAAAGCTGGTCTAACTTTGATACAACACATTATATCACTCGCACAATGCGACCATTGAATTTAGTTTGAACCAGAATCGCTGTCTAAAGCAGAATCCTATTACCTTCCTCATCGAATATCGCATTTCTTAGCGAAAAGTTTTTTGTAAACTCATGCTTGTTGTGATATCACAAATTCGCACGGAGTCAAGCGGATTAAATTGTATTTTCACGAATAAGGGAAATTGGGGAGAAATATTTGGGGCACCTCTTTATTACCTCAAGTAGTTCTCATTTCTTCAATGAAACCGATTTCGAGCAGTATCTCTTAAATCCTTTTCTTTACATACTAGCTGTTTTTCTAAGTCGCCTCGGCATAAAAAGTGAACGACATGCAGCTGTTGGGAAAAACCCAATCTCAATTTACAAAGCTTGATCAGGAAAAAATCTTTCAAAGAATATTTATTCTTTCAATTTCTTTTAACCAACTCGAACTCGGACAGTTTTATTCGAGTTCAAGTTCGAGTTCAGAAAAATTATTTTTTCGAGTTTGGCAAATAGACCCGAGTTTTTTCGAGTCCAAGCTCGAGTGTGCAGCACTGCTTGTCTTTGTGCTGTGCAAACTGGTGTAACTTAATCGCATCACAGCCAGAAGTTTGCCCCCATTCGCGAGGCGATTTTTTAATTTTTTGTAAAAAATAGCCATTTCAATCATATTTTGCACGTTTTAGAACTTAACTTGAGAGAACTTAATTGCTACGATTCGGAAGTCGTTTGAAAGAATTAAATTGCTCACTCACATTAGCCCCCTCTCATTTACATAACAAGTTAAGTCCAATACACGTTTAGCCGCTTGCATTCATAAATTAAATTTTCTACGTGATGTGGCTAAAAGGAGGAGAGCTGAAGCCCTCTTTGCCCTGCTGTTTGCGTCGCTGGCCATTTTACATTTAGTACAAACAAAATTTACCAATTTTAAAGTAGTTGGTTTGTTTTCGGTTGACAAAAAGTAGGTTATTATCACTCTTATAGACAATAAAATAATATGCATAGTCTATTTTTATAATCTTTTTTATATTCACTCTTTTTTTATAAGAATCAGTAAATTTTGAGTTGTGACTGGCTGTTCTTGATTTTTTGCCGAGTTTCAGCCACATATGTTTTTAATTTGTTCTTAAATTTTGAGAGCATTGATGTCAATTTCAATGTTTGTAAAACTGTTTAATTCCCAATTTGTATTGTATTTGGGCGCAATAAACAGAAATGAAAAAACTGTTGCTTGAGTAAAGGCTTTTTTGCTGCTTTTGCAACATCGTAAAAACGCAAAAGCGAAAAGGTGAGCTTTTTTTCAACTGTCTTGAACGACTACCAAAAAATTTCTCAGTTAGTTACGCAGCGCTCTATAATCTCAAAATAGTAGCAATTTCTCTAGCAAACACAAGAAAATCACCAAAGTTTTTTTGTTTTGAATCAGTACAAACTTTAGTTTGCTTTAAATAAGTAGCCAAGGGACTCGGCCCTCTCCCAATTGAAATGCCACCAATGATAAAAACGTGACAAAAAAGCCTATTGTTTCTTCAGTTGTAGTTTCTTTTACCAATTTTCGCTTACAACAGTAGTTACCAATAATATTGACAACCAGGGGGCCCGAGCTCCCTCAATTCAATTTTTGCCAACCAATTTAAATGTTTAACCCGGGTGAAATTAAGGGTTTTTTCCCAACGTTGCAACGTCAGGCCGTCATCTAACCTTTATAAACGTAACGCAATAACCAAAGCTGGATGTGCCATATGTCTTGGTGCCAGGGGCTTCTCCTCAGATGGTAAGAATTTTTTTGTTTGGCAGGAAGATGTTGCGAAAATCCCTAAATTGCTACGAGCCCCGGGCAATAACATGGTTAGTAGGCGTAACCATCTACAGTATTGTACTATTTTTCAATAGGAACAATTCACCTCACCTCGCCAGTTTTTACGCGACAAAATACTTTTGAAAAACAAAATAGCTAGAGGAAATGCTCATTGAACAAAGCATTAAATTTGAATTGAGGGGGCCTGGGCTCCCGGCCGTACGTGTACTCCTACAACCAGTTAATTTCATGACAAAACAAAAATCTTAGCGGAAAATCTTCGAATGGATTATTATTTACAGCTAAAATATTGCGGGAGGCAATGTACTTTACTTCCCCTTACCTGAACCAAATTACTTATAAAATTTAATCCCAAAATAAGATTTTAAACGTGTTTTGGACTTAAAGTGTAAATAAAAGGAGGACTGAACAATTTAATTTTCGAATTGCCGAACTTCATTGTAGAAATTGACACGAAAACTTCGATCTGTATTGTGTGAGATTAAGGAGTCGTGAAAACAGCTGCGCCCTGAAATCGGACAAGAACTCTTTAATTTTACCCGGACTTTTTTCTCGTGTGTAAATGCGACAAGTTTAATCTCCAGGTGCGAAACCTAGTTGAAAAAGCAATACAGTCAACCCTCGATTTAACGGACCTCGATTTAACGGACTTCGGATTTAACGGACTTCGGATTTTACCGTTCCGTAAGCATAGACTGCTGTACATGTAATTGTTACAAGCGAAAATCAATAGCCGACGAAACGAGAAATCGTGCTACGTTGTCGCAGAGACATAATGATTCCCCGTTTACTTGCATTGTGACATCACAAGACGTATCAGTCAGCTTGTTCAGCTTGTTTTGCTCATTGAGTTTTAGTGCTGTTATAATAACAAACATGCCTAAACAAGCCGAAAAACGTAAACGTGTAAACTTGTCTGTGACGCGTAAACTTGTCTGTTTTCCAAGTAAAAGCTAAGATTTGCTGTTACGGATAAGCTATGTTAGCAGTTGAGGTGCACACAATTGTAACAGAGTGAGGAACACTGCGTTTTCGTTTAACGGACTTTTTCCAACAACGGACTGTCGTTGGTCCGCATTTGTCCGTTAAACCGAGGTTTGACTGTAATGTAAACGCGGCGTTAGCCTCTTACCAAACTATTTCATTTTGCTCCAAAAATTACCCAATCTCAAGACCAATTCTAAGCTACGAGACCGAGACCACAATTGTTCGAGACCAAGACCGAGACCGATGCAAAAGAATCGAGACCAAGACCGAGACCAATGCAAAAGAATCGAGACCGCAAGACCGAGACCACAAAAAATCGGTTTCGAGACCTACAGCCCCGCCACAAGCTAAAATTAATAATCGACAATTACGACAAAGTTCTAAAAATCTACATATAATTTCAAAAACAAAATGAACTATGCTTCACAACGGCCGGCCATACAGCGACTGAAAAATATATGTATTTATATCTAGTACCGTTTGTTTTGAGAAGACTGCCCAGAAACGTACTCTGAATAAATGAAATATCCCTGCAACACTCAAACCTAAATAAACCAGCCTTTTAGAAAAGTACAAAATTCTTATTAAGATTCTTATTCCGAAACAATCAATTCTTCGACTAGATTCTACCACCTATCAGTCAAAAACTTCGATAACGCTCAAGCTTGCTCAGGCATTGGGTTTGCATCGTCTATCTCCTTACAGCAAACTTAGCTTTTTCGAAGTTTTTTGCTAAATTTGGTACCGCTATACTTGAACGAGTGCATTTGTCAGTTAAGACAAACTCATAAAGACAGGCCAGTGCAAAATACTGCACCCCTCGTGCCATAGGCGTAGACAAGATTTCTAATTGAGAGGGCCCCAAATTGAAAATCACATCCAATGACGTCTGCAGGAATTTTCCAAAAAAGGGACTTTTTATGAAACAAAAGATTTGATAAAATGGAAGATGAAAAGCTGGGGTCTGGGGACAGACCCCAGTGCTTAGAGGTTTTTACTATGTTTTAAGAAAAAAGTCAATTTTACAACCATTTTTGCTCAAATTTGTGTTTTTCAAATAGGAAAATTACCTGTGGCAAAAGTAAATGTTATTACCCTTTATGCTTGTCCTACTAGAAAGAACAAAATTCGAAATAGCAAATGAACTTGATTTGCATGTCAACAACATTGATTAGCATGAGTAGAAAAACTGGCTCCCCCCATTCAATATATTGTTTTATTATTGTACATTAAAAGTCAAAAAAGACCTTCACCATTTCATTTTTCAGGTCATTCTTTAGCGATTTAGATTTTTTTTGCATTAATGCAGAAGTTTGGAAACTTTTTTGGCTGCGGCAAGCTCTTTTGTATTGCGTTTTTCATTGAGCTGCAGAAATTTTGAAAAACCATCATTGTCTGGAAATATAAAACGGGGGTTAGGGGGGCAGAGCTCATAACGTTTAGAGATTTTAAAGAACTGAATAAAAAAATTCAATGCTAATTTTTGTTTATTTATTTGTATTACTTCGTTCTTTGTTTTTTTTTAGTTTTGGACATCATCTTTCAGCAAATTAAAACTTTCACATGAATCATGGAACACAGCAGAACGATGAAACCAGTTTTTTATTAACTTTTTGCCCGTTGCGTCGCTGATAAGATCAGGTGAAAACTGAGCTAGCTTTCGTTGAAGTTCAAAAATCTTGTAATGCAACTTGCATGACAGCCAAAACTTTGACATTGGCTGAAAACATTTGAAATCCAGCCACCTCAACCATTCGATGGCTGCTTGAATTGTTTTTCTATATTACAAGTTTTTGAATGCCCAGCCACTGCAATGTTTTTCGATTTTAGGAATTTTTTTATAACTGCGACCACATGTGGTGAGCAGGATCTTTAAGGTCTTAAAGATCCTGCTCACCACATTACCAAACCACCTGAGATCGTAACTGAAGAGTTCTGCCCGAAAAGCTTATTGCGAAAGCTCCAATGAAATCGACTTTGTTGAAAGTCATATTCAAGTAATAAAAAATACGAAAAGCTTTAAAAAAAAACAACAGTAAACCAACAAGTTTATTGTGCGGATATATGCCAACAGATGTTTAGCGATATACGAAATGTAATGGATGACCAAACATGGACAATTTGGACATGGCAGCAAGCAGCAGGATGGTGCCAGGTCTTCCAATCAATTTCTTCAGCAATCTACTCCTGATTTTATTGATCTGGAAGATTGGCCGTGTAGAAGTCTAGACTTAAATGTTATGGATCACTGCGTTTTGAGCTTGCTATTAACAGAGCTTCAGAACTGTCGACATGCGCACACTCTATTGATGATTTGAAAACGAGCTTAGAAAGAGCTTCGAACGATATCTCGATAGTTCCTCTTCAAAGCGCTACACGAGCATGATTTTAAGATCTGCCCTGAAGTTCACCGACAACATTTTGAGCATCAATGAATGTAATATAACATAATGCCTTAAAAAAAACTTCGTAAAAGTTATTCTTTCTAAAAATGAATAGCTGCTTGACAAATGTAGTATGAAATCTGCCCAAATTACACCGATTTTAACGTTATTTCCCCCCTTTTATTGTATTCGGCCATAAGCCCATAATCCATTGGGAGGGGGCATGGCACAATGGCTACCCCCTAAATAGTACGCTATCTACGTCTCTTGAGGTTGATTTTCTTCTTGCACAGGGCGACGCTAACTTTAAGGTAGCAAAATAACAAAAGCGACGAAATTTGGGAAAAAACTCTAAATCATTATGATCCCATATGGCGCTTTATTTCTAGCTTAGATGATTATTAGGTCCCAAAAGATCAATTTGTTTCATAAGCATTAAAAAGTTCCTCAAGCCAATTATTTTTTCAAACTTATTTTGCCACGTAAACACTAGCGAAGACGGATAGCCATTAATTTGTCGTGCGGTATGCACGTTTAAATTGATTGGTAAAAATTTGAATAATTGCAATTTGATGACACGAGCAACAATGTGAAAAAATTCTAAAAGTTTTGCATAAAGCTCACAGACAAAGCCTCAAGCATGATTAGACAACAAAACCGGGGATAAAAATCAAAGTTACACTTCTCCGTACTTCACTCAACAAAAGGACAAAAAACTTTTAAAAACGTCGTCACGAGTCACAAATCATCAGAAGCCGCAAAAAGATGATAGCGTCATGAAATATTTTGCTATGATTAATTTACATCATTATTACGCAAAAGCAATAGGTGTTTAATCCTAGGTGAAAGCTAAAAGTGAAAAAAGAGGTATCACTCAGTAGGAGTTATTGGCGACTGATGACTGAGAGCGGCCAAGACATACCACAAATTGCGGTTGCGCCCTCCAATGGTGCATGCACGCATAATTACAGTACTGAAATACAGGAATTTAAACATGAAACAAATCAACCACAAAAAAGCACAACCGTCGTTGGCTTCGTTCAGCCTTACTTAACAACCCGTAAAAATCTTACTAAGGATCACGGCTCAAACTTTTTTGTGCAAAAAGAATAAAAATATACGAATTCATGTAATCGGTTTCGTACTTAATCTATCATCCGCTTCAGTCTGGGTTACGTAAAAATTTGTGATTTAAGATTTAAGCATGTAAATCATAACTTTGCCCCAAATTTAATAGAGTTGTTTTGAAAGTTAGCTTTGGAATACAGGAGACAGACTGAAAGCATCCTTTAAATATTAATTTTAAAAGCTCTCCTAATGTTTTCACGCAAAAAATGTAGTACGCTGAGCTCTAGTTTTCTCTTGTAGCAAAAGTTTGAGTTTCATCAGGGTAGGTTATAAGTCTTATGAGAATGCATGCCGAAAAACACCTGTCTGGCGGTAAGGACATAGACTAAGGCGAATATGGTTAAATTTTATGAAAATTCTATAGATATAATGCGATAGTGCATAATCCAAAAGAGAAACTTTGGTAAAGTTCTTAGTTGACGAAAAAAACAAAGAAATCGAGAAGTTTAGAGCGGCCGGTGGTACTTGTTTGAAAGCTTAGAACATTCGTGTTAATATAGTTGAGCTGTCTGCATAGGTTACTTCTTCAACCTTACCTACAGCGAACAGACTTTGAATTAAACTGGCACGTTTTGCAAAAATTTCTCAGAAACTTAGCTGCATTTCTATCTTACTTTAAGCGCGTAATCTCTTCCGAAAACACAGAACTGGTCGTAGAAAGCGTAACGTCTGTTTCCACCCCAGTCTTCCAGAATGACCACCAGCGTGTATATTCTACCATTAGTTAACCAACGTAAAGAATCGAGACCAAGCCAGAATTCTCCGTAGATGTTCCCAAACCCATCTTTATATTCTTGAAAACCTATTAAATAACATACAGGGTTTAGTTAAAAGATATAAGCCAAACAGTCACATTTTTCTTAGAATTTTTCAAGTCTTCTAAACTTTTACAAAATGAACCAAATTTCTACGTGATTTTTTGCTAATTTGAATGAAAGTTTACACAACCAACATAGAAAGAGAACCCAATATTTTAGAAGTAATAAAAGATCATGAGTAATTCAGTTTTCGACGCTCCCTTTTAAATCAGCGGTTATGTTAACCGTGACCTATTATTGCATAGGTTTGATGCATTCCACGAGTCAAGTGGTTGACATTGCACAGAATAGGTTTAAAATCAAAAATCATTCAGACTCAGATTTCCCCATACAGAACTAAAAATGCCTCCATCAGAAAACGTACTGTCTACGAAAACAAGCTCCTTACAGTACCTCCAATGTTTATTTATAGGTAATATTACTCATGCTACTATTTAGAAGTCCTTGGATTACTTGATAGCAGATCAACAGAGTTAAGTTATCGGGGTCAAAGTTTCTAATCTGTTAGATTGCTTGATATCAACGTAGCAATAGTCTTATTTCACATAAACGAGGCAGATGAAGGTTCTAGCAGCTTTTACGGCGCAGTTGGCCGAAGTTTCGCATTAACCGATCAATGGTCGAGTGAATACAGCGTCTGCTATTGAAACGGCGACTCATGTTCGATTCCCAGTCAGGTCAAATCAAAGACTATAAAATTAGTGTTCACAGCTTCCCCTGCTTGACGTTCAACAAATGAAAAGGACAGTGAGAACAAAATATAACTACAATTACAATAGCCTTCGAAGGGCTGCGATATCCGTTTCCATTTGAGCATTATGCTGTGGTGCCCTCGGAAAATTATGCGTTATGTCATAACGCCTACTTTAGAATTTTTTGATTCATGATTATTTTGACGAGCTCTGGAGCAAATAGTGAACCCAGCTCTAGAGCGAAGCATCTGCCAGTTCTGGTAGCCTCTTGTCTGCGAAAATAAGTTAACCGAAAACAGGGTATACAGCTTATTCACGAGGTAGACACACGTAGATTGTTAGGGCAGGTCATATGCAAGAAAGTCTAGTTTTACATCCCTCATCCCTTCCAGCTGATCTCGACTCAACCTCATTTTCCCCTAACTGTCCTCCAAACACAAAATTGGAAGTTCCTTGAAGCAAGGTCTAACCACGCAACCGCAATTACCAATAAACTTCAATTTAAACATAGCAGCACTCTAAAACACAAATACCCTTCTTGAAGTGTTAGTTTATGATACTTAACTAAAGGTGTTTATTGGTTATTTTTCTGTATAAAGTTTCTTCGTGCCGCATTTCCTCGGAAAAAATCAGATATCACCACAACTAACACCAATCGTATTTTGGATAAAATTCCAATTCTGTATCAAAATCAGTAAGATTCATAGATCAATTACAAACAGTAGCGTAGCCAGGGAGGCGGGGGGGGGGGGGGTTGAGCCCCCCACTGGACTGAAAAGTATGCAAAATAGCACTTTTTAGTGCTTCTGAGGCCGATTTTTGCTCCAAAAATGAAAACAGCCCCCCATCGGGATTTGGGAGCAGAATTTGTAAAGGACTTGCCGTTATTTGGACCAGAATAGTGGGGTTTTTTGGTTCTGGAGCTCACCCAAAGTCGGTGAAGACCTTTTTTTTTGGAGATCACCTGTTTTCGGCCAGAAAAAACCCTTGAATTTCTGATTTCGGCTGGAAAAACCCTTTGAATTTCGGTGAAGACCTTTTTTTTTGGAGATCACCTAGTTTTGACAAAAAAACCGCCTCAATCTAATTTAGGACCATTGAAAATTTGGGTCAAGTTTTTTTACGGTTGTATCAAACTTCCAAAAAAGCCCCCCCCCCCCTTTGCGAAATCCTGGCTACGCGACTGATTACAAAGCAATTATTCACAACGGCGGTTATGCTTGATACTTGAACAGGGCTGCTGAAGGAAATTTCGGGCCGGACACGAAAGTGAGGCTGGCGGAAAGCACAAACGTGGAATTTAACGTGAAGCCCAAAACAAGATCTTCCATCGATATCAGCTACATTTCTTTCCGATTTTAAGTGAAGACCAAAATAAGATCTTACCCCGAAAATGGACCGAATTTTTGTCGAAAACAATCAAAATTTGCGGAAAAAGCTAATTTTCTTGCCAATTTCAAAGGAAC
The DNA here is from genome assembly GCA_963965965.1 of Trididemnum nubilum. Taxonomy (NCBI): domain Eukaryota; kingdom Metazoa; phylum Chordata; class Ascidiacea; order Aplousobranchia; family Didemnidae; genus Trididemnum; species Trididemnum nubilum. The sequence goes on from OZ014470.1 coordinate 25,888,079, forward strand.
ACAAAAAATCTTTGCTCTAGTACAGAGGGTAGGTTTTTTCTTGGGGACTGAATTCGAGCGGTTTCGGGCCCTTTAAAAAATCCCGGGCCTTTTTTTGTACCCCTCCTTCTCAACGGCCACGAGCTTGAATCATACATTAGAAGATTATTTACTTCGGTCGAAATCCTGTGAGCCGTCATTCCTTCTCTGTACAATCGTCCACCCTCCATTGTCGGTCATGTTGCAGTAAAGTTGTTTTGATTGCATCTCGTGTACCACCGTGTAGACGCCGTTCTCTGTGTGCCCACTCATCCACAAATCATGACAATCTGAAGTAATCAACAATGAAAGTCGGTTAGCATTTCGCTCATGGATAGCAATTTAGTTTAGTGTTTTGTTAAATTTGCATCGATAAAACGTGCATGGATAAAAATTAGTAAGATAAAAATCAAAAATTTGAATACCAGTAAATAAAAGTAAAAATTAACTTTGATAGATAAAATTAAGAATTTGGATAAATAAAAATTTATTTGGATGGATAAAGATAGATAAAAGCTTATCGTTTTTTGAGCGTGAAGAGCATAAGTTCTTACTTCTACTTTTCCACTACTACGCCGCTTGAAGTAAAAAACAGCAGTTACAAAGGTGTAGTGTAACGAGTAACACAAGGGATTGGATAAGTGTATAATACGTCTAAATTTGCACGAGCGATTAATCGTGCAAGTTTGTTTCATCGTTTGGAGTTCATTAAAAATTGCAAGCTGTAAGGTTTATAGCAGAATTGCTTTAGGAAATTTTATTTGTAGCTATCTGTAAATAATGTTCTCTTGATTATAACTCAATACATTTTTGGATTGCTGTGCTCCATTGCACTTAGAGAATAGTCAAAAACTATGAGCAGCATTAGCAAGAACCGGGCAATCATCTACACATCCACTTGTAACTGTATTAAAACGTGTGTAATGTAGCACAAACATTAGACAAGATTTGTGTTATTCTTTGCTTGTTGACACCTATAGCACCACCTAACAAAATAGCTATTTAATTTATTTATTCAATTTATAATAAATATTTTGATCATGCTACAATTAATATGCGAATCCATAAAACTTACCTTTGTGGGGAGGGAGTGGTCTTCTAATTTGTCGGCCAAGATTGGTAACGATGTTGAGTAGCTTCATCACAGTTTCATGGTAGTAACTCAGATCGTTTTCAAGATCCATAATGTGGTGGTCTTGCTGCTCTATCTAAACATAAAATAGAAGTAACTACTGCAAAATACAGCTCTGTTACGGTGATGGGGCATTGACGATACAAATTAATCATAATGGGGAAAAAAGATTACCTCCAAAAAAAAGCAGACAATTTGAAACTGCCGAAATGCGCACGGTAATTAAAAACATGAGCTTTATTTATTTTTAAAGGAATATAAGTATGCCGGCTATTCCCCTTCCCCCACTACCTCAGCTCTAAATACAATCAACTAAAACCCTACTACATTAATTAATTAATTAATTAATTCACTATAACTCCTCCACCGTATCATAGTTTTTGTGCTTACAAAACAAAACTGAAGAGTTGAATTTATTTTGAAAAGAAGTTAAAGTAAAATTCGCTGCAATTAAATCTTACACAAATCTGGAACATAATTATACCTTTTCAAAAGCGGGCGATATCGTAACATTTTGCTGATGAATGACTTTAGCTTGCTTGGTTAGAATTGCATAGAAGTTGGATGTTGCCATGGTGAGGTAACGAACTTCATGTTCAACTGACTGAACCGTTTGACTGAGATTGGTCATTTTTGCTCTTTCTTCTTGCAATGTTGACGCCACTTCTTCGATTCTCTCATACAGCGTTTGGGTCTGACAAGTACAAAATTTAAATTGAATTTCAAACATAGCCAACCACTGATCCTAATAAAACAACGTTGATTTTTATATTTTGTTTTACTCTCCAGCGTTATAGCATAAAGCAAAAAAGTAAGCTTTCTTTAACAATATTTTTTGATACATTCGTACTGGCCTGGAATAAAAGGACTGACAAATTTGCAATTTACTAGTAAGTTTTAGGACGCGGAAAAAGTTCTGGCAAGCCTTACAGGTGGGGCAAACCAAGGGCCAAAAATCAGGGAATGTGATGATAAAAAATCTATTAAGAAGCTAGCTTGTTGAATTAGGTAAAGGATGAGTACAAAATCAATTTAGCATAGAAGAATGCAGATTTCTAAGGTGAGTGATTGGTTAGCTGCAGGCTCCAAAAAGCAAAATCAATTTCTCAGCAAAAACCCTTAGTTCAGATTTTTATTTTTGAGTGTTGCAATTGCGAAAGTGTAGTAAAATAAGGTAACTACATTTTGCATCATTTTAGAATTCTCCAACGCTAAAGAACTGTTTCAAATCAATTCAAATGAGAAGTAACGAATAGTTTAATCTATGTGCCAGAACAATTGCCTTATAATTGCCAAAGCAAATGGAATTTTAAGCCAGCGCCGCTGTAAAGCATTACACTAAACGTCAACAAAATATATTGCAAGCTACGTAGAATCGTACGCCAAACACTCGTACATTTTGAGAGAGATGTTTAACATAACCAAACAATATTGTATTGAAACTGATCTTCGAGTAACAAAATTATGAATCAATTAGTTTACGAATCAACAAAAATAGTCATATGCATGAGGATTCACAAAAACTCGCTTAGCATTGGTTCAGAAAGCAATCAAAGCATGGAGTTCCATTCATCAAAAAAGATCGCATTGGCTAACTCTACGCTTTAACCTTTCGATTACTACAGCGTCAGGCTAAGGTTGCTGGCACCCGGTTCGATTCCCAAACAGACAATGCGTCGTTGCGTTCTTAGGAAAGACACTTTACATTTATTTCTCGTTGGGGCCTTGTAGTCTACTCGTTGTAATGGCTATTCCCAGACTTGCTAACAGCCCTCTAAAAAAAGTGCTCTGCCTCGATTTGATTAGACCGACACAGAATGCCTATAGCCAGGGGTGCCGGAACGTAAAAAGGGCAAGGGGGGCAGCTTTTTCAAGGGGCAATTTCAATACTGTAATTTCAAGGGGCAATTTCAATAATGGAACTAACGGAGCCCCCAGCGCTCGGAGATTTTGCAATTTTTGTGCAAAAATAACTTAATTTTAGGCATATTTTAGCAAAAATTAATGCTTTTAAATTGTGGCATAAAAATTAGCAGTGCTAAAACATGATTAAACCGGCTGCGTAAACTAGCAGATTGGCTATGAGGGCGGTGGCTAATGATAAAATTTTAGCCTTTTTACAACAAGCTGGTAAACCTTAAAACAAAAAAATCACAAATTTTAAACTAAATCGTCTGCATTCACAAAACAAGATAATTTTGAAGAAGATGTTTATTTCTACCACATCTCACATCTCCATCCCCAAGGAGTATATTGCTATTAGGTCTGGACAAGAAATGGATCTTGCTCCAGTTATTGCTATGAATTTTATGTGTTACAAGTTTTTCTTATATTAATCCGGTTTGAGCAGGGGTCCGGATCACCTGGATTCGCCTCTGGTAAAGTCAGCGTCAATCGTTCCATCTAGGGCTACAAGCAAACTTAGAAATTTGAATGTCTGGCGCCAGAGTAGCGTGACTGGGAAGGCATAAATATTTTTTTTTGGGGGGGACAAAAACTTTGTTCCCTCGAATTCGTGAGTGACGACCATAAAAACAAAAACAAAAATTCTTGACCGCAGAATCTGCGAAAGAACAGTTCTCGCTCATGAATTCTGGGGTGATGATCAGTATTTTGGGGGTCTCAAGCCTCGAACTGCACTCCAATGGCACCGAGCCTGCTTCTTTCTTTGAGACACAATCCTCGCTTAAGGGGGAACAGTTCTGATTCAGGGAGGCACAGCCTCGGAACGCCCCCCTTGGCGCTAGGCCTGAGGCAGTGCTGTCGCCAGAGCAAATGAAGTGAGGGGGCGCTAGCCAAAAGTGGAGGGGCACTAAAATTAGCATATAAAAACCAATCTTCAGATCGTACGGCTGCAACTATGCGCAATTTTAAAATAAGGCCGGCAGCGCTTCTTAGCTCGTTTCGTTGCGGCCCATAGTCGCTTAAAAAATCTATCTAGAGCAATGAATGCTATCAGACGTGCAACCAGAATTTTGCTTAGAGGAGTGAACCATTTTTTTTGCACACAAACTGCCTGATTTAGCCCCCGTGCTGAACATACAACTCAAACGTGTCACAGGCGGGACATAGTCACTAAATATTTAGTGACTGTAAACGGGGCTTGGGGCGGAGCCCCAGCCGCCAGGCGATTTTTGCAATTTTGTAGCAAAAAAGTAGCGATTTTAACCCCATTTTAATAACATTTCACTCTTTTTGAAGCTATATGAATTACTCAATAGCTAAAGTTTTGAAGTAATTTCAAAGAATTAAATTGCTTAGCACCTTCGACCCCTTCCTTACTTAAGGTCAAGTCTAAAATACGTTTAAATGCTCGTGTTTTAAGGTAAAATTTTCTATGTGAGTTGGCTGAGGGGGCTTAAACCCCTTCACCTTGGTTGTGCCACTAACTGCGACCTCAAAATCTTGAGTGTGCTCAAAAAATCAAAACAGCTGGTCTTTGAAAAAAAATGTATCACGTACCAGTAACAATTCTGCAGGCTTACATCTATCTTTCGCGACACATCCGTAAAGGCGTGTTAATAAGACGGAACATTGCGTCAGATTTATGTGACACAGCAGTTGGTTGCCAGCAATTTCGCAAAAAATCGAGAAAACGTCAAAGGAGAATTATGTTTGAACGTACTTATTCCTTTTTCCATCATTGTGTGTTGCCTTGTCACTGAGTAATGTTCGAAAAACAGTATTTTGAGTAAACCTAAATGGGGGGCACAAGCATCCTTTACAGGGGCACGGCCCCCTGGCTCCCTCGTAGTGACGGCACTGGACTGAGGCTTACAGACATTGATCCTTGAGTTCTTAATTTGGAATTTTGTAGCACTCTATATCTTCGTAGCGTAAGTTTAAACTAATGGAACTAAATCGGGTGTCACAGCTCACTGGCTAACCAAATACATTCCACAAGATTGCTCTTTTATTTTATCGGTACGTTATTTAGAAATCATTTAACACACGCAATTTGTTAATATTGATTTCAATGAACTTTTTAGCGGCAATCAATGGAGAGTAATTTTGTTTATAATGAAAGATATTTTTTTAGAAAATTGTACTGCAACGTGATTTGATTGGACAAAAATTTTATATTACGTTTTCTTTCTAGAAAGGGCTCTGTTGGTTGGCAAACCACTAAACTTTAATTCCTCAAATGCTTCTTGTAACTCCAGTTCGCTTTCGCGTGCCATCAGTTTAAACTGACGCTAGGAGGATATGAGTTAAGTTTCATCCAACTGATCAGCTTTCACGAGCTAGCAAAAAAAAAACGTACAGTGTAGTATAGCCTACTGCAAGTTGCTACTAACTTTTTACTGTGTTAAATGCTGTAATGCACAATTGGGTCATTTGTCGGGTCTATTTTTCACAAACCATTAAATTAACTGTTAGATCTATTGTTCATAAACAATTAAATTTATCCTGCTTTGGATAAGCGAGCTTTGAGATTAGCAAGCGTTTGCTTCGTTACTATCGTACTGAAATGCAAAGGGCAGTATTGCCCCCCTTGCCCCTCCTGGTAAAAGGGCAGGGGGGGCAGCTGCCCCCCCGTTCCGGCACCCCTGCCTATAGCTCCTAAGCAGGAAGATTGGTTAAGCAATGTATAATGCTTCCCACTTTTCCAGGCCACAGTTCTCACTTTCCATAGGGTGTGTTTCTCACAGTTCTCACTTTCCATAGGGTGTGTTCTTTATCTCAGAGAAGCCTACTACTGTATTTACAACTAGCTACATCGAAATCCTAGACGCTCAAGTCGGTTATCAATCATCGATAATGACGTTGTACACAGCAAGAATAATTAATGCAGAGTTGACGTCATAGCTGCAGCAGCACAGAGTAAGTTGCACGTTGACGTTCATCACTAGAAACTATTTGAATTGAAATCTCTGGATCTCAAAACGGAATAAATTCATTACAATTTGGTTTCCTTGTCTTTTGGATTGCAATGAGAGATTGCCATAAGTTTTCTGAGGGTAGTGACGTGATTGGGCGCGTGTTCCGTCATTTTGCTTTAGTTAATAACACACAACAGTAAATTTTAAAGATTGTCTAATTCAAATAGAATACAGAAATTAATCACTTGCATCAAGCAAAAATCCAAATTGCAATATACTTTAACTTAACAAACAATTTCTTAGTAATAACTTTTATCGTCAAATTATTAGCTTTACCATACGCTGTCTTCTCTCGGCAGCACATTCTCATCTAAACGACTAAAATTCGTTGCTGAGAGAATTTCAAATTTACAGAAGTTATAAAATTAAACTGTGTCAAATTGATGTGAAAACGGATGTGAAATTCTTGCAATTTTAACTTAGTGTTGTGAAAATATAAAATTCATAAAATATATCATCGAACAACGACAGTAGCTTCTGCACAGGGAATTCTAGAGAACAAATCCATATTGCTCCATAATTTTGCGTCTTCTTAAAAATTGGCAGTTTTCCTTATTTATCGTCTTGGTCAACTTTTGTAACATTATTTTTATCTTTCGTTCTTTTTTTTCCTAGCTTAAGATGAAAACTTTCTGACAGTAACCCCATTTTTCTTCTAACCATGATTATCTTATCCGCATTTTTTTATTAGCTTATTCACCCACCAGTCAACGTTTTTTTAGTCACCGAAAATTCGATTCAAGCTTTTTCATATGTCAGTGTCACAGGTCCAAATGATTAATGCTAAGACACATTTGCGTAGCCTAGTTTTTTTAATTAGCGGGCGGGGGGGGGGGGCAGACCGCAAATCACATGCAATGACGTCATCAGAAATTTTCGATAGGAGGCAGTTTTTGTGGAACAAAGATACCGTAAAATGGAAGATTATAAGTCGGGGCATTGGCAAGCGCGTAACTAAGATTTAGTTAAAGGGAGGACTTAATTAAACCAAAAGTAAAAATGTTTTCAAAAAAATCTGAATCGGGAGGCGTGGTGAGCAAACAAGTGAAAGTCAAACGTATCACAGACAGGGGTCTGGTGGCAGAGCCCCAGCCGCCAGAGGCTATGGGGGTCTGGGGGCAAATCCGCTGACCGCTGGGCAACTTTTTGAAATTTTTTGAAAAAAAATAGCTATTTTAATGCCATTTGGATCACATTTCGTACGTTTTTAGAACCACTTGAAAGAACTAGGCTCCGGCTTCTTTGGTGACAATGCTTTTTTGTGCGATCAGGCTGTTCAATCACCTCTGAACAAAAAAATGAAAAAAATGACAGCAATTTACAGAAAAAAAATGACTAAAACTGTGAAAAAAAATGACAAAACTTTCAATTATTTTGGCTACTATTTCAGATTTTGCAACCATGCTACCTAAACAGAGTGGCTTGTACGTATAGTTCAGTTCAGTTCAGTTAATTTATTTGGCGAACATAAACACAAAATAATGATTCCAAATGCTCATAATATACTAATCGCCGCAGGTTTCATGAGAAGTCCAAATAATGACTTGCGATCACCTCTAAGGAAAGAGGTGATACATGAAACCTGCACGAACAAACACAAAGAAAGCACACAAACTTAAACAATTTAAAAAATTCGATTAGGCCAGCCGGTCAGGATATTGGCAAGCAGACTAAGAAGAAGCCAATCAGTCAGAATATCCCTCACTGTGAACGAGATACAAACTATTTTGCATAGTAATGTTCTGTGAAATATTTTTTCAAATTGACTTTGAAGCTGTGTAAGCTTCGGCAGTTTTTGATATCTGGTGGAATTTCATTCCAATGTTTGGACCCAGTAAATACTATAGATTGACGGCAAATTGATTTTTTAACCAAAGGAGGACGAATGTCGTCAGATTGTCTCAGGGATCTACAGTGCACTGAGGAGTTTAATCTAAAGAAACCTTCAAAGCAGTTTGGAAGTTTGTTATGAAAAAATTTATAAACAAAGCAACACACTTCAGCCTTAAACATATCTTGAATTTTCAAAATTTGATGCTTTTTGTAAATATCATCACAATTGGATTTATAATTTCGAAAATAAATTAACCTTAAAATTTTATTGCAACAGTTCTGCAGACTTTCCAAAAATGCAAGACTGTTATTGCACTAAGTTGTAATACAATAGTTGAAATGTGTGTAAGCAAAGGAATAGAAAAGCGTGAGTAAACAGGAGCGTGTGAGATAGTATCTAGATTTATAAACGATTGCTAAGCATGCGCGTAGTTTATTTAAAAGTTGCTGCATATGTGATTTCCAAGAAAGATTGTTAGATATCAAAATTCCCAGAAACTTACACTCGGTTACTTCGCAAATCGGTTTGCTCAAAATTTTAAGACAAAGTTTTGAATTTTTACGTACTTTATGAGGTTTTGTCGAGAAAATCATATCCTTCGTTTTAGTAGGATTGACAATCAGGTTATGTTTTGTCAACCAACTAGAAACAATTTCCAATTCTTTATTTGCAGATTCGATCACTTCAGCCCTGCTTTTGCCCGGAACAATTATTGTCATATCGTCTGCGTACATGAGTAACTCACATTTCGTGTTGAGGAAAAGGTCATTTACGTAAATCAGGAAAAGGAGAGGGCCTAAAGTAGACCCCTGGGGGACTCCTGACGTTATTGATTTAAAAGTAGACAGAATATCGTGGATAGAGACTTGCTGGGATCTGTTATACAAATAACTTTCTAACCATGAATGAGATACACCTCTAAAACCCTAATGATATAACTTATTCAGAAGTATACGATGATCGAGAGTGTCAAAAGCTTTGCTTAAATCAAGGAATGCCGACAAGGCTAATTTATTAGCCGAAAAATATTTGATTATTCAGAAGTTACATAGCAGACTTGAAACATAAAGTTGTTTTTTTTTTTTTTTTTCACGGCTGTGAGGTAAGTGCTACCTCACAGCCGTGAAAAAAAAATATTTGATTAATTTGTTTATAAGACATGTGCAAGTTAAGGGGGTTGAATAATTTGGACGAAATCCAAATTGAAATTCTGATAAAGCATGGTTACGATTGAGAAAAGACAGCATTCTTTTATGCATTGCTTTTTCTAAAATTTTTGAGAAGGTGTTAAGTAGACTGATAGGTCTATAATTATTCAAGTCTGTGGATTTACCTTTTTTAAAAACAGGAACAACTTTTGCTAATTTAAACCTCGAGGAAAATTTTCCTGCGTTGAAAGACTGGTTAAAAATGTGGGCCAAGACTTCCAGAATAGATTCAGGTAACTCACACAAAAGTTTAGAAGGGATACCATCGCACCCTGAAGAGCTTTTAGGTTTTATCGTATAAATTATACGTTTAATTTCTTGGGCAGTAATAGGATTAATAAAAAAGGTACTATGGTTGTTGAAATTAGTAAAGGAACTAGTGGATGAGGATTTAGAAGGCTGGTTTTGTACTAGCAGGTTTTTCGCAATAGCTGAAAAATGCAAGTTAAAAGCATTTGCAATGTCTTGCGTATTTGTTAGTTTAGCGTCATCGACTTCAATCCAATTTGGCGAACTGGTCATTTTGGATCGACCAATAATCTCATTTATGGTTTTCCAAACCATTTCTACATCATTGAGATATGACTGTAATAGTTTCTTATAGTAGTTAGCTTTTTTGGTTTTTATCACTCGTTCATAGTGATTTTTAATTGTACTATATTTCGATTTGGAGTCGGCATTGGATTTGCGCAAGTGCTTGTAATAAGCTTTACGCTTTAGTTTTTGAAGTAATCGCAGTTCATTATCAAACCATGGATTTGATTTTGATTTTGCCACATTTTTGAGTGGGATGGTCTCGTGAAAAATCGAATTAAAAACGTTTTGAAATTTGAATAAAGACAGGTCAGGATTGGTTTCAGCGCAAACATCAGACCAATCAAATGCATTTAATTGATCGCGAAAATTTCCCAGAGAAACTGAGTTGAAGTCCCTAGTCTGTTTAGTAGGGAACGTAGTGAATAAAAAGGGAAGTTTAGTGCACTGCAAGATCGCGAAGTGATCGGAAACAAGATCGGTTATGATCGCACTGTTTATGGGATATTTTAGATTATTTGTCCAAATATTGTCAAGTAAAGTCATGACTGTAGATATTTTAGTAAGTTTTCTGATTAGTGGGATGTTGCCTCAATTCAAACATAAGGTCAGTAAATATATTAGTATGACGATCAGGGTCCAACAGATCAAAATTAAAGTCACCCATAAGATATAAAAGCTTGTTTTCTTTTTTCACTATGTTAAGTGTCTCCTCTAATATGGAGATAAAGGCATCAATTGCGTTATTAGATTTGTTCGGAGGACGGTATAAAGCACCGCAAATTATATTAAGATTGCCCAATTTCAATTCAATAAAAATAGATTCAAATGTGCCTTCTTCGAATTTCGAAAGATCGTTTCTTATCCAGTGAGTTTTGCTTTGAAGCACATAAGCACCTACGCCCCCTCCCTTAGTTTTGCTTCGGTTTTTCGAATAGAAGTTATAATAGGGGAGGCACAGATGAGGTCCCTGTTGCCCATTTCTTAACCATGTTTCAGTGATGCCCAGGAAAATAGGTGATGTTGGTAAAGATTTCAACAGTAGAACAAAATATTAAAATTTTTCGGATTTCCTAATGAGCGAATATTCAAACATAAACAGGTGAAATAATTTCTTTCAGATTCTGGCATCATTACCTTAAAGGATTCTGCGTTCATGTAAGACCTGTTAACTGAAAACATTTGTGAGTTTGCATCGACTATACCCTGATCGACAATTTCATTTAAAGAGTCATCAAAAAAATTGTTTAGGTTATCAGGATCTCGGTCACATTGAAAGGGATCACAACCAGCTTGAGGCATCTCAACAACAGTCGGCATGCAAGAAAGGAAAAAAACGGACACACAATGCAAATAATATAGAATTTTTGGATTGATGAGGAGAATAATCTAGCCATTGGCGAGGGTTTACAAGATATTAATACAATAGAAATTTAAACGCAGAAACAAGAGTTGGTTAGCAAACAACAAGAAGACAACAACACTATCTGTAGAATTGATGTCAACGTTGGGCTTAAATTCCAAGGCTGAATTCTCCCCAACGCAGCCCGGGCCGAATATATAAAGATATGCATGTACAGTAAATATTATTTCATATCCGCATCCCTCAAACTCCTCCGGTCAATGCAATACATACAAGTAGAAATAAGTCAGGCCTGATGAGCATGCCTCAGGAACCAGCAGAAGTTGAGGGGTCAGGCTATGTCTTTATAAAGCACAGTTAAATAGCAAGTGGTAATTAATCACATCAAAGCAAATTAACAGAAATTAAATTAACAAGATTACTTAGTGTTCGGATTCACTTTTACTCCGTCAACATAGAGATTATAACTGCCATCTTCTACTTTCCACATAGTTTTTAGATCAGCTTTATCCTTCATAAGTTGTTGCTTTTGCAAGTAGAAAATTCTAGGCAAGTAATCAGTAATGTAGACCGTGCGCTGAGTAGATTGGCTACCGCTGCTGCTGGATGCCTCGTAATTTGAATCGTTGTATTCTTTAAGATGTTTAGTTAAGCGAAAAACCTTTGATTTATCCATTGCAGAAGTAAGCTTAACGATAATAGGTCTGCACTTACGTTTTTTATTGCGGTACACGGGCCTTTGCGGAAGGCGATGTATATCAGCGATTCTTATCTCTGAAGGATCTTGAATCTGCAGTCCATTTTTGAGAAAAGTTTTAAAGATTTCTAGAGTTGTTTTTCGTTTTTCCCAAGGACTTTCTTCATTTTCGGGTAAGCCATGAATTAATATGTTCAGGCGCTTACTATAACTTTCTTTCATCACAGAGTCTCTGTTAGCCCGATCGTACAGAAAATTTAATTTAGATTCCATGTCGTCCAGTCGTTTCGAAAGTTGATCGCAAGTATTAATTGATGCCTTCTCTTCTAGCTTTTCTTCAACCTTAATGAATTTTTCGTTTGTTTCTTTCTGAAAAGTTTCGAAGTTTACGCCAAAATTAGAAAGCTTGTCACTAATTATAGAAAAATTATTTTCCATTGTCTTCAAATGGTTTAAAATTTCTGCCAGTTGACTTTTCAAGGCTGCAGTTTCTCACATTTCTATCACGTTTCTAGCAATTGAATCGCAGTATTAAGACTTAAGGCTGCAAAGCAACGTTGAATTTTCTGCGCACCGAATTAATCCCTTCAAATCTAGCCGCTGCAGCTGCTCAACAAAACACGTACGCACGCCAGCGTTTGCTTCAATAAGTAAGTTAAGTAAGTTAATCGCACAAACATTGTCTAACAAACAAAGATAGCATTTTCAAACCAATTAAAGCCAAGGATACAAACAGCTTAAAACAAAATCTGCCAAGTCGGCAGCGTGGCCGAATGGGTAAAGGCGTCGTTTTTACGACGACTATGATCGAATGATCTGGGTTCAACGCGCACCCTGGTGGCGTTGTTGCGTACTTGGATAAGACGCTTTACGATGATTATCTCTGCTTGGTGGCTTCGAACAAGCAGTAAATTCAGTGGACAAGAAATCCACAGGAACATTGGATCATGGGAAACTTCTAAGCAAGTGCGCATTCCTCCAATCACGAAGTAGTCCTCGTAATGAAAAGTGTGCGGATCGTCCAACAAGTTAGCGTTTGATGCTGTCCGGTGACAGAAGGATAACTTTGCGCTACAACAGCGCTAGAACAATTTTCAAAAACGCATATCAACATCTAGCGGGGGAGCTTTGCCCCCAGACTCAACAGCACGCATTTTACCAATGTATAAGAGTAGCGGTGGCCAACTCACCCTCTTTGCCAGGCTTTATGGGGCTCTTTTTTACTGTCCTCTTACTTCTACTCTGTGTTGCAAGACAATATTGTGCAAAATTTTTTAATTTTTTTATCAATTTCATTTTTAAAGAGATACTGCTCGAAACATGTTTTATTGAAGAACTGAGAATGACTTGAGGTAATAAAGAGGTGCCTCAAACCATTTTCTACAATTCTCCCTATTTGCGAAAATCCGTTTTAATCCGTTTGACTCCGTACATTGGCAATCTTGCATTTCGCAATTTTGTGACATCACAAAAGACATGCTGTAGATCAGTACTAGTAGCCTAGGTCTACAGGTCCATGTATCAGTAGCCAAATTTTCAGATTTGGTTTAGGCTATCTCACTGCCTCCAGTTGGTAGTCGCGTTTCCAGGGTTGCCCAGAAACTGCAAAATCAAATTCCAGGACTTTCCAGGACTTTTTTAGGTCATTTTCCAGAACTTTTCTAGGACTGTTTATGTTTTTTTTGCAGGACTTAAAATTGAATTTTGACCATTACTCTTTCATGCACCTACTTTTTTGTACTTGTGATTGACGAAAAATTTTGATGTAGGCCTAATGCATTTGCATTTCTAGCACTGACTACTAGCCAGGTACAAAGCCAAAAATTTGCAATGGGCAGACTGTGCTTTTGGGCGGAGCTACCAGCCGCTGGAAGCCATTGGGAGTCTGGGGGCAAAGCAACCAGAGCTCGAAGACTTAGCAATTTTTTTGCAATAATAACTTGATTTTAGGCCTAGTTTGGTAAAGGCTATTGCTTTTAAAATAGCAGCTTGATTTCCTGCCAGTCAACCATAAAATCCTATCATTTAAAAAAGACAGAGCTTATTTGCACGCCAGCGTGCAAACAAAAAAACGTTATCCTAGCCCTAACCCAACTTCAATTTAATCCAAACTTTAACCCTACCTCTAACCCTAACGTTAATACTGACTCAAAATCACAATCTAAACCCTAACACTAACGATAATATTTAAAAAATAAAAGAGTAAATGAGCAAATGAGCACCCACTCTTGCTCTCTTATTTTCAATGCGCAGAGTTCATTTGCACGCTGGAGTGCAAATAGGCATTTCCTTTATAAAAACTCATAAGTATTAATCCAAATCGTCTGTATTTTATAATACTAGATGAAGATAAATTTGGGAGGAGGGGCTAATAAAACGAGATTTGAGAGAGGTGATTGGTAATTAACAGAACTAAATACTGAGTAGACCCCCTTATTTTTTTTCAAAGCTACGTTAAGTATTTTGCATCAAGCGATCGAATTGATTGATCATTTTCAACCATTTTTAGTTAGTTCTTACTGATTTTATTTTTGACCAATATTAGCCCCTTCCCAAAATGATGTTTTAAAAGAGGCTTTAAATTACTTAGAGTCCATACTGCTGCAAAAAACTGCCTCAGAAGCATAGTGTGAAAAACGTCGTATTTTTCTTATTGTGCATTTTGGTCAACAGGCCAATGGCAATGAGGGGCCTATCCCTATAGCCTGCTACACTACTGCTACCAGAATAACGCATTGCAATAAATTACTGTCCATAAATTCACTCTTCCTATAACAATATTCAATAATTTATACATGCTGTACTGCAAAGTGCAAATTTTGGCAGTTTAACAAGGAAGTGCTTACTTGTAATCTAGCGAACAAGAAAGAACTGGTTAAAAAGAATAAGAGAGCAAAAAGCAGAAGAATCGGCGTTAATTTACTCTATTTTGTTTTTTAAATTATCCGAAAGGTTTAGTTTAAGAGTTTAAGTTTGGGTTTGGATTAGCGATGTGGTTACAGTTTGGGTTAGATTTAGGGTTGGGTTAGGGCTAAGATAGCGATTTTTTTTGTTTGTGTGCGCCAGCGTACAAATAAGCTCTGTCTTTTAACAATACAATACACCTCTTTGAAGGACCTTCACAATGCAAATTTTTCAACAATGGCTTTGTGCAATTTTACAAGGTACCAGTTATTATAAAAACTTTACATTCTGTCCTGGTACACAGGGGTGCTGAGAGCCGAACGTGGGCCCGGGGTCAGCTCAAATATGACGGAATTGTGGTTTTGTAAAATCCAAAATAGACGGAGAAAATGCTGCTGTTTGGTCCGAAAAATGATGTGATCTCCAAAATAAAAAAAAAAGGTCTTCTCCGTAATTTCAACGGTTTTTCCGGCCGAAATAGAGTGATCTCAAAAAAAAAAAAAAAAAAAAAGGTCAAAGGTCTTCTCCGAAATTTTAACGGTTTCTCCGGCCGAAATCAAGTGATCACCAAGGGCCCCGAGGTCATTGTCCCCCCTGCCTCCCCCTCTCGTAGGCCCTGCTGGTACATCAAGGGAAAACTTTCCAAATATTTTCCAGGACTTTCCAGGACTCATAAATAAAATTCAAGGACTTTTCAGGACAGCAAAAAACATCCAGGACTTTTACAGGATGTGGCAACCCTGGTTTCTTAGTCTGCGTGAATTTTTCAAAAATTATGCCTTTCGTGATGTCATAAAAGTGCAAAATGCAGAGTTGCCAATGGTACAGAGATAAACGGATTAAATCGCATTTTCGCGAATAAAAGGAATTGTAAAAAAGGTTCGGAGCACCTCTTTATTACCTCAAGTAGTCTTCATTTCTTCAATAAAACCGATTTCAAACTGAATCTCTTTAAACATTTTTTACTCTTTTATCTTTTGCAAAAAATTTCAGCATTCCAGCTGGAGTTGTTTATGAGATAGATAATCGCGATGGAAAATGCAGAATATGCCGCATAGACGAAACGTTAATAATTGTTACGTAACAATATAATATAACTACAACCAAAATAAAGTTTTACCTGCTCCTTGATTGAAAAAATTATTTATTATGTCACAATAATTCAACATTACGCAGAAAACCTTGTAATTCATGCAACTTGGTAGAAGTAACTTAAGTTGCCTTTTGTAGCACAAGGCAGGTAACGCAGTTCTGTAGCCTGTAGTATTTTTGTACATTCCACAAAGGAAAGTATTTGATATGTTACCAACTCTATCATGATTTTAGGCGAAATAACTTCTTTTAATTGAAACATTTTGCTGACCAGTATTTAGAAAACTCTTACAAAGATTTATGAGAGGAGATGAATGCCTTCATAGCGAAATTTGGCCTTAAAATTGTTCAAAAAACTCGGAAGCTACTTTCAATAGAAGATGAAACGTTAGATTTAAATCACACCTTAGATTGAAAATCGACATCGTAAAAAGATACACTTTAGTGTCGGATCCAGAAATTTTTTCAGGAGAAGGGTCTGCTCAAAACACAATATTTTTGCAAACGTTTTTGTACGATTTTCCCTTGCAGTTTAATAGCTTTAGGTGCAACTAGTCACCATGTACGAGTCTCGTATTATTCCGAAATAAACTTTTGTATACTGTCTGTTAGTTTGGCCTGGAGCGCAGCCAGAAATTTGCAATAGAGGGCTATTTTGGGAGTCTGAGGGCAGAGTTGTCCCAACCGCCAGAGGCAAGGGGGTGTGGGTTGGAGCCCCCAGCGCTCGGAGATTTTTCTCTTTTTTTTGCGAAATTAACTTAATTTTAGGCATACTTTAGAGAAAATTATTGCTTTTAAAACGCGGCATAGAAACTAACAGTGCAAAAACATTTTTAAACTGGCTGCGTAAATGAGCTACGAGAGCGGTGGCTAATGGTAAAATTCCAGCCTTTTTATTACAAGCGGGTAAATCATAAAATAAAAATTACAAGTTTTAACCTAATTTCTAAGACAATTTTGGAGGTGCTGCCTTTGTCGAAACATAATCATAAAAATTTGAAAAAAAGCTACCAATATCGATTGCTTCTCTCATTTTCCACACAAAAAGCAAGGCTATGATTTAATCCCCCAAAAATATAAACAATAAATCACAAACAATGGTTTTTAATTCATAGACAGTTGCACTTGAGAAAAACAAATTACAATTACAGTTAACGTTCTTCACAAAAAGTTCAAAAACGTAAAAACAGCTTGAAAAAAAAGAAAAGAAACCTGTTGAAAAAAATGAAAAAAAATGACAGAGGTTAAAAAATGAAAAAAAAATTGAATAAAAATGACAGTGGACAGCCTGTTCATCGTTTCCTTTCTAAACAAAAATAAACTTTGCTGCAGTATGCTACTAAATTCCTAAGATTTGGAAACTAATTGAAAAAATTAAATTGTTTAGCCCTCTCTTTACTTACAGGTCAAGACCAAACCAAGTTTAAAACCTTGCATTTTTGAATTAAATTTTGTAAGTGACTTGGCCCAGGTGGGAGGAAGCAAGGTACATTGCCTTCTGCAATATTTTTAGCAGTAAATAATAATTCACTCGAAGATTTGCCTTGGAGGTTTTTGTTTTGTCATGAAAATAACCAAATTTAGGAGTATATGTACGTCCAGTCATGGCGAAGGTAAGAATTTCAAACGGGGGCATGCAGTAAAGATGGAGCACAAGCTGGGAGCAGAGCTGAGCTCCCAGCCGCCGCGGAGAATGGGAGTAAATAGCAGCTTGAGACATTAAGGGAATCTGATGGACTGTGACCCCCCCAAAGCTTAAAAATGGTTTAAATATATTAACAAAAATAACTTAATTCTGAGACTATTTTTGTTCAATTTTTATTTAAAAGACGTGTTGTTTAGCAGGGCAAATAATAAAAAAACGCATAAAAACAGCCGTGGAGTTCAAGCTATTTCAATAGCGTGGGGCAAATTTTTTTAGGTGTTTATGACTTAAACAAAATGGAATAGATATGAGACCCCCCTAAACGTTATTGGATATGAGATATAGCTAGCTTTTTCTGTTATTTTTAATTTGTGGTGATGAGTTGGATGATTTCACCGCAGCCACAATTTTGTCTTGCTGGGCTAAAAATAGTATGAAATCTGACACCAGTACACTAATTTTAACAGGTTTGGCTATTTTTTGTATTGTGCCACGGCCGAAAAGGAAGGGGCATGGTGCAATGATTCGCCCCTGAATTTGCTATTGTCAACATGTCTTTGTTCAATAAGCATTTTCCCTTGCTAATTTCTTTTTTCAAAGGTATTTTGTCGATTAAAAATTGAACAGATACTAATCATGTTATTGCATTAAGTTCATAAAAAGGTTACATGAGGGCCTGAGAATGCAACTTTTAGGACAAACACCCGAAATTTCTCTCGGGTTATACATTCAAATTGGTAGGCAAAAATTTGAATTGAGGGGGCCCCGGGGCCCCCTGGTCGTCAATATTAATATTATTGTTAACTACTGTTGTACGCGTAAATGCTAAAAGAAACTGGAACTCAAGAAACAATAGGCTTCGTTGTCATCATATCTATCACTGGAGGCATTTTAATTGAGAGGCGGGCCCTCCGGCAACGTCTATGTTAAGATATTTTCAAACGATTTTCAATGCTGCACAGGCTATCATTTTATTTTCGTACGTTGTCGCACACCATTGCAATCAGTATGATAGTTTGCTACTCCTTGACTTCATTGACCAGAGCAATGTGCAAATACAGTATTCATTAGTCACTGTTACTTTCTCGTAACTATCCAGTTTTTTTCACTTCCGTTTCACTGTCAGTTTTATTTTATAATTCTTCGATCTTTTGCTGCAGCCCATTCAGGTAAACCTAAAGAGTTTCTGTCTGTTGACTTCTTCGGGTTCAAGCAAAAATTTTTGCGTGTGGGCTCTTAGTTACTTAGATTATCATGTCGAAATTTTACGCTCAAAAGTTTTTAGCTTTTGCATCTTACCTCCACATTGCCAAATTTAATTTGCACTGGGCTACTGGAAAGCAGCGGAGCAGGACCTAATTGCTGTCTTCTCGACAGAGTTTCATTGATTCGCGACACGGATAATTGTAAATCACTAAAAGCCAGCACCCGAATTTGATTCTAAAAGGAAAAAAAAGTAACAAGTTATGTTTGAAAGCCGTACTTCACAAGAAGATTGAACACAGAGCGAATGGAAGCCAATTATAAACGGAAATTAAGAGAAAAAGCAAGTTTTTGTAACCAAATGAGTATCATGAAGTCAGCCTACTCTTTAGCTAACGGAGCAAAAAAAGCCGTTTACAATTCAATCCATGAACAGCTACAGGTTCTTTTTTTAAATATTTGTCACAAAAATTACGGCTGCGACTACAAGATATTTGAGGTATTATCAAGACTGATCATTGAGGGGATGAAAAACTTCCTACTACTCGATGAAAAATTTGATGAAAAACTTCCTACACTGCGGCATTCATTACGCACAGGACGTAATTAAACCAAAATTGCAGATGCGACAAAAGCCAGTGAACTCATTCGAAAAAGTTAAGGAAAAAGCAAAGAGGTGTGCGCAAACATGTGGAATGCATTGATTAACTTTTTTTTACAAAAGCTTGTGGTTTCAAACAATCAGCATTTTTGTCCTTTTCGGAGAGAATTTTGGTCAAACTTGAACGAGTTTTGCAATCACTTCTGGACCACACATCAGTCAATTCGTCAAAATAGTTTTTGGTCTAAGAATGTTTTGGAGGTAAATCCGCAAAACTCTTCCTTGTTAGTGTCGATGGATCGACGCTGAATGCAATATACAGACATGTGAATCTTGTATGTTAGGGTAGTGTTTAGCTTGCAAAAAAAACTTGACGATTTAAAAAAAAAATCTAAACTCAAAAACAGGAATATTTTTATCACAAAACACAAGTATTTTTATGCACTTTCAAAATTAGATACGATCGGGAATTGAGCAACCAAACTTAGCAAACTAAATTACAAATCTTAAGAGCTGCGCTATTTGCAAATTCAACCTGATGATTTCTTACTTGTTCTTCTATTAAATTGATCCTAGCTTCTGTTGCTTTGAGATCTCCGTGAAATAACTGAAGAGTCTGGTTGAGACCGTTCATGCCTTTGCTGAGTTTGTCTTGAATTGTTAAGGTGCCATCAAGTGCGGAGTTGTATTCTCTCAATGCGGAGTTTGTATGTTCCAATTTCTCTGTTTGTCTGTACAGTAAAATTGCACCATAAGTAATTAATAGATTTATTTTACATCATTTTTCTCTTTTGATTTCAACCCAACCACAATTTCCTAAAGCTGAGCTTCAAACAAAGTTGCTAGTAGCAAGGCATGCCTATGACTACTCAATTGCCTACACATCGCCACTTGACCTCATTTGAAGCAAAGGAGTAATTTAAATTTCAAATACCCTTCTTGATGAATACCAACAATGCTTTCTTTAGGTAAAAGTAAGACTCAAAGTCCAATAATATAGCCACAACACCACAGTTGCTTTTAATACATAAAACAGTATCAAAATACATAAAACTAAGCAATAAACAAGAGCAGATAATTAAGCAGTTTCTATCAGTAAGACAATATCAAAAGGCAAAAATCTGTGTTCTCTCTGTGAAAATAAAAGTTAAAAGGGCATTCAGGTCGGAAATTTTTAGATTTTTCCTTAAATGCTTTTTCCTCTTAGAAATTTTGCCAGGGTTGCCAATTAGAAACAAAATTTCAAAAAGTTACTGCTCGTTCCTGAATTCTCGATAAATGCTTTGCGGCAAAGTTATTGTCAAAGCAAAAGTAAAGGTTCAGAACTTTAAAATTAGCCGCTTTTCAATAAATATAAGCCAGCTTTCCAAAAGTTAATCTTCTGTCACAATACCGACAAAAAAGCAACACCAAAGTAAAAGGAAAATTGTTGATTTTGAACTGCATTATCTTGGAAACGGCAAGATGTAGAAACTTCAATTTCGGTGTGAAAGGATTTTAGGCGTATATCAACATTTTGATCTACAGTAAAAAACTTGACTTGAATGCCTTTCCTTGATATAATTATGGAACGGGACAATTTGATCACGCTCAACATTTTACTTTTTTTCCAACGCTAGAAATACATTTTCGACAACATTAAATGTCCACTTACGCTTAACGTTGCACTCCCAAGCATAAAAAAATAATATCACATATTTAAACGACTTCACCTTTCAAAAGATTCACGCATTGCATCTAATTTATTATTGTATTCATCCAGCTGGGGTTGTATGCTTTCCGACATCCTGTGATAACTCCGCTCAATTATCTCCTCTGCTGTACCATCATCCACTCCAATGCTCTCGTAGCGAAGTTGGATATCCTGAAAAGAACAAATGATGCTCCAGTATAATAGACTTACCTTAATCATGATAAAGTTATTTTCGCGGTATTTCAAACATGGGTTTTTAGATTACAAGTTTCAAAATTATGTAGCAATAACGCGTCTTGATAATAAACGTGATGATGGTTGGCGTCGAACCCTTAAAACCGCCACATCAAACTCTAAAAAGAAATCACTGAGCAACAACTAAAAATCAATGCCTTACAGTTTGAAATGCAACTTCTAAATTATACAACAAAATGAAAAGGACGGACCTCGGATTAGGAATTAAGATAATTTAAAATCTTAAATAATACAGGTGGAGGAGAATAAGAGGAAAGCTGGGATAAAGGATGCCACATATCGAGATTTATGGAGGGGAGGAGATAATTTTGCAGGAATGAATTATCGCAAGTCAAGTTACACGCGTAAACAAGAATCACACGAAATAAAAAACTGAATTGATGATGACTTTTGACATATCTTTACCTGCAATACTGCAAAATATACGATTTTAATTAAAGAATCAAAGAATACAATAAAAATCACTCACTTGGGCTGCCAGCTGCTGATCCCAGATATCTTCACCCGGCATAAGATCACCCATATCTCCGATATCTCCGTAGATATCGTTCAGGTTATCCATCAATGACTACAATGATAGTTCCAGTAAACGTTGTGTCTTTACTCTTTTGGTCATTAAGTTTTGTCCTTGCAATTTTAGTCCCTTTTATCAAACCAGCAACGTGTTTCAAGCTAAATAATCTGCTGCCATCAGCACTGTTTACGCAAGTTGCTTATACAAAACGTTTGCAAAAAAAAAATTTTTTTTTGAAAATCACAAATTTAAGCTGCAAGCATGTGGAGATTGGCTTGGTAGGCCTACCACTCGACCTCTTCGGATTAATGGGTGCGAACATGCGAGGAAACTCCGCTGAGACATACTGACTGGCCAGCTCAAGAAGTTGACCGTAAATTTGGAATCATTAAAAAAAAGTATAATGATGATGATGGACGTTCTGAGAGAATCAGACAAAGGGCATTTTATTAGCGCAGTTGCATGCAATCGATTCAAAAGTTAAATCAATATTATCCTTTCTTTCTTTATTCTAGAGAAAAAGAGCAAAAAGAAGAATCGTAACATAAAGAAACAAAAAGATAAATCGATTTAACTTTTGAATCTATTGCATGTAATTGCGCTATATGATGTGAATAAAACTTCCCTGAGTGACGTGACCACAACTACACCAGGAAGAAGACTACGTCATGCAACATCTCACAGTGTACATAGGAAAGAACATCGTAAGAATCAAGTGAACGGTGCAATATAATTTTGCTCTTATATTATCGCATGGGGAGGGACAATAGCAGCAATAATATTCTGTAAATAGATTTCATAAAGCGTGCCAATAAATGTAAAAGCCTGCATTGAAGACGAAGATTATTTGACATGAATTAAAAACTGCTTACATGTAATTGTGAGATCTCAGCTGTGTTGTTACTGGTCGCTTCAAAGACTTCGAAATACCGAAGATCCTGGCTTTGCTGATGAGTTTCTATTTGATGAATCTTGTTCATTGTTTCTTTTTGATAACTGCATGAAAATACTATAAGCACTTAGCAGAGTAGGTACGTTAAAATTGAGCAAAATCAGCAAGAAAAACCAAAAACAAACCTTACCTATGTATAAACCAAATAAAAGTGGCACAGCCTTTTCTAAATCAAAAGTCGAAAATGGTACTAAACCAGGGCTGTAAGTTATCAAAAACTATTTAAAAACTGTCTAAAATTAAAATATAATTACAGAACATACGAGATACAACTCGTACATACGCAAAGATAATTGTTTATGTATAGTCAGGGTTCCAAATCAACGCTTGCCCGAGGCAAGCTGAAATTGCCTCGGGCAGGTTATTTTCTGGCTTCATTTGCCTACGGGCAAGTCAATGAAATTCAGCGCAAATTACCGCTTTTGCTACTGTGCAATAAAATAAATGTAAGCTTTAGTTTGCTTTATTTTAGCGCAATCACCGCACCTAACACCATTTCGCAATCAACACTTCTTAATCGTACGCTGATTGTTTCGATACTCCGATGCGCTTAGCAATTCTTTTCGCGAAAAATGTTTCGTTCTTTTTCAGCGAAAATTTTTCCCACGCTTGCCGCGCTAATCGCTCTTTCGGGTATCACAAGTACTACTCTGTGCCAGGCTTGGAAAAATTATAATTGTGGTTGATAAAATTGTAATTAATCACACGATTTTGCTGTAATTTTAATTGTAAATTTTCATAAGTAGATACTTGTAATTGAAAAATTGTCTGCCTGTTTTCAATTACAACTATTCTATTATTCACTAAGATATCAGAGGATTGAAAGTATCAGCAACTTTGCAGCATCAATTGACATATTTAAAGTTTTTTATTTGACAGCAAAACATATTGTAATAAAAATCGAACGTTTTCGGCCTAAAGCAGTTAAGCCCTCTTCAGGATAACATATCTGAATAAAAATAATTTTACATATGGTTATAGGTAATTACAAGGCATTTATTACAATTAAAATTAGTTTATGATGTAATACTACCAAAAACTCACAAAAATTTTTAGTGAGTTAATTCATAACAATTTAGCAATGCAGCAGTAAAATAAATGTAAGCTTTAGTTTGCTTTATTTTAGCGCAATCACCGCACCTAACACCATTTCGCAATCAACACTTCTTAATCGTACGCTGATTGTTTCGATACTCCGATGCGCTTAGCAATTCTTTTCGCTAAATCTAATCACCCCATTATAGCTAAAGAGAGATCCATTGCGTACTACATCAGGAAATACTTAAAAGAATTCGGCGAAGAAACAGTTAAAAATCTTATACCGTCAGGCAGTACTCCTGGGAAATTGTATGGACTTATCAAAATTCACAAGGAAGACAATCCAGCAAGACCAGTAGTTTCTATGATCGGGACACCCGAGTATAAACTAGCAAAATTCCTAGACACAATTATAAAGCCTTATATCCCTAACAAATATGTGATAAATTCTACAGATGATTTCTTAACCCATATCAAAGATTTTTCATTTACCTCGAATCAATTTTTGGTAAGCTTTGATGCTAAGTCACTTTTTACCAACGTCCCTTTAAATTACACCATCGATATCATTGCCGATTACATTTTTTCTCCGGAACGTAAAGACCAACCACCGATTAAAAGAGAAATTTTCATTAAATTAATGCATCTTGCGACTCAAGGAATGTTATTATATAACAATAAATATACTAGCAAATCGACGGGGTTGCAATGGGCTCTCCCCTGGGATGCACACTGGCAAATTTCTTTCTTGGCCATTTGGAGACAGTTATTTTTAAACAGCCATCTTCAACTCATCCTAAAATGTATCTTCGTTACGTGGACGATGTGTTTGCTGTTTTCGATGATGAGAAGAAATGTGATTCTTTTTTAAACATACTTAATACTCAACATAAAAATTTACAGTTTACTGTAGAAAAGTCTGCACACACCTTGCAATTTTTGGATGTGGATATTGAAGTTAATGAGCAGGACGTAGATACTTGGGTATGGCGAAAGCCAACTAGCACTGGCCTATTTTTGAATTTTGATGCTATTTGTCCTTTAAAGTGGAAATCTGGTCTCATTATGTGTATGCTACACCGTGCTAAATTGATTTGCTCTAACGATAATTTATTTTTTGCGGAAGTAAATAAATTACGATCACTATTTCTTGCTAATAATTACACTAATAATTTCTTTAACAAAATATTAAAGCAGTTTCTTGATTCACTTTCATGTGTTACTACCAAGTGTGATGATGATAGTGATAAACATTTTGTTAAGGTCCCTTACGTTGGTGCAGCTTCTAAGCGATTCGTTAAACAACTTTCTGAGCTGGTTAAATGCAAATTTGGCGTTGAGATCTGTGCAATTTATACAACATACAAAGTTGGCCGTTATTTTCAGCTGAAGTCAGCTACTCCCATCACTCTGAGCTCCAATGTCGTATATCAATTTTTATGTTCGTGTGATACGAATTTGTCCTATGTGGGCATGAGTTCGCGACACCTTGGAACTCGAGCACGGGAGCATCTAAATCTAGCTGATATCAATACAAAAAGTGCTATCAAAGACCATTTATACGATTGTGACAAATGCTCTTCCATGAAACATTCAGTGGAATCTTTCAAAATTCTTAAAAAGTGTGTCACTGAATATGATACTAAAATTCAAGAAGCTTTAATAATTAAAAAGCTGAATCCAAAGTTAAACAAACAGTTATATGCTAAAGGGGCCTCATTTTTACTTAGTATTTTTTAGTGTTTTTCTGGTACGCATTATTGTTCAGTTCTTACCTTAAACTTGTTTGTCTTGCCATTTTTCGCTTCATTTTTCTTGATTGTCTGACTTTTAACTAGCCAAAAAATTACCCCTGCTTACTGCTGCATTGCTAAATTGTTATGAATTAACTCACTAAAAATTTTTGTGAGTTTTTGGTAGTATTACATCATAAACTAATTTTAATTGTAATAAATGCCTTGTAATTACCTATAACCATATGTAAAATTATTTTTATTCAGATATGTTATCCTGAAGAAAGCTTAACTGCTTTAGGCCGAAAACGTTCGATTTTTATTACAATATGTTTTGCTGTCAAATAAAAAACTTTAAATATGTCAATTGATGCTGCAAAGTTGCTGATACTTTCAATCCTCTGGTATTCAAAATCAACCTCTTTGCCAAAACTTTATCACTAAGATATATAACAACAAAATGCGTTTGAATAATATCAATTTTTCTCCAGTTGCAAATCGATATCGATACTTTCTACCGGTTGCAATCACATCTAACGTCAAAACCGAACATCAAAGTAGGTTAGGGATAGTTAGAGTTAATTTTAGAGATAAGTTTTCATAACCTAAACTTAGCATCTACTCTAATCACAACTAGCACCAACTCTAAGCCAAAAAATAACCTAACATAGAATTGGCCTATGACGTCAGATGTGACTGTAACCAGTGGTAAGTAACCATAGACGTAGCCAGAATTTTTGATTGGGGGGCAAACCATAAATTACATGCAATGACGTCATCTGAAATTTTTAAGAGGAACCTTTTGTGGGGCAAAGATATCGTAGAATCGAAGATCAGAAGTCGTGGCCTGTTGTTGGCTTTAACCAGGATTTTGCTAAAGGTAGAGGTACAGTAAAGTAATAGTTAAGTGTAAATGTCTAACTTGAGAGAAGTGTTGAGTAACCTAATGTAACTCAAACATATCACAGACGGGGGTCTGGAGGCTTTGCTCCCAGCCGCTGGGCGATTTTTTGTAATTTTTTGAAATAAAAAGCTATTTTAATGCCATTGGATCACATTTTGTGCGTGTTCAAAGCCATTTGAAAGAACCGGATTTTTACATTTGAAAGCCAATCGAAAAAATTAAATTGTTTATTTCTCCTTTTACTTACAATTTAAGTCCAAAACACGTTAAAAATCTTGCAATTTGTTGTTGAATTATAATTGCAAGTGAGTTATTTGGCCCAGCTAGGGGGAAGTAAGAAACATTGCCTCCTGCAATATTTTAGTAGTAAGTAATAATTCACTCGAAGATTTTCCTTAGAGTTTTTTGTTTTGTCATGAAATTAACCAGTTATAGGAGTACATGTACGGCCAGGGGGCTCAGGACCCCTCAATTCAAATTCAGTATTTTGTTCAATGAGCATTTGCCCTTGCTGATTTTTTAAAAAGTTTTTGGTGCGTAAAAACTGGCGAGGTGGAGATGAATTGTTATTGAAAAATAGTTACGCTTACTAACCATGTTATTCCCGGGTCGGAGTTACATTGCGCGAGGCCCCAGGCACTTTGGGGATTTTCGCAACATCTTCCTGTCAAATATAGGTGAAGACCAAAAAAAGTCTCACCATCTGAGCGCGGGGCTCTGGTACTGTCCCGGATGGTAAATCCGGCCCTGATTATTGCAATACGTTCATAAAAAAGTTACCCGAAGGCTTGAGGTGCAACTGGTTGGACAAACACCCTTAATTTCACTCTAGGTATACATTTGAATTGGTTGGCAAAATCGAATTTATGGGGTACGGGCCTCCTGGTTGTCAATATTATTGGTAATTAGTTAATTACTGCTGTACGGGTAGACCGGCAGCCCAGAAGGTTTATTTACCCCAAAGACGGCGGAAGGTTTGGTGCGCCTAAAATGCACGTCTTTACTCACCTTTTAAGAAAATGTTTTACTGGCAAGTCAAAAGTTCGGCTAAGATCCCCCAAATCCACAATTTATGGGGGGTCAAAATGGCCTTTATTTACCCCAAAGACGGCATGGATAAAAATTGCGTAAAATCGTTCTCTGGGGTCCACTGAACAATGAAATGGCGAAGACAGTAACTTTAGGTTCGGCTAACCCCCCGACAGTAACGAATTTAGGGGGGTCAAAAATGGCCTTTATTTACCCCAAAGACGGCATGGATAAAAATTGCTCAAAAACGTCCGTTGGAGTCCACTGAACACAAAAATGGCAAAGACAGTAACTTTAGGTTCGGCTAACTCCTTGACAGTAACGAATTTAGGGGGGAGGCTCAAAAATTGCCTTTATTTACCTGAAAAACGGCATGGATAAAAATTGCTCAAAAAATGTCCGTTGGGTCCACTGAACGCAAAAATGACGAAGACAGCAACTTTAGGTTCGGCTAACCCCTTGACAGTAACGAATTTAGAGGGGGGGAGGCACAAAAACTGACCTTTTCATCTGGAATAGGGCAACGGTAAAAATTGTTAAAAAACATTCTTGCAGTTAGTACGCTGAACACATACATGGTTAAAACAGTTACTTTCGGTTCGGCTATCTCCCTGACAGTAACTAATTTAGAGGGAAGCTCGAAAAAATTGCTCTTATTTATTTGAAAACGGCAGGGGTAAAAACTGCCCAAAAATGTTTCCCGGGAGCCCACTGAAAACAAAAACAATGGCAATAAACTTTGGTATCCTCAAACTAATTTATTACTCTTACTGCAAAAGTCATTGCACCACTAAATACGGCTTTACAGTACTGCTTTTGAAAAAAATCATTTTAAGTTGATGGCGTCATCAATCATTAAGTAACGTGATAGTCGATTAGAGCAAAAATGACGTCGTTTTCAATGACGTTACGTTTGAGCAGTTATCTCGTTTTCACAAAAATCGTACAAGTTCAAAGATTGCTCACGAAAGTGTTTTGCAGTAAAGATTGCGTCCTTGAACCGATCAGTGTTTGAGTGGATAGAGCGTCTGTTACTGAAACGGTAAACTTGGGTTCAATTCCCGGTCGGTTCAAACCAAAGGCTATAAAAATTGGAACTCACTGCTTCTTTGCTTGACTTTCAGTATTGAAAGGGTAGTGTGAAGCTTTCATCGTGTGTGGTAGATTGGCGGGCAAGTAACAGCTTGACTCAAAGACCAAAAGGTCTCTTTGCTGTCTCCTGGCCAAGACAATTTGGTGAATAAAATGTAATTGCAATAGCAGTAATTTCAAGACGCACCGGTCCCGCACAGTTAATTGTGCTACGGCAAAATTAAAAAAATAAAGTTAAGTAAATTTTCTATGTCTTATATCACATCACTAAAACTGCGTTAAATTTGTATCACAGACTCGAAGCAACTAATACGAGTGTAGTATCTCAAAAAAATCTAGAATCTCAAAAAAATGTGATAAATTTACATATTACCAGCATTCAAAATACTCGCTGGCTAGTTTACGATTTCGATTAAACATTGCACAAATCGCTCAACGCGGAGAATTTTAATGACGACAAATTTTAGATTTATCAGCTCAAATAAATTCAAAGATCGTAAATTTGCAGTTCTTTTGGAAGAAGCAGAGATATTTGAAAACATTTAATTAGTCTATCATTACTGGCACAAACAGCAAGATGTTTGCTTGAGTAGTCAACTCGTAAGTCCAACATGCGTATTCCCAAAATATTAATTAACATAATGGATTACATTACTAATGCAACAGAACCCAGTTTTAATCCAAAAACTGAGACCTACTAATAGAAGAAATAGATTGGCACAAAACGGCGGAAAAGTGTCAAATAGTACTGTATCACAGCTTGCAACTATCATTCATATCTATTTGACAAATTCAAGTGTTAGTAAACACGTTCTTGAGGAATTTGCTTTCTGGTCGCGAATCTCTATTCTGAGTATTATTTTACAATGATCTGCGACCTGGAACATGTAAAAGTTGTAAAAAAAGGATCAAGTTTTGTTTAAAAGATACAAACGAACATTGAGTTGTGAACACAAAAGAAAAGCTTTTTTAGAGAAAATCCTGTTTCACTTTTTCAAGTCAAGAAGGATGATCGTAATTCTGTAAATCCAGTGGGGCTACTCAAGTTTTGCTGGAACTATATCTGTAACCGGTTCTTTAAATGGAGCTACAAATTCCTGCGAATTGGCTAAATGGCACCATATTGTATCTTGTTGAGGATAGCTCCACAATTTTTTTTTTTTTTTGAAATTGGCCCATGTCACAAAATAGGTTACTGACCTCTGCTATAAAACATTTCTATCACATCGGGGTTATGGTGTGAGACAAGAGAAGACTAACGTTATACAGTAAGTTTGAACGAGCTTATGTAATAGATTATGCGGGGTCTTTGAAAATGTGACAAAACCATTATAGAGATAGAAATGAGTTCAGAATTTGGAGCTAAAGTTGGCAAAGTCGTCAATTGGGCCTAGTTTTGTGGACACTGGCAAAGTGAGCAAAAGACAATCTAGTAGACTTAATTTCCAAAGAGCAACTACCGGATGTAGTATTCGTTGCCAAAAAGCAATGATTGAATAATGGAATGTGGGTAAGGAAAGGGAGAGAACAAAATTTCAAACCATTTCCAAATGAATGCTCTATTCTACAAAAAAAAAGCAAGAAGCAGTGAGGTTGTTTTAGTTCAACAGAAGGTGCATCGCTGCAGTAGCAAGACCAAAAATACTGATCCATCAGCCCAAATATAAAAATCAATCAAACGAAGATGTTAGAAGAGTAAGGCACCAAAACAATTTTTGGAAGATTCTTGTCTTAAAATACCAGAAAAGCCAAATGTGACCTATGTCCTATATGCCCTTTTATCAAGCATTTGTTAATGCAAAAACATAAGCTTTATCTTCAAATGTTGGATTATACAGTAGCCAATAATTATGGTATATTCCAAACCTGTTCGTACTTATGGAAAAACGCCTTATATTGCCTTCCAAGAACCTGATGAACTGTTGGTCCCGGTCTACGCTGGGTGTAAAATTGTGAGCAAATAAGCGCATTTTAGTTTATTTTATACAGACAACAATTGGTTAAAATTAAATAAGAACACACTTTTACGCACACGATTTTACGCCTAATGTACTAGAATGGGCCAAAATTGCACGACTAATTTTTATATAGAGGCCTACCATATATTGAAAATTAAGTTGCTGTCGTTATTAACGTCATCATTTAATGTGGTAATTTCGTTGATCTGTTTGATCAAGACCACCTCATTGTCTTTGGTGTCTTCATAACACCAAAAATAAACGCTATTAATCCTTAATAGTGTCTATTGAGAAGTTCAAACTAAAAATAATCAAGAATTTTTAAAATATTGCCAGGGTAGAAAGTGGTTGAGGATTTTGAATATTGGTAATACGCAGACTTATTAATTTATCATAGTGTTTAAGAATTTAGATCTTTTTTGAAATGCTCTGGATCGTTTTAAGTCTGTGCTATAATTCAAAGCAGTTTTTGTGGTGTGATATGGCCCATAAAAATTTACTGAATAATTTTCTATTTATTACTTTCAATAACGAAGCCTATATACTTCGTTATTTAAAGTAATATATAGAAAATTATTTCGTAATTTTTTTAGTAAACTTTTACTGTGACTTAATAGTTGTATTTTGCTCTAATTTTACTTGGTACATCATCGAGCACTGTTTCAGAAGATTGACTATCAACAATTTTCTATCATATGACTCACACTGAAAAGACAAGCTGATACGCAAAATCTAGATCGCTTGTAAAGACAACGTCCCTGCAACATGACGTCATTTTTGCTCTAATCGACTATCACGTTACTTAATGATTGATGACGCCATCAACTTAAAATGATTTTTTTCAAAAGCAGTACTGTAAAGCCGTATTTAGTGGTGCAATGACTTTTGCAGTAAGAGTAATAAATTAGTTTGAGGATACCAAAGTTTATTGCCATTGTTTTTGTTTTCAGTGGGCTCCCGGGAAACATTTTTGGGCAGTTTTTACCCCTGCCGTTTTCAAATAAATAAGAGCAATTTTTTCGAGCTTCCCTCTAAATTAGTTACTGTCAGGGAGATAGCCGAACCGAAAGTAACTGTTTTAACCATGTATGTGTTCAGCGTACTAACTGCAAGAATGTTTTTTAACAATTTTTACCGTTGCCCTATTCCAGATGAAAAGGTCAGTTTTTGTGCCTCCCCCCCTCTAAATTCGTTACTGTCAAGGGGTTAGCCGAACCTAAAGTTGCTGTCTTCGTCATTTTTGCGTTCAGTGGACCCCAACGGACGTTTTTTGAGCAATTTTTATCCATGCCGTTTTTCAGGTAAATAAAGGCAATTTTTGAGCCTCCCCCCTAAATTCGTTACTGTCAAGGAGTTAGCCGAACCTAAAGTTACTGTCTTTGCCATTTTTGTGTTCAGTGGACTCCAACGGACGTTTTTGAGCAATTTTTATCCATGCCGTCTTTGGGGTAAATAAAGGCCATTTTTGACCCCCCTAAATTCGTTACTGTCGGGGGGTTAGCCGAACCTAAAGTTACTGTCTTCGCCATTTCATTGTTCAGTGGACCCCAGAGAACGATTTTACGCAATTTTTATCCATGCCGTCTTTGGGGTAAATAAAGGCCATTTTGACCCCCCATAAATTGTGGATTTGGGGGGTCTTAGCCGAACTTTTGACTTGCCAGTAAAACATTTTCTTAAAAGGTGAGTAAAGACGTGCATTTTAGGCGCACCAAACCTTCCGCCGTCTTTGGGGTAAATAAACCTTCTGGGCTGCCGGTCTAGGGTGTACAAACTGTTGTACGCATAGATGGTAAAAGAAACTGAAAATGAAGAAACAAGACGTTTTGTCACATTTTTATCATCGGTGGCATTTCGATTGGGGGAGGGCTGAGCCCCCCCTGGCTCCGCCTCAGGCCTGGCGCCACGGAGGGGCATTCCGGGGCCGTGCCCCCCCAAATGACTGCTTGTGCCCCTCCAAACGAAAATTGTGCAACCCCAAACGAGGACTGTGCCCCAAAGAAATTAACAAGCTTGGGGCTACTGGAGTGCAAATCCAGGCCCAAATTGGTGTTTGCGACTGGTATTTTCGTAATTTTTGTGGACTGACACCGGATTTCATGACATTTTTGGGATGAAGACTTTTTTTTTGGAGACCACCTGTTTTCGGCTGGAAAAAAGGTTTGAATGTCTGATTTCGGCCGGAAAATCCCTTAGAATTTCAGTGAAGTCCTTTTATTTTATTTTTTTTAATTTTTTTTTGGAGATCACCTGTTTTCGGCCGGAAAAAACGTTTAATTTCTGATTTAGGCTGCAAAATCCCTTAGAATTTCAGTGAAGACCTTTTTTTTGGAGATCACCGGTTTTCGGCCGGAAAACGTTTCAATTTCTGATTTCTGCCGGAAAATCCCTCTGAATTTTTGGTCTTAACCTTGTTCATTTGATCCAGACTGGGATAAATTTCTCGTGCCCCCCGTGCCCCTCTCGAATTCACATAAATAAACTTCTCGTGCCCCCCCAAAATCTATTTCTGCCCCCCCTCTAGTCACGCTATCCCGGCGCCGGGCCTGCTACGCCTATGATTGTAACTTCAATACTATTTCTGACATTAAGATTTTGTGAGCTTTTTTGCTTGTTTGTCCTTGTGTGTATGTCAAAGCGACATTAATGGTTCTAAGTTGTATGATTATGCTAAGTATGTGATATTATTGGTAAAAGTTAAAATAGTGCTAAATAGTAGTCGTAACCTACACAATTTCAACTTTTTTACAATTTTCAACATCGTTAAAACTTATGTTCTTTTGCACAAATAAGTGCGGTATGATACCATAGTTTAGCTGAAACCATAATGTTGCTGGAAGCGATATGAATTCAATAACATACTTGACAATCGCTTACAAACGAAATTATGTATTGGAAAACTAAATTTAAACAAAGATTGATGGAAGAATAGGGATAGAGAGAAATGGGGCTTTACTAGGTCTAGTATAGAAGTACACAACAAATCCACAGTGTTGACATAAGCAAAACTCGAAGTTTCATATGTAAGTGAATTAATTGGTCGTAATGTTTTGAGAATCTTTTCATTGTAATGTAATTGAAATCGTAATTGAATAACAATTACATGAACTTGAATAGTTGTAAATGTAATTAAAGCAAAAACAAATAATTTTTCCAACCCTGCTCTGTGTTGTAAGCACGGGATTAGGTACGGTACGGAATGATTTTCCGTACTTCCAAAAAACTATCGTACCGTAATTCCGTACATCACCAAAATACCATACGTAACAGTACGATACGGAATTTTTTCCGTACCTTTCCGTACTAACTAATTTACTGAATATTTGCTCCTACGCAATAGCAAACGAGAGGTTTTACAATGAGATAATTTTATTTTTTCCTCAAAAAATTGGGGCACTCATCCAACAAGTTACGGTACTTAGTAATAACATCAAATGATTAAAGTGAATGACATCTGCTCGATGACAATAATATACATCATAATGTCGCTTTATCCTTAGCGATTCAAAGCAGCAAGCGTTTTGTTATTTACTCATCTCAATTGCGCGCTTCCTTATCCTACTAATGGCTAAACTGTTCGCCGCTTTTATGACACCGTTTCAATAAATAAACTAAAAGCTTTGCCTTATAAATGTCTTAAAACTTAGCCTTTAGTGGACATGGAAGCCTGGAAAATAAGCACAAATCGTAAAATAATTAAGTGAAAGCTCGAGCACAAAGTAGTAGAACTTATTTTTCACAAAACAATTCAAAACAGCTATGATATAGGAGATATTGTCAACTTATTATCCGAAAATCCACACTTTGCAAAACACCAATAACTAACAAACGAACGAATTGAAAAGAAAGTATTGTCAGTTTTTAATGTAGTTCAAAAATATGGCAAGCAAAACGTTTTTACGCGTTTCATCGCTGAAACATTATTGCCTCGATAATGCCATCTTTTAGTCCTACGTACCTTGTCCTAAAACCCAAAAGTTCTTTCCACTCTGGCTTGAGTCAGAGCGGAAAGATTTTTCAGTAATGAATTGCAATTAATTGCATGCAGATCTCGTTTTCTCTGACAGCAAAGGTGTGTTTAGACCGCAAGCCTTTTGATGGCT
The DNA here is from genome assembly GCA_963965965.1 of Trididemnum nubilum. NCBI lineage: Eukaryota > Metazoa > Chordata > Ascidiacea > Aplousobranchia > Didemnidae > Trididemnum > Trididemnum nubilum. The sequence continues at coordinate 25,922,464 of OZ014470.1, forward strand.
TACGCTGACTTTTCACGATGAACACAATGAAGAAACAAAAATGCTTTAATCAAGTCTTTGAATCCTTCTTGAAGAGAAAAACAAAAAGTACGAAACAGCTGACAGTACTCCCGCTGGGCCACTGCTGAAGTGACAACGAAACTCCCCAAATCGTTGACTAAAATCTTTAACCCACCAATGAAAATCACATTCCAAAAACATTCTTCGGGTAAATTCAGTACAACACAGATGACTAATCGGGGTAATTAAATCCCTGAAATAAAACTGTTCTCTCTGCTGCACTATTCCAGCTTCCCACTGCGACTGAAATTTTATTTAAAACACCATCTTCACTTAAAAATAGTGCAACTACGAGCTCCACTGGAATAACATACTTTCACTGGGTTCTTCGATGTACAATAATTAATAATTAGCATTAACTCTCCAGTCTACATAATTTATATTCTACCGGTGCTCTATTATTATCAGATAGTTCTTCAATCAGCATGCCTACTGCTTGCACTAAGGTCCACCTGATCAACACATGGCACTACTGTAATAAATATTCTTGTTTCGTCTTGCAAAACACAATTATTGTTTGTCTATTACGTCAAAAAACTCCTGTTGAAACTCTGATCGCAATTCAAAACATGTTTGTTACGTCATAAAATTATACAAAGTTTACGTCAAAAAACTCCGGTGTGGTCAAAAATTGGCAACACGTGCAGCATATTCAATGCAATAATTTCTGCAAAGTCAAAACCAAACTTTTTTCTTTGAAACTTTACGTACGGAGAATACGGTACGGAAAAAATAATACCGTATTTTCGTATCGTACCGTAGTTTACCAGAAAATACCTTACGCAATTGTAATTCCGTGCCGTACTTTTTTCCAAAATTCAAGCGTACCGTACCGTACTCAATTTCCTGGCTGTAAGATAGCGAGGTCGAAAAGTCGGTAACTTTTTATTTTAGTTTTTTTTTTAATCTTAAGTTTTCAAAAGCAAATAAAAGGTTTTTTTCTTCATTTTTCTGGATGTTTGAGAACCAATGAAATGTAATGCGCAATTTTGTACATGTTTGAATGAAGTTTTGCGACTCAAACTTCTGCAAATAGTTGCAATATGCCGCAATGCCTGGGTTAACTTCTTTATAAAAATAATTTTATAACTAGATGTTCATTTTCCCGGGGGAAAATAATACTGGACTTCCGCCAGTTGCATTTCACCTTTCCAAGTAAATAATTGAACCCAAGTCTTAGGTTTCAAGCACTGGCGCCTTAAATCATTCGGCCATGGCAGCACGTGCGCGTAGGTGACTACCTCCAAAGTACGTCAAAATATACTTGTCTTGAAAATTTTTAGTGGTAGCAAAACAAAACTAGCGCGCTAGCTTGAGGTCGTAAAAAGGTGATTTTTGGGACGTCTTCACAGAGAATGAAACCTAATACCCTCTGATCATATATAGTGTCAAACAAAAAATATTATAAACGATTTTTTGTCCTAATGAAATATAAAACTTAATATCCTAGATTCAATCAAATATTAGTATGATAAAAGCGATGGCCAAATGGAGAATTGAACCCAGGTCTTAGGATTTCAGCACTGGCGCCTTAAACCATTCGGCCAAGACAGCACGCGCAAGCATCTCATTAAAATCACTTAATAAACTTCGCTGTAACAAGTTTGGGGTGCATATGCCCCAAACCACGTGACGTCGCGCCTCCAAAATTGGAGGGACGCAAGTTCATGTATACACTTATCATCTGTCCAAATTTCAAGTTTCTAGCTTTGGTGTGACTAAAATGACTTAATAAACTTTGCTGTCACAAGTTTGGGGTGCATACGCCCCAAACCACGTGACGTAAGCGCCTCCAAAATTGCAGGGACACAAGTTCATGTATAGAATTATAATCTGTCCAAATTTCAAGTTTGTAGCTTTGGTGGTTTTCGAATAGTTGTCACCACCATGCTATTTGCTCAAATAAATAAATAAAAAAAGAAAAAAAAAGTGTCGGAATCGTCATGGTTTATTTTTGAGAGCTGAAAGGGCATGTCCAGACGCTTCTAAATTCGAAAGTTTTATTCCTCTAGTGCCATTAGTTTTCGAGCTAGAGTTAAACCTAAAATTGGCATTTCATTTTTCGGCTTGGAAGCCCGTATGGCATGTCCGATTGCCCCCAAAATTTGCACTAAGAATGATTCGTATGTGCCCCAGCTAAGATGTAAATTTGAAGTTTCTACTTCCAGCCGTTTCAAAGTTATAGCGTTTTTTATTTTTGTTTACGAATTCGTAAAATATTCCGAAAAAAAAATAAGGACCGCGGAAGTCCCAATAACGCGAAACTAATTTTTTAAATTGAAAACAAATTAAGAATGCCAGCCTCGGCATGAATAAAATAACCAAATGAATAATATTCCTCCGGCCAGTTGGTCGAGCGGTTACGCGTTCGTCTCTGGAGCGGGAGGTCTGAGGTTCAAATCTCGGGCCGGTCAAATCGGACACAGTGTTGCCAATGGCTCGCCACCGCTGCGACATTTCTTCGAAAGGAGCTGTGTTGCCCGGGCGCAATGACGCGGAGATGGGCCCCGCAAACTCGTTACACGCTTGCATATTACAGCGAGTATAATGAAAGATTTGATTTGAATCTTTAGTTCCTTTAATCTTTCACTCAAAAAAGTTCAGCTTTTTTAGGTGGTGTAGTTTGAGAGATATTCACGATCGAAAACAAAATGCGTTTGTAGCAAAAGGCCAGTGGCGTCGCTAGGGGGGGTCATCATTTTGGTCATGATCATATCAACGCCCCGGGCGTCATCATTTTGGGGTGACACCATTTTATAATGTGTTTGTGATGAAGACTTTTTGTTTCAATTTATTGGGTCTCAATCCATATACGCAGCGAAAACCCGCAGAGTTTTAGGCGAAGACCTTTTTTTTTGGTCTTCACTTACTTTGAACCAAAAACCCACAGAATTTTTGCGGAGACCTTATTCTTTTGGTCTTCACTACCTTCAGTAACAGAGGGGTGACATCATGAAGGGTGCGTCACACATACAGGGTGACACCACGCACTCCCGCTCCGGGTATCACCATCCTAAGCAACGCCTCTGCAAAAGGCAACGTGAATTATAGTTAACGTAACAGTTGAAACGATTACGATAAAAAAAATTAATTCTAGCGAATTGAATGATTGAACAAAGCAGGGATGGCTATCGCATCGATGACTTCTGCGATATTTGTAACGCAAGAGAACTAAGATGCGATCCAGAGTAGAAGAATAGATGTGATTTTTTGCGATAATTGGGACTTCGCGCGCGTAACCCTTTTTTGCTTTTATTCGGCCATTTTGATAGATGAGCATTGAAATTTATTGATTTACTTATAACTAGGGCCTGCAAAAGTCAATAACCACAAAATTTTTTCATGGCTTTATTATATCATTGAATGTATACGAACATTGGTTTCGGGTGCTCTGGAGCCAGTTTAGGTAGAGTTTATAGGTCAAAATAAAGTCAAAATTTTGGGTTAGGTCAAAGTTTTACAAAATTGTATGTGATAAAAAAAAAATTTTTTAAAGCAAACAAAAGGTTTTTTCTTCATTTTTCTAGATATTTGAGAACCAATGAAATGTAATGCGCAATTTTGTACATGTTTGAATGAAGTTTTGCGACTCAAACTTCTGCAAATAGTTGCAATATGCCGTAATACAATTGCCTGGGTTAACTTCTTCATAAAAATGATTTTATAATAACGCGAAACTCATTTTTTAAATTAAAAACAAATTAAGAATGCCAGCCTCGGCATGAATAAAATAACTAAGGACACTATTATATCCAAATTCAAAAACCAAAAGTCAATTTTTATTATACACTACCGTACGTCACAATGAATTAACCAGATTTTTTAAATCTTAAGACTGTACTGTTTTGCTTTCACAGCTTTAGCAATCGACAAAACTTTTACACAACGCAACTTTTTACCAAGCAAGATTGAAATTGTGTCAATGTATTTTCTAATAGAAATACAAGAACAAATGAGGCCAAAAATTTGTGAAAATTTAACAGCAAACTTCAATCCAAATTTACCGGGTTTTAAAAAAAGTGTAATTGACATCGAAGTATGTGCAGATTCCTAGGTTTTCGTCCAGCAGCGATTAGTTACTTTAATCACAAGACTGGCTGATTGATATTTCTTTCTAAATGCTGTTAATAAAAAGTGAAGAAGGTTACCAGCTTCAAACTTACTTGAATTGCGAATAACAAAACTTTTTTTTTAATCAAAATTTGGATCTCAATAAGGCCAAAACGGTTTAGACCAAAATAAAGTCAAAATTTAGCTAAAATAAAGTCAAAATTTAACTTTTTAGGTCAAAATAAAAATGGCCCTAGTTATAACTAAAAAACGGCTAAACATAGGAAGTTGAATTTAGGATATAAAATGGCAATAATTAAAAGCGTCATGTTAGTGTAAGGCGATTTTGCGGACCCAAAGTCACGTGATCGTAATTTCGTAACCCTAAAACCGACAAAAAACGTCCATTTTTGTCTCAAACAGTTATTAATTCGCTTATAAGTACAAAATGGCTGAACGTAGAACGATGAAATTTGAACACGACTTGGATGCAAAAAAACGCTGTATGCGTACCTAGTTTCGGGGCGCCCAGTAACGTGATCGCGATTCCAGAGGCCGAAAATTGGCAAAAAGTGGACAACTTTGAACCGGCACGTCTTGGTAACTATCGATATCGATGAAAAAAGTTTGTGGTTTTTGAACACACTACTTACCATCTTTCTTATGGTCATGTTCATCTATTCCGCAATGGATATTTTTTTTCTTTTTTTTTTCTTTTATTACTATCTAAGCTTTTAAACCTCAAAACGCAGAAGGATCATATTGTGAACTATGATAGATATCCAAAAGTTCTGCGGCCCGCCTGAAAGCGGGGGGCACGATGGGGGTACCCCAAACGGGGCCGCCGAAAATTCAAACTTTTTAACCTTTAAGCGAGAAACATAAAATTTTTAACGGATGTAAACATAAACGAAAGATAAAATTTGACAAAATTTGGGGTGCCAAAATGAGGGGGTCCCCTCAAACGGGGCCGCCAAATTCAAACTTTTTAACCGCTTATGCTAAACACATGAAATTTTTAGAGTAGGCAAATATGAAGAAAATATGAAATTTGAAAAAAATTAGGGGTTCCAAAATGAGGGATCCCCCTCAAACGGGGCCGCAAAAATTTAAACTTTTTAACTACTTACGTTAGACTGATGAAATTTTCAGGGTAGGCAAATATGAAATAAAGATAAAATATGACAAAATTTGGGGGTACCAAAATAAGGGGGTACCCTCAAACAAGGACCTTAAAATTTAACTTTTTAATTGCTTAAGCTAGACACATGAAATTTTCAGGTTCGACAAATGTGAGAAAAAGATAAATTTAACAGAGTTTGGGGTACCACAATGGGGGGTACATCCTCGAACAGAACGGCCTAAATTAAAAAATTTTATGCACTTAACTTAGACACACAAAATTCTCGGGATAAGTAAATATAGCAGAAAGTTATGATATGACAAAATTTGGAGGAACCAAGATGGGGGTCCTTCAATTAGGTCCTCCAAAATCCAAACTTTTCAACTATTTCAGCCAGACTCATGAAAGTTTCAAAAAATAAAGGAAGAACAACGATATGACTAATTTTAGGTGCCACAATTGTGGAATCTTCCACAAATGGGTCCTTCAAAATTTTTAACCAATGAAGCTTAAAGGCAAATGAAATTTTTAAGATAGGTGAAAATGTAATATCAAAATTTGTGGGTGCCATACTTAATGGATTCTCCAATTGTGTTGACACCTCCCGTCCACCCTCCATTAACTACAAAAGTTAAACAGATTAAACCTATTGGATAGGTTAATATGAATCAAAGATTAAAGGTAACAAAATTTGGTGGACCACATTGAGGAGACCATGCCAAATGGGCCCCTCAAAATTTTTAAATCTTTAAGAACTCCAGCTAGACATTTTAAGAGGATCGGTAGGCTAATATAAGGGAAAGATAAAGGAAGGCTTTATTTCACCGGAAATTTTTATCTAGTTTTTCTTAATTTTGACTCAAAGCTAACCCAAACTCAACTGCTTACTCTAAAACTATTCCCAAATCGAACCCTAACCCAAACCCTAACCTAAACCCTAATCTTAACCCCTAAAAAAGCAAATGGAAAAAGCGCGGATGAATATTTCTCATTTTCGTTTTATTCTCTTTAACTTGAAAGTTTTTGGTGAAATAGTCACTCCCAAAGATAAAATATGCCAAACTTGGGGTTACCATGTTGAACAATTAGCCCTTAAATGGACCTTCAAAACTATGATTATGAATTCTCACAATGAATTGGTGTCACAGAAAAGTAGAAGAGTCAAACTTATGGGATTACTCGAACATTTCAAACGTTAAGGTACATGAACTTAATGGCTTTGTTAGATTTAAGCTGGATGGCCGAGTTTGTTTTTTTTACTGAACTGTTACCAGTGAAGTTAAGAAAACCTTCTACTTGCTCTTCAAAGTTTTTGAACAATTTTATCTAGAAAGCTTTCGTGCTGAGTAATGGATGTAATGCAATTTACAGTACAATATTCAATATGCTGGCCGTTGGATCGCAATGCTAAATAGCGTTCTCAGAATAAAAAAAGCTGAAAAATTCGTGCCTATTTTTAGCCGTGGTTAGTGCGAAGATTTGCTGATGTAGTAATAGTTTGCTCAAAAGTCGCTGGAATTTTAAAGATCGCTCTATATTAGTTATTTCAAAATAACGTAAAAAATTGTTGGAATCTCCTAATTAGTGCTGAGTTTTTGCGTTGTTATATTAAGTTTTGATTGACGTTACGTGATTATTTTGATAACTTTTTGAGACCTTTAAAGTTTGAGATCGAGTAACCACAACGCTGTTGAAATAAAACGAGTGTAATGTGCAAAAGAAGTATAGAATTTTTGGTAAAAATTGTTTGACTTTATTTAGGGTTAAAAGTTGTTTTAGATTTTGGGTTCTAAAAAGCATAGAGTGGAAAAAATTGATATGAGTTTTCAATGTGAAGTCATCGTAAACTTAGACCCAGCAATATCACTTAGAAATTTGTGAGAATTTAGTTTTTTGTATCCAAATTTTGCTTGTGCATGCACCTATTTCCATGCTAGTTGTTAAGGCAGCCATTGTTTCGGTTAAGTTCTTAAATTTTGAGAAAAATCAATAAAACTGTTCACACATGTGCTTGTATAAAAATTCTTCTTAAAAAAAAAAATACTGCGGTGGGCTAGTTGAGGGTGCAAATTTGATATTTAGGATAGTGTGTCAAAGTTCTGGTCAAGATAATGTTAGTTACAAAATCCAAAAAGTATATTGGCATTTTCAGATCAAAAAGTTTTGTTCCAATCCGCATTGTCGTGGAATGTCGTTGTTGTTGCTATAATCGGAGCAAAAGGTTACTGTCAAAACATTTGTTTTAACGAGGGTTTTGTTTATAACCGCAATTTCAACAATTGCGCTGCGTTGCTAAGTGAAGATTGTAACAAACTCCCAAGAAGTTGAAACAGGAACTACGCAGAGTTGTAAAATTTTGATTGGCATTTTATTATATCTAGTTTTTCTTGACATTTAAACTTTGAAAACCGTTAACCTCAAACCTGACCAGTTAATGGAACATTATAAACAAGGATGGCAGTACAGTACGGTACGTAAGTTCGGTACGGTACGCCTCAATTTTTGCTAAGAAGTACGGTACGCGTTTTTTGTGATGGTACGGGTACGATACGGTTCAAGGTGCGAGGTACGTAGTACGCAAATTCTAAACGTACCGTACCGTATGCCATCCTTGATTATGAAATTTGAAAGCGATGTATTTCAGATCAGACAATCAACTACCATAAACACGGCTTCACGCAATTGGAACGCTATTTACAAGCGAGTGAAGTTCTTAGGTTCAGCATATAGTTAGATACTTTCGCTAAGTCCCCTGATATCGCTTGCGATGTCACATTCTAGTTTAAAACCTTTTTGATGCGATAAACTCGCCACTAGTTTCCGATGATAGACAAGTTTGTTGCCGGCATCTAATTTCTACAAGAACGTCAACTGAAGTTCAGCCAGCGCAAGAGTTTAGTTTAACTACATATAGCGATGTAACTAATGCCAAAACATTCTCAAACTTCTGCCTAAAATGTGACTTATTACAAAACAGAAAAAAAACAGAAACTAGTATATGACATTGCAAGCGATATACGGGGACTTCGTGAAAATATCCAACTTTACTGAACTAAAGAACTTCACCATTGCGTTAAGCGTGTTTATGGTTGTTGATAATCAGGTGCAATGTTTAAAGCCAAACAACTATTTCCCAAAAATTATCTACTTCTTTTGCACATTACGCTCTTTTTAGTTCATTTCACAGCTATGAGGTTGTTCGCAGAGGTGGAGTCCTCGAGGACACATTTTGATGTCCTTGGCCTCGAAGGTCAAGGTCTTGGCCTCGAAGGCTCAAGTCCTCGAAAATTGCCCTGTCCTCGGCTCGAGGACAGCACTATTTTTTAGTTGTTAAAAGTTTGTGGGGGGCCTGAAAATTTTTTCGGAAGAATTTTTTTTTGGAGAGCACTTGCGCTTGTGTCCTTGGTCCTTGGCCTTGGCCTCGAGAGGGCTGTCCTTGGCCTTGGCTTCGGATTTTTTTGTGTCCTTGGCCTTGGCCTCGAGCCTTGTGTTCTCGACTCCACCTCTGGTTATTCGCTCTCAAAGTTTAAAGGTCTCAAAAAGTTATCAAACTAATCAAGTAACGTCAATCAACAAGTTATTAGGAGCTCCTAACAGTTTTTCACTTTGTTATGAAATAACATACAGCGATCTTTAAACTTCCAGCGACTTTATTACATCAACCAAACTTAACACTAACCACGGCCAGAAATATGCACGACTTTTACAACTACTCTGATTCTGAGAACGCTATTTATCAGAGCGACCCAACGACTAACTTATTGGATATTGTAAAGTATGATATGTATTACATCCATTATTCAGCGCGAAAGCTTTCTTAATAAAATTGTTCAAAAACTTTGAAGAGCAAGTAGAAAACTTTTTCAACGTCACTAGTGGCAGTTTAGTAAAACAACTCGGCCACCCAGCTTAAATCTAACAACGCCATCAAGCTTAAGTACTTCAACGTTTGAAATGTTCGAGTAATCCCATAAGTTTGACTCTTCTACTTTTCTGTGATACCAATTCATTGTGAGAATCCATCTTATAGTTTAAAGATCCATTAAAGGGCTAATTGTCCTACATGGCATTGCTAGGTTTGGCGTATTTATCGTTTTCTTAAACTAGCCTACCAGTTCTCTTGAAATTTGATATGTCTAGCTGGAGTACTTAAATGTTAAAGTACTAAAGGTTTACTAATTTAAAGGGGCACATTTGGCATGGTCTCCTCAATGTGACCAACTAAATTTTGTTATCTTTAATTTTTGATTAATATTAACCTATCCAATAGATTTAATTTGTTTAGCTTTAGTAGTTAATGGGGGGGAGGTGCCAACACAATTGGATGACCCCTATAGTATGAGATGGTCAAATTTTTTCATATCATATTTTTACCTATCTTGAAAATTTTATTTGTCTCGCTTGAGTGGTTAAAAATTTTGAAGGACCCGTTTGAGGAGGACTCCCCAATTGTGGCACCTGAATTTAGTTATATTTTATTTAACTATTTTGATTTAATCTTCCTTTTATATTTACCTATTCTGAAAGTTTCATGTGTCTAGCTTGAATAGTTCAAAATTTTGAATTTTGAAGGACCCCCCATTTTGGTGCCCCAAATTTTGTCAAATTTTATCTTTCCTTCATATTCGCTTGCGCACCTGAAATTATGATGTGTCTGGCTTACTCATATAAAAGTTTCAATTTTGGCGTCCTTGTTTGAGGGATCCCCATTGTGATCTCCCAAAAATTTGCCAAATTATATCTTTTCTTCATATTTACCTATTCTGAAACTTTCATTAGTCCACGGTAAGTGGTTAAAGTTTGAATTTTGGAGTCCTTGTTTGAGGGGGATCCCATCTTTTTGGTATCCCCAAGTATTGTCAAATATTATCTTTTTTTCATATTTGCGTATCCTAAAAACTTCATGTGTCTAACATGAGCGGTTAAAAGGTTTGAATTTTGGCAGCCCCATTTGAAGGGGACCCCTAAATTCAATACCACCAAATTTTGTCAAATTTCATCTTTTCTTCATATTTGCCAACCCTGAAAATTTCATGTTTCTAGCATGTGTGGCTAAAAGTTTGAATTTTGATGGCCCCATTTGAGGGGGACCCCATTCTGGTACCCGTAAATTGTTTGACATTTTATCTTTCCTTTATATTTATTACCTTAAAAATTTCATGTGTCCAGCTTAACAGGTAAAAAAGCTTGAATTTTGGAGAGCCCCGTTTGGGTAAAGCCCCAGTTTTTGTTAGGTTTAGTTCATTTTTGATATCTACCCATTCCGAAAATTTGATCCATCTAGCTCTAACGGCTTAAAAATTCAAAATTTTGGAGGATCCGATTGAAGGGAATCCCCCAACCTGGCACCTCCGGTTTCAGTCGCACATTTGTCCTCCGTGATATCTTCAATCGCTCAAACTTTGAATACAGTGCGTTTAGCGGTTTAAAAGTTGGTAGCGGCAGAAGAAAAAAAAAAGTAAGAAAAAAGATGCAAAACAAGAAAAATACTATTCAAGTTGGGGTAAACTAACCCAGCCAAAAGAAAGGTGGTTAATGGTGTGATCACAAATCACAAACCATTTTGATCAATATTTGTAATTACCGACATATATCGGTTTAAACTCGTCAAGTTTTTGCTCATTTTTGACCTGTAAAATTTAGGTCACGTGACCGGGAGCCCTCAAACTCGGTTTGCATAAAGCATTTATAAGCACTCATATTGCGCCCAAATTTCATCTTTGCACGTCAAGTGGTTTTGAAATTAAAAGCGACTTAATAACTTTTCAAGCCAAAACTACCGTTTTTTTTTATGTTTCTTTGTGTCTCAATTTACGATCACGTGACCTAGCATCCCCAAAATTGGCACACGCAACGTTTTCATTAATTCTTACGATGAGTCCAAATTTCAACTTTCTAGGTTTTACCGTTTGATAGTTATGAGCAAATCAATCCTTGTATGCCAAAATTCGCGAACAAAAACAATGGTACTACGAGCCCACGCGAAGTCCCAAAAATGACAAAAATCGGAATAATCGCTTGCAAAAATCGAAGATTTTTTGTTAAATTTTCTGATGCGATAATGAATAGTGATTCTTTTGCATCTTTCGATGTGTTATTTTTGAAAAAAAAAGCGTGCAAAGCGATTGCCATCCCAGAAAAAAAAGGTATCTTTTACGTTAATCTGAATTAAAACTCGCGGACAAAAACTAGATTTTCTCGAAATACAATTTTATGCAAAATCGGTAGTAATCACGTAGTTTTTCAAAATTAAGACCAGTACCACCAAAATGCACTGTGCCTCTTTGTTTTGGGCAAGTTGAGATCTCTCCGGGCAAGTAAACATTTGTTATAACTAGCCCGACAGGCAAGTTGTTGAAAAAGTTAATTTCGACCTCTGTGTATAGTTCATTCTCTTCATTTTTCCAAAATGTTGTATATCAATGATTTGAAAAAAAAGCAAAGACTAACAATGACTGACTGTGTCAAAATTCGAATCGAAAAATGAAAGTTGCTACCAATATCTCAATAAAAGACAAAAAAGAGAAGAGCAATTTTTTATCAATGCTTGAAGAATCTTAATGAGCCTTTGTAGTAAAAAAGTAGAAAATTTATGACGTTGATCCTGAGAAGATGCAAACAACTGCTCCGTTTACCCCACCCCTTCTTGGAATCCACATACGTAGTGGGAATTAATGTTCGAAAATTCAGTACAGTTCAAACATTTTAAGTTAGCCCATTCGACTTTGCCCATCATGTGTTAAGCTGACATCCGGTTCTGACCGGTTTTATCAGAAATGACAAACTTTTTGACAAGAAAATCTCTTGACATTAATTGATAAATTATTCTAACAGCAATGTTTACTTTTAACCACTTGAAATGATAAGAATGTGTAAATCAAAGCCATAGAATGAAAAATTGCCATTTTCGGTAAACAAACAACTTAATCTATTTGTTCTTAAATCAGTTTGTGTAGCACGATTTGCGATACATTTGCTACTTGCCAATTTGGGATTAAAATTTCTGCCAATCAGTTTTAAACTAAAAGTATTTATCATCCAATAACATTCCTCAGTGAAAGGTAGACAGTATAGTAATTTGTCGGTCAGTGGCGTCGCTATGGGTGGTGACACCCGGGGCGGAATTTCGTGGTCTCACCTTTCATAAGGTATAATAATCTGCAAAAGGTTATATTTGAAAGATAGTGGTACTACTTCATTGCTGTAGATAGCGGTTGTTATTTGACTGGCTCAAAAAATTCTCATTGTAAGATTCTAAAACTTGGAAGTATGAGCAGCATACGTCTCGTAACAGACACGTAAACAAAATTCTGCAATGGGGAAAGGGGCGTTTTGGGGTTCTGGAGGTGGAGCCCCCAGCACTCAAAAAATTTATATTGTTTTGCAAAAATAACTTAATTTTAAGCTTATTTTGATAAAAATTAATGCTTTCAAAACATGACATAGAAATTAGAAGTGCAAAAACATAATTAGATTCAGACGCGCAGCCAGAAATGTCCAATGGGGGGAGTGTTTTGGGGATTTGGGGAACACCCCCTATTTGCCGAAGACTGGAGGTTGGAGAACAACGCCTCCAGCCGTCGTAGGCACGGGGGTCTGGGGGCGGAGCTCCCAGCGCTTAAAAATTTTATTTTTTTTGGCAAAAATAACTGAATTTTAGGTCTATATTTTGACGAAAATTAATCATTGTAAAACGTGGCATGAAAATTAGCAGTGTAAAAATACGATTGAACTGCTGGGTTGCAAAAATGAGCGATGGTTATGTGTGAGGTGGCTAATGGTAAATTTTCAGTTCTCTTATTTACAAGCTGTTAAATCATAAAGTCTTATAGTTCAATGAAACTCGCAAGAAGTGATCCATTTCGTCTATATTTAATAGAGAAAAATAATTTGGGAAAGGGGGAAAGGCTAATGAAACGATATTTAAGTCGAAAAGATTGATAATCAACTAATATTAAATAACCACCCCCCTTTTCCTGAGCTCATGTCTTTTTTTGATAAAACCTATCTATATTCAGCATGTTTCAACAAGCAATCAAAATTGATTGCTTAATTCTGGCATTTTTCAATGTTTTTACTAATTTGTAAGTTATGTTTTTGGCAAATTAGCTCTCCCCTCCTTCTGTAAATAAATGTTTCAAAAGCTGCTTAAAATCATTTTTTTGCCCATTTCGGTGTGCTAAACGTTTCCAGTGATATTGACGATATGCTGGTTTTCTTTTTTGTTTGGTATCATAAAATGGTGTCACCCCAAATGGTGACACCCGGGGCGGGCCGCTTTCTCCCCGCCCCGCCTTAGCGACGCCACTGTTGTCGGTATTTTAATTTTTCATGATTAACAATCCATTTTAAAATATCGTTTAACGATAGACCTTCAGACTAAGGTATTGCTGGTAGAGCTTAACGATTGATTGACAGTATAAGTTATTTTATCAGCATTTAAAAAGCCAACGTTTGAAAAAACAGACGAATACGGAATAATCAAACTCCAATTTCAAACATTTTTACACCAGCATATGCCGCAAAAAAGCAGATATGGGTGAATAATATCATGGTACGAAAGTGAATGTTAGTGGTCGATTGGATAGTGTCTGCTACTGAAACGAAATACTCAGGTTTGATTTCTGTTCGGATCAAACCAAAGACTATAAAAATTGGTATTCACAGCTTCCTTGCTTGACGTTTAGCAATTAAAGGGGAAGTATGAAGTCTCCACCGCATGTGATAGACAGGTGGCAGCTTTACTCGAAGACCGAAACGTCCCTTCGCTGTCTCCTGACCTAGGCAATTTGGTGAATGCAATGTAATTATAATTACATAAAGAAAATTGCTGATAGTCAATCTTCTGAAACAGTGCTCGATGATATACAAAGTAAAATCAGAGCAAAATACAACTGTAAAATCAACAGTCTGTTTCGTCCTTAGGACGCAGTTTGTGCTTTTAACCTTTTACTGTGATTTTATAGTTGTAATTACACAAACAAAAAGGTTACAATTAACGAGTAAAATGCTTTTAAACTATTGTTCTACCGTAGTGTAATGATAGTCGTTTAAAACATTGCATTACAGTAGTTTTTCGATTACATATTATGCTTTCAGGTTAAATTTTTGCACGTTCTTAAACAAATCCGTTTTAATTAAGCCAGCAATGAATTGCATAATTTTGGTTGGTTAACTTTTAACTTAGAATCAATTTTGCAAATTACCAGATTATTTGTGCACGGTGTTATTATTATATCAAATATTGGTATTGTCAAGCAGATTACCACACCGGCAACATTCAACAGATAAAAAAACAAAACAAACAAAACGTTTACCAAGGGCACAAACTGCACAATATTCATATATGATGTTTTATACCTAACAGTAACACCATTTGCCGAATTAATTAGCATCTCCGGAACTAACGAGTTTCTCAATCCAAAACCCAGTGTGATGACCATTGACCAGGTGGTAGTTCGGCTCGAAGGACAAAAGCCCACGTCACTGTATGATGGTCAAGATTCACAAAAAAGAACACAAGTAGAAATTCACTTCGTACTTGCGAAACTCCTTCTTTTGTCTGTCCAATTGCAGCATCAAACGGGTCGCATTGCGTTCGTACGCGTTGCATTTTTGACGCAGGTTATTCATTTCCGTTTTCGCTCGGTCAATATCTCTGGAGTATCGACGATGCTCCATCCGCCTATTACAAATTTATTAACTTTTTCACAAACTTTCATCACTAAACCAAAAAGCATTTTTAGAAAAAACGCTCTGTTTTCTGTTACTACCGTACTATGCAAAACAGGTTATCTCAATCACAAACTAGATGGGAGCTTGTTAAGCAAACAAGCAAGCCTAGTGAACGACTGATGCATGATGAACTAGATGGGAGCTTGCTGAGAAGCAATCTCAGTGAACGACCGACGCATGTTGAACAATGATATTTTCAAAAAAATTTTTTTTCGCTTTCCCGTTAAGAAATTAATTAGAA
This sequence comes from Trididemnum nubilum, assembly GCA_963965965.1. NCBI lineage: Eukaryota > Metazoa > Chordata > Ascidiacea > Aplousobranchia > Didemnidae > Trididemnum > Trididemnum nubilum. Next base: position 25,937,673 of record OZ014470.1, read on the forward strand.
ATATCTTCTGGGAAAAGAGGGTTTGGAATTTCAAACACTGTCAATATATATATTTAATTGACAACATAGTGACTGATCATAATAAAAAAAACATCCTATCCAAGCCCAAGCCAATGGAACTATGTCAAAATATTTGTTTCTTAAACAACTGCTAATATCAAAAAACTAACGTCCTAGCTTAAGCCTTTCAAAAAATTGATTTTTGGGGGTCCATTTGGGGATTTCCAGGGGGGTGGTACCCCCAAACTTTGTCAAAATATTTGTCTGTTAAATATCTACTGTTATCAAAAAAAAAACTTGCACCCTAGGATAAGCAGTTCAAAAAAAATGATTTTTGGGGGTCCATTTGGGGGCCCTCGGAGGGGTGGTACACCCAAACTATATCAAATTATTTGTCGGTTAAATATCTACTGTTATCAAAAGAAACTGGTGCCCTAGCTTGAGCCATTCAAAAAATCAATTTTTTGGGGTCCCATTTTGGGAGGTCCTAGGGAGAGTTGCCCCAAAAAATTTCGGGAGACAAAATTGCACTTGCAGCTCAACAACTTTGCACAAAAATTAGATTTCGATGTTTTGTGGTTTAGGAGAAGAGCGTACAAGATTTAGGAAGAAAAACAAGGAAAAAAGAAAAAAACCTCATTGCAGCCAAAAGTGGGTTGGTAAGGATGAAAGGGTATCTTAAGACATATAACCATGTGAAATATTTTTTGCCGTACTTAAGCGGCTTTTGACGCCAAACTTTCGGGGCGGTTTTCGGGTCCTAAAACCGAAGTCACGAACTCATTAATCTCAAACTGTTGTTAAAATTTTATGTAGAAAGATCTAACCGTTCTCGAGTTATAAGCAAGTCTAAAATCTCACACTCGTTAGTTTGAAAATGGCCGAGTAAAAAACAAAGGAACACGCGACGCGAGCGTCGGTTGTTCCAATAATGAGATTTTCAAACCAGCTTTTTGTTTCCCCCTTTAAGAGAGCAATTCAAAGAAATTTTCTTTTAAAACCTTAAGGAGGTTGAAATCCCACACAGCGTGAAAATATATTTATCAACCCACGTACTGATTGAACCTAAAAACAACATCGTAATAGCTTTAAGCATTTCAAAATTAATTGTTGGGGGCAAATTTCAGAGGTCTGGACGGATGGCACCCCAAAAGTATGTCAAAAATATTTGTCTCTAAAATTAGTATCAGAAAGCAATTAGCTCTCCTGCTAAAGCTGTTAAAGATTAATTTTGGAGTCCCCCAGGGGGTTGCTTCCAAAAACTATGTCACAATATTTGTCTCTAAAATATCAACTAGAAGCAAAAAAATTAGCGCTCTAGATTAAGGCGTTTAAAAATGATTTTTGGAAGGTCTATTTGGGAGGTTCCCAGGGGATGGTACCCCCAAACTTTGTCAAAACATTTGTTTCTTAAATATCTACTGATATAAAAAACAGATTTAGCTATTCAAAACTACGCACTAGCTTAAGCTGTTCAAAAAATTGATTCTGAGCGGGCCATTTGGGGGATTTTAGGGGGTGGCATCCTCAAATTATGTCAAAATGTTTGTCTCTTAAATATCAACTGAAAACCAAAAAAATGTCAAAATATTTTCTCTAACTTAAGCCGTTCAAAAAACTGATTTTGGGGGTCTGTTTGCAGGGTTCCCCAAGAGATGGCACCCCCAATCTATGTGTCACATATAATAATTTTGAATGCCTCAGTTATGAGTAATTTCTGTGCTTAAACGTATATGTGACTGCTTTATTAGTTTTGCTGCCTTTCTGATTTGGAATGTTCGAGATAATTCCTTTCTACTATATTCTACTGTCTTCTATTAGTCACCGCAATATTTTGGTTGTTTACCATTCTTAATTGCTGTATTTAGACTTGAAGTTTGTGACGTCATAATTATGAGCAGTTTGTTATCGTAAGCTTGTATACTTTTTCTATTGTGACGTATCAAGGATTGTTCTGGGATATTCGATAGCTTTTGCCATAGTATAAATGGGCGGGACGTTTTTCATTCATTCTTCTAATGTTCTAAGAGTGGGATAATTTAGATATTAGTTTCATAGGCAGTTAAGCTGAGTTTGTGTATCTGTGATTGGCTCGTGTAGCCGTTGAGTAAGAAGTTTTGGTGGAGAGATTTTGCTCAGTGAGAGTGGTTTGTGTTTCAATCTTAAATAGAAGTTTTAATTTAAGATTGGTGTGCTGCTTTCTACTATTCAAAAAGCTAAGAGAACTATCAACTGCCATTTTCGATTCGTCAATTAACATCTTAGTCGTTCTCTAATTTTAGTCGACGTGGACAATTCTAGAGATTAAAGGTCGTACTCTGGCCAAGTAACAACAATCGCGACTCTATGTCAAAATATTTTTCTCTTAAATATCTACTGAGAACATAAAAAAATTAGCACTCTAGCTTAAGCTGATCAAAAAATTGATTTTTGGAGGGTTCATTTAGGGGGTTTTCTAGGGGATGGCGCTCCCAAATTATGTCAAAGCATTTGTCTCTTAAACATCTACTGATATCAAGAACAATTAGCTTTCAAGCATAAGCCGTTCAAAAATTTAATTTTGGCATGGGCGGGGACAAGCCGTTAATGGTTAATCCGTTAATAACGAAGCTAACTTTTTCATTAACTCGTTAATCCGTTAAAAAGTTTTTTCATGTTAACGGACTAAATTAACTTCCGTTAGTTCTGTTAACTTCCGTTAAGGTTCTCATCGTTAATATCTTGCACCATTCATTCATCGTACCGGTACAAACCAGTTTGCACTGGTAACACTTGTTGCGTATTAGCACGAGTTTTATAGAAGACAGCGAAGAAAGGAGCTTTGTTTTGTGGCAAATAATAAGCTGCAGCCTCATAGGCCAATTAATTATAGCTGTTCACAATTTCCAAAAATTTTCCGATTGCAGCTTCGTTACCAAAAAGTTTGACGTCCTTCATGGTCGACTCCTGGGAAATCATTAAGACTTCCAGTCTTGGGAAATCATTACGACTCCTGGAAGTCGTAATGATTTCCCAGGAATCAACCACGAAGGACGTCAAACTTTTTGGTTATGATTTCCGTGGTCACACAAGGGGAACTCTTGTAGTAGGGATAGCCTATGGCTGTCCTTACTACAAGGGTTCAGCGATTTTTTCACTTGTTTTTTTAAGTACCACAAGTGAAAAATTGTTTATTCCCTACAAAGCCTCTGCCGCTGCACAAGTCCTTAAGGTTTGTTCAGTTCGGCCAAGAGTCTTGTCCAGCTGGGGAATAACTTTGTTAGAGAAGCTGAGGGCTGTTGATAAGAGCTAAAAGCTCGAAACAGCGCTGTGCAGCTTCGTTAGTGCATTTGTACATATTTTTATGTTAAAATTAGATTAGACTGTAAAATGTAGCTTCCAAAACACAAAAAGACCACCACAGCAATACATATTTCCTTACAATCAGCTCAACAGCATAAATACGTCTTCTAGAAGTGAGTGAATAAAAAGAAATGCAAATTACACGCAAAATGTTAACGGACTTTATTAACTTCCGTTAATTGAAGCTGAAAATAACGGATTAACGTTAACAGAGGTGTGAAGTTTGTTAACGGACTAGTGGTTAACGAAGCTAACGTTTTGCATTAACTTGCCCACGTATGAATTTTGGAGGGGTCTATTTTGGGGGTTTCCCAAAAGTAGCACCAAAAAAAATCAGGAGATAAAACTGTGGTTGCAGCTCAACAACTTCACCCAAAAATTAAATTTTGTTGTTTCGCGGTTTACGAGACTAAGAGCGTTGAAGATTTGGAAAAAAAAAGAAAGAAATACTCATTGCAGCCAAATTAAAACTGGAAGGGATGAAAGGGTACTCTAGGCATATAAACATAGAAAATTTTTCTTGCCATACTTAACCCGTTTTTGAATGAGTTTAGTTTTTACGCCATACTTTCGGGGCGGTTTTCGGACCCTAAAGCCGAATTCATGTTACTAATTGCTTCGAAATTTGATACAAACAAATATTAGTTTCAATACTGCTATCCAAATTTTATGAGCTAGACCAAGGGTCGGCTACCTGCGGCTCCGGAGCCGCATGCGGCTCTTTGGTACTTATGTTGGGGCTCTTCGTAACTATTAGAAAATGACGGTTAATTTATTTTTAAGCGTAAAACTATTAAAATTTAATTGCTGCTGTAGCGAGCGATTAATTCGTATGTTTTTGATTTATTCATTCTGCTCAGTGGCGCAACCAGAGGGGCTAAGGGGGTTTTAGCCCCCCTTAGCCAGGTCATTTAGAAAATTTACCCACAATTACAAGTGTTTAAAGATGTTTCGGACGTAACTTGTAAGTAAAGGAAGATTGAAGGGGCTGGACAATTTATTCTTTCATATGATTTTCAAGTTTAGCAATTCAGTGCTTTCAAATGGCTCTACAATCACGCGAAATGTCATAACTAATGGCGCTAAAATGGCTATTTTTTTCTGAAAATTCACGAAAATCGCCTACGGTCTGGGGGCTTCACCTCCAAACCCCTGTTTATGATACGCTTGAGTTGCACCGATTTGCTCAGAACTCCGCTGAAATGAAGTATTTTTCGAACAAAGATATTCTAACTGTTCATTCACCCCCCCTTAGCAAAATTCTGGTTGAGCGCCTGATTCTGCTGTTTTAGTTCATATTTTAGCTTGAAGAGTAATTAGCCCGTCCGAATCTTTCTCAGGGTCACAATTGGAGTAAAACTGAAAACATCTCAAAACCGACTCAATTGATTTTTGAAACATGAAATGCTCTTCTCTAAACTTATTCGATAACATAAAAAAGCACGCCCTTGAAAACCTGTCAATCTTTCGATCCACATACGTATGTGGGCAACTTTTCCCAAAGATGAACTACATTAAAAATAGATATCGCACACGTCTCACAGATGACAGCTTAAAATCAGGTGTAAACAAGACAGCCTGCAGCCCTCATGTGCAGATGCTTCGAACTGAGATGGAAGAGCAAAAATCACATTAAGACTATTTAGTAGAGTAGAAACACACGCGCGGAGAAAAAGAGAAGAGCATTGAAGAAAAAAGTTTCCTCTCTTTGCGAAGTTTTATTTCGGTCACGCGTATTTGACATATTGGCACAGCGCGAGTGAACCGCGAAGAAAAAAGTCACGTTGATTGGAGGAATCAGCATATTCTAGAAAAATGAACTGTGAAGACAAAAAAGACAAAACTGTCAGTTTCCAGTCTACCAAAAAAAAGTCTATTATGGTCTGATTGCATAAACTGCTTTTATAAATGCAACACATGAAAGTTGTTTTTTTTATTAAAACCAAAAGAATAAAAATAATGCACAGTATGTTCTTCTTTTATTGTGAAAATAGTTTTGCGGCTCCAAAAGATTTTTATTTTATCGAATATCGGTCAAAATGGCTCTTTAAATGCAAAAGGTTGCCGACCCCTGAGCTAGATCATACTGTTCTGCAGTTGCAAGCAAAAGTGTGAAACTTCGTACGCGTTAGTTGGAAAATGCCCAGGTGAAAGCAAAGGAACACGCGACGCGAGCGTCGGTCGTTCCAATTAGTCAGTAGCCGGCTGAGAAAAATATTTTAAAACTGCTGTTTTTTCGCATTTCAACCGCCATTCCATTTCAAATTTAATCACTTCCGTATAATCTTCAAGTTAATTTTGGTTCTTTTTTAGTCTAGCAGATTGGTTGCAAGCCGCCATAACGTCGACACCCAACAGTATCTGCGGAAACGTAATTGACTAGCATTTGAACACAAATTTAAATGTACGGTCATCGCTTGCCTAGTGAAAAAGCAGGGTGTGGTTTAGCGGTATGGTTGTATAGAAACAACTTCCGGGGATTCATGAACATAAATAAATTGATGAAAACACACATCGAAAGCGTTTTTTGAGCTTACTTAGGTCATGAAGTACTGTAGTTGCAAAAGGTCGTTCCCACTCCTAATTCAGTTCCGGTGATTTAACTGCTAAGGATGTTACCCTTGGGTGAAATTGGTTGGTCGCTCTTTCTCACACTAACTCGATACATGCAGATTAGTAAGAAAACTCGTCTCACAAATGTAACGCACTTTTGTTTAACTACGATAGCAATTAAGCTCACATTGCGATTTAGAAACTTCAACTCGCACAAACAATAACAGAAATTACGTCCAATAAAGCAAGCGAATTATTACTATTTAAATGTGAAAGTCATGTATTGTATTAATAAAGCTAACTTAACAGCTGTTATAGGCCATACCAAATTACTTGAGTCGCATGACACACGTAAGCAACGCACGGCAAAAATTTTGAGTTGGAGCAAATGAAAAGTTCAAAACTTTTTATGCTGTGATGAAATTTTCGCAAACATCTCACGACCCATATCAGTTTGGTTTCAAGGTCAATGCAAATTCGCCGTTCGCCTGTTTCTTAAAAGGCAATCAATCCAGTATACAAGAACTTTATTAAAATAATGATTTTCTTTCTACCCTTGACCTTATAGATAGCGGAGGCGACGACGATTTTATTTAAATCTCTTCAATGAAAACGAGATGTATCCAAATTTGAATTGATTAAAATCCGATCGGCTCGACAGCATTCTAGAAAAAGTAAAAAATGTCCGAAGAAGCTCTTTTGAGGGCAAAACGTGCAAAATCGACTTCATTTTATATACAATACTATCGCGTCGAGTCGAAGGATTTTAAAGAAGGTTTTTAAAGTTCTCGTTACAGGGCACTTGGTCGAGCGGTACCGCGTTCGTTTCTGGAGCGGGAGTTTTAAGGTTCAAATCTCGGACCGGTTAAATCAGACACGGTGTTACAAACGGTTCGCCACCGCTGCGACATATTTTCGAAAAAAGCTGTGTTACCTTGCAGGCGCAATGATGCGGAAATGTGCTCCGCCAACTCGTTTCACGCTTCGGCATAATATAGTGAGTCCAGTAAAAGATTTGATTTTGATACTTCTCGTTTTCATGGATATACATATAATAATCAATCTTTAAGTAAACTGTGACATTTTTTCCTTTCTAATCTGCATATTAGAACCCAATATAGTCTTGGGTTCGTTAACTTGGGTACAGGGCACTTGGTCGAGCGGTACCGCGTTCGTTTCTGGAGCGGGAGTTTTAAGGTTCAAATCTCTTGGGTTAGTTTTAAGGTTCTTCAAAGTCTTGGGTTAACTTGGGTACAGGGCACTTGGTCGAGCGGTACCGCGTTCGTTTCTGGAGCGGGAGTTTTAAGGTTCAAATCTCGGACCGGTTAAATCAGACACGGTGTTACAAACGGTTCGCCACCGCTGCGACATATTTTCGAAAAAAGCTGTGTTACCTTGCAGGCGCAATGATGCGGAAATGTGCTCCGCCAACTCGTTTCACGCTTCGGCATAATATAGTGAGTCCAGTAAAAGATTTGATTTTGATACTTCTCGTTTTCATGGATATACATATAATAATCAATCTTTAAGTAAACTGTGACATTTTTTCCTTTCTAATCTGCATATTAGAACCCAATATAGTCTTGGGTTCTAATATAAAACTGTCAATCTCGGATTTCCGCAGATCTGTCAACAGTATAAAAAGATTAGCTTAACAAATCTGGGTATGTGATAACTTGATAAGTTATAAATGAATAAGATATAAAAAAATGAATAAGCAATAAACTTTACAAATGTGGGTTTAAAGAAAAAAATTAAACCAAACGCAAATTGAGTTCCAAACCTACATCGTTTTATATTGTTTGTTTATGGTTCGCATGTTGTAGAAAGACTTTTGTGCAGCAGAATAGTAATACCGGTTGTTACTCTTCCCATCTTCGCTTATTCTCGTAGCGTTTCTAAACAAAGCAAACAAACAAATTAAAAATGCCTAGCTGCAAAATCAACGACCCAGCACACAGTGCAACGACTGCGAACCAAACGCTGGTTCGGATTATTGTGCACATAATTTTAAAGTGCAATTATGGATAAAATCTTGCCTTAAAATTTTGCCATTGTGGGAAAATTCCATATTTGTGCGAAGTTAAAGAAACTGATAAGTGCAAATGGGAAGGATTTCCGAGGTAAATCAATAGCAGTCTTTCAATGTTATCAAAATGTCATGATATGTGTGAGGATAGAAGACATTCGAACCGTGATAACTTTCTTTAACAACACCAAGTCCAACACTTTGAATGCAACAGTAGTCTTAATAAAAATATATCAAAATAGAAAACCAGATTATGGCCTAACTTTTAACAAAAAAGCTTTCAAAGTAGCTTTGCTTATGCTCACTGCAATCTGCATCACAAAAATGAATGCTCGGCGGTTAGAAGCCTTCATTTTAACGCAAGTGTTTTGTAATACGTAGCCAGTGGCAAGTCTAAAAAATTTTAAATTGTTGCTAAATCTTGCCACAAATTTAGTCTATGACAATAAGTTTGCTATGACGTTTCGTATTTTAGTGCAGCTGCATATGTGGCAAACTTGCAAGTAACAAAACTTGCTTAGTAGCAATAAGCATTTATTTCTCTAACTTGGTGGCCGATCCCAGAAAACACTTGAAATGTATACATACTTACAAGTAAATCTAGCAGATTTCCAGTTGATAACTTAGCAATTTGTCAAGTTGAAAAGTCATTTATTTTCCAGATTGTTGATTAATGTTCATTTGGCGCGAAATCATATAATCGCAAAAGAATTTTCGTAGAAAAATAGAAATAGAAAAGCATTGTCGCACTAAAGTTTGCAAGGCTTATGACTTGGATAGGACAGTTTTCAATTTCAAACGCAATTAGAGCTCAAAACCCAAGCGGCGTGTTCGGCGCCATTTGAAATGCCCTCACCGGCTTATATTATCAGGTTTCTGATTAATTAAAAGCCATGTTTCGATGAATATCAAGGTTCCAAAAAAAAGCTCATTAATGTTGGGGTAGCATCATAAGATTTACTTCAGGAATAAGAACATTAATTCAAAAAAGCATAATCAATTAAAGCTTTATTAAAATAAATTCAAATAGAATATAAAGAACTAAATACAATCGAATAAAAGCTGCTAACAAGTTGATCTTATAAATTTTATTAAATTTATTGAAGCAGATTTCTTATCAAATCAAATGATTGTTTGAAATACATTTTACTGATGATGCCCATTGGATAAAATTATTTTTTAAAAAGTAAATTAGAGTGCTTAAAATTACGACTGATTTTGGTTTGCGACCGATAACATTATAGCTCAAATATTAATTTTTTTTCTATAGCTGGTGATTTTTATTTTAGTTTGGTCTCAAATAAGTACTTCAAAAAAAGCTATAAAACCTAGAGGCAATGAGTGAAATAGGCTGTTGACTGCTGAGTTACAATAGTTAATTTTAATATTATTATTGCTGTGATAATCATCGTAAATTAAAAATATACAGCTTATTGATGAAAAAAGTAAAAAAAACAATCACTAATAAAAAACTGAAGTGCATTTATAGCGCATAATTCGAATCTGACAATATAATAACCTTAGAAAAATGGAAACTGAACTGTAGGCCTGCATATTGTGCAACACCAAAATTGGATGCATCAAAAACTTGAAAATGAGGCTGTGCCTTTTAGAAGCTTGCTACATGGTATGGGCCTTTATTCTTCCTCAGTTTGGCGGATTTATGAATTTTGATTCATGAAATTGAATGATTTATCAAAATTTATCTATTTTTCGTGGCTACTTTTTATTGTATTAATTAATTTAGAACCGTAATTGCTTTAGTCACCATGCTCAATTTTGCTTTAGTACTACAATGCTCAATTCGACTTAAGAGTTTCACAACTTTAGCTTGACCTCGGGCACCTGTGCATATTTAACGAGATTAAAGAACACCGAATAGCTTGCTCAGCAACACAGACACCAGATAGCATTACAAACAAACAGCGACAAAGGTAATATTGGCGGTCATGTCCTTATCTGGATATTTGTTGCTGCGATCGGTTTTAGCACAGCAAAACAAGCAAATGCATATCGCGTTCCCAAGAGCCCAAAGAGTTTACGTTTTATTTTGTGCGTTAACTGATATTATTAACAGCTTTGCAGCATGACATTTGCTGAGATGGTCAGGAATAACAAACCAAACAACAACAAGAAAACGTTTTGGAAATGACCATTTGAAATAACTGCTGCTTTGCCAAAAATAACTGCATCACAGATGTTTGTTAAATATAAGATTGCTAAATACGGTCTGTTTTTAGGAATGTAAAATGTTTTCAAATGTTCAATTTGTAAAATGTTTTCAATTACCCAATTAAAAAATTCCTGAGCTAGGCAATGTCGGATATAAAATGCGCTTCAGCGAAATTACATTCTTGATTTCAAAAAAATTGTTCAAAAAACTGTGATGGATGGATTGTATAGGGTTCTTTATATCAAGACCAAGGTAATATGTAATATGGCTCTTTGTTCCTTACATTACAAATAAACCATTTTTTCAAACAGTTTAAACCAAACACAATACAATTTCCAAACTATGATATTTCTCCCATCCCACCATGAAAGTCAAAAGCTCAATTTTTGACTTATATACCCCACTCTAAGTGCTTCAAATAATTTTTCTGCGCGATAATCAACATAAAAATTAGTGATATCAAATATGTTTTTTCAGCAAGGATGCAGATCATTGAAAAGGCAAGTAATGCAAAGCCAATTAAGCCACAAATTTGACTAGAATTGCAACGAAAAAACAAAACATTCCCATTTTTTCTCAATTACGATAATTGAAAGTTAGTTATATTATTCGTCAAGGGCGTTGCAGCCCTCAAAACGATTAAGTGGAAAAATCAAAATTAGAAAAAAAGCTACCTTGTTGGACATTCGGTCCTGAAATAAATGGATCACCAGTCCTACAATTTAGTTTAGGCAGACAAGCGAAAAATAAATAGCTGAATTACTCGTAAGGTTCTTGGGATAATCAAATTAACTTAACCTTGACGGTTACCACGATGACTGAACCATATCAAAACAGTTTTGCAGTACCAGCAAATGGGCTTAAAATCTTAATGGTATAGCACGATCACTCTACCATCAAAATGTTGTAAGCGAAAGAGCTTACTCAAAACAGTGCATTTCATGCATGAACAAAGTTAGCAACACACAAAAACTAAAATGGGATTATAGGTGACATTAATTAATTGGATTGCAGGCATTTGCACCCAATATGGAAACTTCAAACCACTGAAAGTTCAACAGTTTTGACAGCGTTGCTAGAGCTCTTCTTTTGGACATGTTAACAAGTTTGAAATCTGTCGTTTGTTTAAAGCTGTTTACGTGGACTGATTCAAGAACTAAGAATTTACGAGGATGAAATCGCGGAATAGGCCCTACGTTACAATAGACCGGCAGCCCAGAAGGTTTATTTACCCCAAAGACGGCGGAAGGTTTGGTGCGCCTAAAATGCACGTCTTTACTCACCTTTTAAGAAAATGTTTTACTGGCAAGTCAAAAGTTCGGCTAAGACCCCCCAAATCCACAATTTATGGGGGGTCAAAATGGCCTTTATTTACCCCAAAGACGGCATGGATAAAAATTGCGTAAAATCGTTCTCTGGGGTCCACTGAACAATGAAATGGCGAAGACAGTAACTTTAGGTTCGGCTAACCCCCCGACAGTAACGAATTTAGGGGGGTCAAAAATGGCCTTTATTTACCCCAAAGACGGCATGGATAAAAATTGCTCAAAAACGTCCGTTGGAGTCCACTGAACACAAAAATGGCAAAGACAGTAACTTTAGGTTCGGCTAACTCCTTGACAGTAACGAATTTAGGGGGGAGGCTCAAAAATTGCCTTTATTTACCTGAAAAACGGCATGGATAAAAATTGCTCAAAAAACGTCCGTTGGGGTCCACTGAACGCAAAAATGACGAAGACAGCAACTTTAGGTTCGGCTAACCCCTTGACAGTAACGAATTTAGAGGGGGGGAGGCACAAAAACTGACCTTTTCATCTGGAATAGGGCAACGGTAAAAATTGTTAAAAAACATTCTTGCAGTTAGTACGCTGAACACATACATGGTTAAAACAGTTACTTTCGGTTCGGCTATCTCCCTGACAGTAACTAATTTAGAGGGAAGCTCGAAAAAATTGCTCTTATTTATTTGAAAACGGCAGGGGTAAAAACTGCCCAAAAATGTTTCCCGGGAGCCCACTGAAAACAAAAACAATGGCAATAAACTTTGGTATCCTCAAACTAATTTATTACTCTTACTGCAAAAGTCATTGCACCACTAAATACGGCTTTACAGTACTGCTTTTGAAAAAAATCATTTTAAGTTGATGGCGTCATCAATCATTAAGTAACGTGATAGTCGATTAGAGCAAAAATGACGTCGTTTTCAATGACGTTACGTTTGAGCAGTTATCTCGTTTTCACAAAAATCGTACAAGTTCAAAGATTGCTCACGAAAGTGTTTTGCAGTAAAGATTGCGTCCTTGAACCGATCAGTGTTTGAGTGGATAGAGCGTCTGTTACTGAAACGGTAAACTTGGGTTCAATTCCCGGTCGGTTCAAACCAAAGGCTATAAAAATTGGAACTCACTGCTTCTTTGCTTGACTTTCAGTATTGAAAGGGTAGTGTGAAGCTTTCATCGTGTGTGGTAGATTGGCGGGCAAGTAACAGCTTGACTCAAAGACCAAAAGGTCTCTTTGCTGTCTCCTGGCCAAGACAATTTGGTGAATAAAATGTAATTGCAATAGCAGTAATTTCAAGACGCACCGGTCCCGCACAGTTAATTGTGCTACGGCAAAATTAAAAAAATAAAGTTAAGTAAATTTTCTATGTCTTATATCACATCACTAAAACTGCGTTAAATTTGTATCACAGACTCGAAGCAACTAATACGAGTGTAGTATCTCAAAAAAATCTAGAATCTCAAAAAAATGTGATAAATTTACATATTACCAGCATTCAAAATACTCGCTGGCTAGTTTACGATTTCGATTAAACATTGCACAAATCGCTCAACGCGGAGAATTTTAATGACGACAAATTTTAGATTTATCAGCTCAAATAAATTCAAAGATCGTAAATTTGCAGTTCTTTTGGAAGAAGCAGAGATATTTGAAAACATTTAATTAGTCTATCATTACTGGCACAAACAGCAAGATGTTTGCTTGAGTAGTCAACTCGTAAGTCCAACATGCGTATTCCCAAAATATTAATTAACATAATGGATTACATTACTAATGCAACAGAACCCAGTTCTAATCCAAAAACTGAGACCTACTAATAGAAGAAATAGATTGGCACAAAACGGCGGAAAAGTGTCAAATAGTACTGTATCACAGCCTGCAACTATCATTCATATCTATTTGACAAATTCAAGTGTTAGTAAACACGTTCTTGAGGAATTTGCTTTCTGGTCGCGAATCTCTATTCTGAGTATTATTTTACAATGATCTGCGACCTGGAACATGTAAAAGTTGTAAAAAAAGGATCAAGTTTTGTTTAAAAGATACAAACGAACATTGAGTTGTGAACACAAAAGAAAAGCTTTTTTAGAGAAAATCCTGTTTCACTTTTTCAAGTCAAGAAGGATGATCGTAATTCTGTAAATCCAGTGGGGCTACTCAAGTTTTGCTGGAACTATATCTGTAACCGGTTCTTTAAATGGAGCTACAAATTCCTGCGAATTGGCTAAATGGCACCATATTGTATCTTGTTGAGGATAGCTCCACAATTTTTTTTTTTTTTTGAAATTGGCCCATGTCACAAAATAGGTTACTGACCTCTGCTATAAAACATTTCTATCACATCGGGGTTATGGTGTGAGACAAGAGAAGACTAACGTTATACAGTAAGTTTGAACGAGCTTATGTAATAGATTATGCGGGGTCTTTGAAAATGTGACAAAACCATTATAGAGATAGAAATGAGTTCAGAATTTGGAGCTAAAGTTGGCAAAGTCGTCAATTGGGCCTAGTTTTGTGGACACTGGCAAAGTGAGCAAAAGACAATCTAGTAGACTTAATTTCCAAAGAGCAACTACCGGATGTAGTATTCGTTGCCAAAAAGCAATGATTGAATAATGGAATGTGGGTAAGGAAAGGGAGAGAACAAAATTTCAAACCATTTCCAAATGAATGCTCTATTCTACAAAAAAAAAGCAAGAAGCAGTGAGGTTGTTTTAGTTCAACAGAAGGTGCATCGCTGCAGTAGCAAGACCAAAAATACTGATCCATCAGCCCAAATATAAAAATCAATCAAACGAAGATGTTAGAAGAGTAAGGCACCAAAACAATTTTTGGAAGATTCTTGTCTTAAAATACCAGAAAAGCCAAATGTGACCTATGTCCTATATGCCCTTTTATCAAGCATTTGTTAATGCAAAAACATAAGCTTTATCTTCAAATGTTGGATTATACAGTAGCCAATAATTATGGTATATTCCAAACCTGTTCGTACTTATGGAAAAACGCCTTATATTGCCTTCCAAGAACCTGATGAACTGTTGGTCCCGGTCTACGCTGGGTGTAAAATTGTGAGCAAATAAGCGCATTTTAGTTTATTTTATACAGACAACAATTGGTTAAAATTAAATAAGAACACACTTTTACGCACACGATTTTACGCCTAATGTACTAGAATGGGCCAAAATTGCACGACTAATTTTTATATAGAGGCCTACCATATATTGAAAATTAAGTTGCTGTCGTTATTAACGTCATCATTTAATGTGGTAATTTCGTTGATCTGTTTGATCAAGACCACCTCATTGTCTTTGGTGTCTTCATAACACCAAAAATAAACGCTATTAATCCTTAATAGTGTCTATTGAGAAGTTCAAACTAAAAATAATCAAGAATTTTTAAAATATTGCCAGTGTAGAAAGTGGTTGAGGATTTTGAATATTGGTAATACGCAGACTTATTAATTTATCATAGTGTTTAAGAATTTAGATCTTTTTTGAAATGCTCTGGATCGTTTTAAGTCTGTGCTATAATTCAAAGCAGTTTTTGTGGTGTGATATGGCCCATAAAAATTTACTGAATAATTTTCTATTTATTACTTTCAATAACGAAGCCTATATACTTCGTTATTTAAAGTAATATATAGAAAATTATTTCGTAATTTTTTTAGTAAACTTTTACTGTGACTTAATAGTTGTATTTTGCTCTAATTTTACTTGGTACATCATCGAGCACTGTTTCAGAAGATTGACTATCAACAATTTTCTATCATATGACTCACACTGAAAAGACAAGCTGATACGCAAAATCTAGATCGCTTGTAAAGACAACGTCCCTGCAACATGACGTCATTTTTGCTCTAATCGACTATCACGTTACTTAATGATTGATGACGCCATCAACTTAAAATGATTTTTTTCAAAAGCAGTACTGTAAAGCCGTATTTAGTGGTGCAATGACTTTTGCAGTAAGAGTAATAAATTAGTTTGAGGATACCAAAGTTTATTGCCATTGTTTTTGTTTTCAGTGGGCTCCCGGGAAACATTTTTGGGCAGTTTTTACCCCTGCCGTTTTCAAATAAATAAGAGCAATTTTTTCGAGCTTCCCTCTAAATTAGTTACTGTCAGGGAGATAGCCGAACCGAAAGTAACTGTTTTAACCATGTATGTGTTCAGCGTACTAACTGCAAGAATGTTTTTTAACAATTTTTACCGTTGCCCTATTCCAGATGAAAAGGTCAGTTTTTGTGCCTCCCCCCCTCTAAATTCGTTACTGTCAAGGGGTTAGCCGAACCTAAAGTTGCTGTCTTCGTCATTTTTGCGTTCAGTGGACCCCAACGGACGTTTTTTGAGCAATTTTTATCCATGCCGTTTTTCAGGTAAATAAAGGCAATTTTTGAGCCTCCCCCCTAAATTCGTTACTGTCAAGGAGTTAGCCGAACCTAAAGTTACTGTCTTTGCCATTTTTGTGTTCAGTGGACTCCAACGGACGTTTTTGAGCAATTTTTATCCATGCCGTCTTTGGGGTAAATAAAGGCCATTTTTGACCCCCCTAAATTCGTTACTGTCGGGGGGTTAGCCGAACCTAAAGTTACTGTCTTCGCCATTTCATTGTTCAGTGGACCCCAGAGAACGATTTTACGCAATTTTTATCCATGCCGTCTTTGGGGTAAATAAAGGCCATTTTGACCCCCCATAAATTGTGGATTTGGGGGGTCTTAGCCGAACTTTTGACTTGCCAGTAAAACATTTTCTTAAAAGGTGAGTAAAGACGTGCATTTTAGGCGCACCAAACCTTCCGCCGTCTTTGGGGTAAATAAACCTTCTGGGCTGCCGGTCTACAATTAGTGCATATACAAACTTCGAGCGAAGAGACAAGATGTCGGTGAAATTATGATAGGAGTGACATGAACACTGACCTGATAGTATACAATGGAAAGAAAATGTAAACGAATGTTTAGCTTGGCTACCAGAAAAAAGATCAAAGACTAGGGCACAATGTGACGTAAAACTAAAATAGCGTCGTCCTTTTCATGATTTATTTGATAGTTAAACTTCAAAAACAGTACAATTTTTTTTCAAAATTCCATGGTAATTGCGCATTTAATAGAAAATAATAACTGTCTTTTACCATTACTAATCTTAAAGTAATCTTAAGCGAACATCTAAATTACCTAATTCTCAAGCCAAGCATCCGAAAAACAAAAAATCATTAAGCGGAACCTATTACTCCTTCATTTTGAAGTTTTGTGGATTGCAATTGTAAAAACATTTACACCTTTTATAAGAACAATTCTTCAAAGACACGAAGCTCATTTTTGCTCAAAATTTAAGAACAAATTCAGAACAAAAATGCCAGCCTTAGCAGGAAAAAATTGATTAAGAGCACGGACTGGTTCAATGCATTTGTATGTCATTAGCAGAGTTTCTTGGCTTTTATATACCTTTTCATTGTTGATTTGTCTATCAGTAATCATGGTCTATAACAAAAGACAACTTCTACCCTAGCAAGAATAAACTTCTGTCATATTATTTTCGAATAAAGTTAGGAACCAAATAAGAACAAATGAGACTGAAAATTCGCGAAAATTTATTAACAGCCAAGTTCAACCAAAAATTTACTGGTTCGTAAAAAACAAAAAGGTTGATAAATCATTCGACTGTATGGAGTACAAAATTTTGACTTAGGAAATATATCACGCAACAAAGTCGGTTCAGAATATGAGGTCATATTTAAATGAGATACATTGACTCTGCTGAAGTGATATTATTTAAAGAATTATACACTAATGTGAAAAACTTAAACTATTCAAATACAGTCAAATCTCGATTTAACGGATTAATGCGGAAATGCAATTGTCCGTTATCGGAAAATGTCCGTTATTCAAAAAAACACGGATTTTACCTAGTGTAGGTGCACAATACACGTTTTGGTTAAAATCACTTTATTATTGCTATGTAGCAGAAACATACTGTAGTAGAATAACTTGGCAGCAAGATCTTTGCAAAATCAGTTAGTTCCAAACTTATATGAAGCTTATGCACTAATGCGGTATAAAATAGAGCTCATAAATTTAGTTCGAGTCTGAGATGACATGCGTTGCACGCTTGCTTGCACTTAAGAAGTATCTTAAAACCAAATCTTTTGCTATTTATTTCAAAAAATACAAAAATTAAAAAATTTTGCAGCTCAAATCAATGTCCATTAAACCCGAAATTCGTTAAATCGAGGGTTGACATTAGGAACAACTATTTCAGTGTCATTGCACAAAAGTTTTTACTGATGTATTATATTTATAATGATGATAACGCAGTCATATATAAATGGAAACGTTTGCTGCACATTTATATGTATTTCAACTCGACTACATTTCAGTCAATAAAACTTCATAATATAGTTGCCGAAAAAAGACGGATTATAAGTCTTTCAGCAAAAACTTGCATAATGAAAAATAAAACATGCCAAGTTCAAAAATCAGAACAGCATATTAATGTGATCGTAACTTACATGATTCTCAAACGCCGTTTTGCCATAAAGCACAAAGTAATGAGAAGCACCTAATATAAATTTTAATAAATCAACCTGTGGCGTTATCATAATAAAAACTTTCGATAATGACACAGCTAATTAAAGTTTTAAGATTTTTAATATTTAATTTTCGAGCCAGCTTGCATTTACTTTCGAAACGCCGTTTTCAACTTTCGCCTTTTCACGTATTTTTGGAACTACGCATGTTAATAAACAATTTAACTGTGGCAGCACACCAAGATTGCCGACTTCTAGATCCAAATTTTTTGAAAAAATTTAATTAATCAGACGCGATAATTTTTTTGAAGTTTCTTTTTATATTTATTTTAAATTACTAAATTTACCAAATGTCAAAAATTCCAACACAAAAAATTGTTATTTTACGTAAACATGCTTTTGCAAGACTTGCAAGAATGACTTGCTTTTGCAATTTAGAAGAGTGAAGTATTAAAAAATACTGTAGTATATATGAACAAGCGGTATGGTGTTCTGCACCAAATTTTATACTACTTTAGAGAAGTTGAAGTTTCTAAGCTTTCAAGCTTAATCATAAATATCTCTCCTAAGCTATTTATCCTGGGACTACCAATAATCTCAAACGGCTGGCAGCACCGCCCCCAAACCCAGGGTCTGTGATACAACTTTGACCCATCCTCCTACACCTTTCTTAATTCCTTCCTATGCCACTTTTTGCATTTGATCAAGTTTTAATTTCCATTACGACAGAAAAAAAAGGGAAATCTTTATGAGGAAATAGAAATATTTTTAGATATTAAACCTATAATTTGTTTACAACCCAATCCAAACTTAGTAATATTGCCTAAAAGAAGCCAAAATTTGACCACGACAAAAAACATTATTTAATTGCAATACTTAGCCGAAATTTAACTCCTAAGCGGATGCGGATTCGTCCAAAATAATAGCGCCACCGTCACTTCCGCGTGAGTGGATGATAACTATGATTCCATCAAAATTGCTCATATTTTATGTTTGGCAAATGGGGCCTTGAGGCTACAAACTTGATTCAACTAAATAGCCTTTAATATTTAATCGGTGACCACACGCCCACTTTCTTTGATCGTTTATGTGAAAAAAGTTATCGCAAAAAGAAGCGCCACAAAATTAAAGTTGCAAAAAGCTTTTTCGACTTTGATCTCAGCCGGTATGAACACACTATGCAGCTTAAAAGTCAATATCAATATCAATTTTTGCGCGCACCTACAAAAGTGCGTACGTCGTAGATCATCTGACTTCAGCGTTTTTTAAACATTTTTGTGTGGTTAAATAAATTCGAATTACGAAAACGAGGTAATTAGACCGGTTAATCTTATTTAGTTTCTAGAACCGATCCATTTGTTGGTAAATTTGAGAGCCTAAAGCTAAGTTACGCAGGCATCGGATTATGCAATTACGGCATAGTTGTTTCATATACACAACAACGCTGTGAGAAAATAATCACGAAAAAACTGCCTAGATTACCAAACGTGTTTAAAAATTGTTCCATAAATGTGTTAGTGAAAAAAAAATTAAAAAGTTTTTCAGATAAATGTTAATCTCCTTTTAGTATTCCTGTCTGGAAAGGCCAATAAATGTACGCATTGATTTCAAAAACTTTACTCCTTAGTACAGTGGTTCTTAACCAGAGTTAGACGGAAATGATTCAGGGTTCGGTGAAACACCTCTGAAATTTTGATGCAGGCTGCATAGGCGTAGATTCCAAAAAAGCAAGCTTCGGGATCCAAAGAGTAGAAACCCTCCCCGATAAAAATTGAACATTTGCTATTTATCATTAGCAATACCAAAATAACATTTTTGCCTTGTCAGATTATTCCTCCTCAAAATCTTGAAAACTGCCGAGCACAGCGCTAGGCCGGGATTTTACTACAATAATCATTGTTATCACCTATCTAGCATATCGCACTATTTTTATTTGTGTACGTCACTGTGAGTGTGTGCCTGTCAGCAACGCTAACGAAGCTTAGCTAAAGTTGTTTTGCGCGTGGTAGAAAGTCAGTACAAAACACCTCTTTCATTGAAGAAAATAGTTACAACTCCATTGAGGATAAAATAGGCTATTTGTTTGGAAACAGATTATGCAGGACACCGGTAGCTAGGCTGATTATTTATTCAGTTGTAGAAGTCGCAACGATAGCAAGTACGGAACGGCAGTAGCGTCGCCAGAAACGATGCCACCCGGGACAACTGGAGGAGTTTAAAACCATTTTCT
The DNA here is from genome assembly GCA_963965965.1 of Trididemnum nubilum. NCBI lineage: Eukaryota > Metazoa > Chordata > Ascidiacea > Aplousobranchia > Didemnidae > Trididemnum > Trididemnum nubilum. Next base: position 25,957,803 of record OZ014470.1, read on the forward strand.
AGTTTGGTAAAGGTTGAGAAAAAGAAACGAAACAGGCTTGCTTGTGAAAATGACTGGAGACTTGGTCTTTCCGAAACAAAGCCTCAAATTTTCCATTTGGTCGCCAAAACGAACAACAAAAATTCATTGTTTTTTCATATTAAAACTTAAATGGTTGAACCCTTCTTTCATGTATAGTGTTGTTTATAGGGCACTAGGTTGTAGTTTCAGTATTATGGTATTTCAATAAAATTGTGGAGTGCACCAAAGTAATTCACAAAAACGTCGAGTTTAAACAAAAAAATTCCCAAGCCTAGTCCTATTGGGGGATCCAAAGCAACTAAACACCAATCAATTTTTTTTATAGTTCCTTTTTCGGTTCCTTTAAAAAAAACGACTTTCCCGGAATAAGAAGTGTGTTGAAAATTTCTTGAAGATTTGTTCTAAATAGGCGTTTTACATACAGGCACTAATGGGTTAATCAAGGGAAGTTAAGGGCCTGAAGCCTCCTCCTAGTCAAGTCACTCTGAAAATTCAACCTAAATATGCATGCTTTAAAACGGGTTTTGAACTTGACCAGGAAGTAAGGGAGGATAAAGGGGCAAAGTAATAAATTCTGTCAAAAGTGTCCAAATCTTAACAATCAGTTCTTTCAAATGGCTCTAAAAAACCTAAAAAGTGCAAAATGTTATTCAAATGGATTTTTTTTTTCAAAAATCATTAAAGGGTTCTTTGGGTTCAATCCCCACTGCCCCCTAGCAAAATCCTGGTTACGCACCTGAAACGCACCCCATGTAATGCCAATTAATAGAGTACAAATATTATACGGTACTTCATATTCCCATGCAATTGACTGACTTAAGTCAAAAATCATGTATGGTACCAACAACACTATAAAAGTAAAGCTCATACCTGGGTGGGGAAATATTGTAACGGTCATCGGTTGTTTTTGCTCGGATGCGAACCCCGGGAATCGTACTGTATCGAATACGTGGGCGAACACGTTTAATATATGACGTTGACATGTACGTCCTTGCATTGCTGCTCGTATCATAGGCAGAGGTACGGCGAGAAAGCTGAACTCTTCTGTTTGTTGATTGCTCCGTATCGGAAGAACCGACTCCGGAAGCAGCTCCATTTATTGCAACAATCTGGTAAATAAAAACGATGGCAAAATACACTAGTACAAAGAAGAAGCGGAACTTGACGCTGTGTTTCATCTCGATAAACGATATTTCATTTCATGAACTGATTCTATAATTTGTTGCTTATTTTTAGGTCTAAAATTAAAAACTAGTCTAAAATTAAAAGTTAAAAAATTAGTCTAAAATTAAAAACAGCAAACAGCAACTAAAAATTAATATTAGGCCCACTAGCTGCTGTCAGTTTTTTTTTTTTTTCGTTTATCTTTACATTGATCCCTATATGACTAACATGTTTAACTGTATAAGCTATAGGGGCGTAAGACGAATTCTAAAATCTTCAATGAAAACTTTTCTACGAAAGATATTTCATGTACTGTAATAAAATAAAAATTATATTTTTCGACCTTCACGCGTAATCACTAGTCAGTCTTAATAGCAAAAAAGTAGAAATTAAAAAAGCAACACAAAAATCAAAACGAAAATCAAAACTGGTTTTCTACGACGAAAATAGTGTTAAGCCTACAAAAACGGCTGTAGTTCGAAAATTCAGCTCAATTCTTCAACTAACCTAATCTCGATGTAGCTAATTTGAACCAGGCAGATAAAACAGCTTTGGCTAACCTTAGCAGTAGCGCAACAAGGGGGAGGGGGCAAATTTTTGTTAACTTGAAATCGTCAAGTCAGTTAGAAAATTTACACCGAAAATGCAAGTGCTTAAACGTTGATGTTTAAGCAAAGGGGAGACTGAAGGGGCTAGGTAATTTAATTCTTCAACTGGCTTCAATCTTTTAGCAATTTAATTCTTTCAAATGGTAATGAAACGTGCGAAATGTGATCCGAATAGCGTTAAAAACGACCATTTTTTTTCGAAATATCACAAAATTTCCCAGCGGCTGACCCCATTGCCTCTGGTTATCGGCGGATGGGAACTTCGCCGCGAAACCTCAGTCTGTGCTACGCTAGAGGGGGACCAGATCACTAAGCACACCGTCCAATGGGGATATCTGTCATCCAAAATTTTCACTTTTGATTCAAACTTCGCCCTTAGCAAAATCTTGGTTGCGCCCCGGAACTCATGAATCGTATTCAGATATTTGATTTGACACTAAGCTTGGTATTTTTTCATATTATTTTTCATGTTATTTTCTGCGATTTTTTCTGCAGGCTAAAATACAGAGCGAGCATAAACTGACAAAATTTGTTAAAGCCTAATTTCAGCATATTATCATCGAGATTAAAAAAAAAAAGTACTCTATACACTTTCATCTTGTAGAACGTAATTCTAAAAAGTTTCTTGATCTGGTGTTTTTCTCAAATGAACAGATCTATACCTTTCTTTTTTCTGTCAAACGGCGAATTACTGATGCGATGGTTGAACTTTCTTCGACCGTATCCATGAAGTAAATTAGCTAATTGCATTATGAGTCATTCCTTTACTCTGCACTTGTGCTTGCCTCCGCAAAGATATTATTATGTCCTACCAGTCAATACTTGCCCACACAATAAACTGGTATGATGCTCACCTTTTTCTGTTTTGCGGCTCATGCGACAAAGCCATAGCGCATCTGTAGTTTTTATCGCGACTACCGGTAAGTACTTTTAGAAACATAAACACAAACTAGAATATGACATCGCAAGCGATATACGGGGACTTTGCGAAAGTATTTAAGTTTAATTCACTAAAGAACTTAACAAGTGCGTGTTTATGATTGTTGATAGTCAGATCTGAAAAGCATCGCTTTCGAATTTCATAACGTTTTATTAACTTGATCAGCTTTGTAGTTAACGACTTTCAAAATTTAAAGGTCTAGAAAAAGTATCTATACAATGTCAAGCAAAATTTTCAACTCTGCTTAGTTCTCGTTTTAACTTTTAAGAAGTTTGTTGAATTTTCACTTAGCAATGCAGCACAATAACATTGAAAAAACTGCGGTTGCAAACAAAACCCTCGTTAAAACAAATATTTCGACAGTAATCTTTTGATACGAATATAGCAACAAAAACGACAGGAGCAAAACTTTTTGATCTGAAATTGCCAATATAATTTTTGGATTTTGTAACTTACATTATCTTGACCAGAAATTTGACACACTATCCTAAATATCAAATCTACATCCTCAACTAGCACATTGCAATATTTTTTCAAGAAGAATTATACATCAGCACATGTATGAACAGTTCCACTGATTTTTCTCAAAACTTAAAAACTAAATCAAAACAATGCCTGCCTTAGCAATTTAGCATGGAAAACGATACCTTCACAAACAAAATTTAGATACAAAACATCAAATTCTTATACACTTATAAGTGATATTGCAGAATCCAACTTTACGATGACTTTACGTTGAAGACGTATATTAATTTACTGAAGTCTACGCTTTCCAGAGCCCTACGTGTAATGTTTAAAGCCAAGCAACTATTTCCCAAAAATTATCGCCTGCTTTTGCACATTACGCTTTTTTTAGTTCGTTTTAACAGCTATGAGGTTATTCGCTCTCAAAGGTTAATTTAAAGGTCTCAAACAGTTACCAAACTAACTGAGTAACGCCAATCAAAAAGCTATTAAGAGCTCCTAACAGTTTTTCTTTTTATTATGAAATAACATAAATCAATCTTCAAAATTCCAGCGACTTTATTACATTAGCCAAGCTTAACACTAACCACAGCCAGAAATATGCACGCTTTTACAGCTATTCCTATTCTGAGAACGCTATTAAGCAGTACGACGCAACGACCAACATTTTGGATATTGTAAAGTATTTTGTATATATATCCATTATTCAGCTCGAAAGCTTTCTTAATAAAATTGTTCAAAAACTTTGAAGAGCAAGTAGAAAATTTTTTCAACGTCACAAGTGACAGTTTAGTAAAACAACTCGGCCATCTAGCTAAAATCTAACAAAACCATCAAGCTCAAGTACTTCAACGTCTTAATTGTTGGAGTAATCCCATAAGTTTGACTCTTCTACTTTTCTGTGATGCCAATTCATTGTGAGAATTCATGGAATAGTTTGAAGGTCAATTTAAGGGTTAATAGTCCAACATTGTCCAACCTGTGAACAAACTTTTTTATGTTGGTCAAACCATAACAATGACACCAAATAAAGAAATTGAAATTCAAAGACCAATTGCACTAGGGTGGCAGGCATTTGGTAGAGCAAATTCGATTTTAACCACTAAGCTTCCTATATTGTTGAAACGTAAAGAGTACAATCAATGTATCCTACCTGTCATGACATATGGTTCTGGAACGTGGAATCTAACTAAGAAGCAAACTATGAAGCTAAGAACAACACAAAGATCCCACGAAAAGAAAATATTAGGAATCACATGGAAACACAAAAAAAAACAGCTAAATGGGTTTCAGAACAAACCAAATTACAAGATATTGTCAAAACAATTAAAATGTTGAAATGGAACTGGGCTGGACATATTATGCGGACAAATGATGATAGAAGGACTAAAAGATTAATCGAGGGGACAACATATGACCAATAACGAAAACCAAACTCTAGGTGACGTGATGAAGTATTTAAATTTAACTCCAATTGGACTCAAAAGAGCCTTGATCGTGAAAAATGGAAGAAATTGGAGAAGGACTTTCTGCAGTGGAGCAAATAGGCTGCTGATGATGATGATGTCGAACATGGCAGTGGTAAGTTTGGCATGTTTTATTGTGGTCTTATTTTAGCCTTCTAGTACTCTTAAAATTCGATATGGCTAGCTGGAGTACTTTGGAATAAAAATTTTAAAATTTTAAGGGAGCCCATTTGGCATGTTCTCCTCAATGTGGCCAACCAAATTTTGTTATCTTCAAACTTTGATTCATATTAACCTATCTAATTGATTTAATTCGTTTAGCTTTTGTAGTTAATGGGGGGACTGGAAGGTGTCAACATAATTGGATGACCCCTATAGCATGAGATAAATTTTTTCTTATTGTATTTTTACTTATCTTGAAATTTTTATTTGTCTGGCTTGATTGGTTAAAAATTTTGAAGGACTCATTGGAGAAGGAATTTTTCAAATAGCTTTGTGGCCCTCTGCAAAATGCTCTATGGCCCACTCGTTGAGAACCATTGGTCTGGTTTGAATGATTGAAAATTTTGAATTTTAAAAGACCCAACTGAGGGACCCTCATTTTGACCCTCTGAGGGACCCTGAGGGACCCTCATTTTGGACCCTCATGACCCTGAGGGACCCTCACCCTCATTTGGACCCTCATTTTGACCCTGAGGGACCATCACCTGAGGGACCCTCATTTTGGTGCCCAAAACTTTGTCAAATTTTACCTCTCCTTCATATTTGCCTATCCTGAAAATTTGATGTGTCAAGCTTAAACAATTAAAGCTTGAATTTTGGCGTCTTCGTTTGAGGGGACCCCTCATTGTGGCACCCAAAATTTTGTCAAATTTTGCCTTTCCTTTATGTTTACCTATCCTGAAAATTTCATCAGCCTAGCGTAAGTGGTTAAAGTTTGAATTTTCGCTTCCTTAAAGTTTGAAGTAGATACATTCATTTTAGTTCCCCAAATTTCCTCAAATTTTATCTTTTCTTCATATTTGCCTATCCTGAAAATTTCATGTGTCTAGCGTGAGAGGTTAAAAAGTTTGAATTTTGATGGGCCCATTTGAGGGGGACACCCTCATTTTGGTATCCCAAAATTTTGTCATATGTTGCCTTTAACTTATACGAGGGTCATTCAGAAAATACGGTGAATTTTTCAGTATAAGCGGTTTAATTCAGATAGAAGCTTAATTTTTTTTTCAACATAGTCTACCATTAATGTCACACATTTTTTCCATTTGCGCACAAGCTCCCGTATTCTCTCACCATAAAAATCTTTAGACTGATGTCTCAGCCAGTCGCTCACAACACTTTTGACTTCATCCTCATTTTCAAACTTTGTGCCTCTCGTGAACTCTTTCAAGGGACCAAGCAGGTGAAAGTCTGAAGGGGCAAGGTCTGGGCTGTAAGGGGGATGAGGAAGCAGTTCCCATCCGAGGTTGTTGTTGGTCACCACCGTTTGGGCTGCTGTGTGAGGCCTAGCATTGTCATGATGCAAGATGACTCCTTTCGACTGATGACCCCTGCGTCTGTTCTTTATGTCTTTTTTGACCAGTTTCAGCAGTTCACAGTAGTTGGGACTGTTCACAAAGCTTCTCAAGAAATCAAACTTTGGTGATTGGGCCTTGCATACACTGTCGACATTCTCCTATGAGTTTCCACAGCTTTGCACCCTTCTGCAACTAAAAACTTGATAACTGACCGCTCTTCAACCCTGGAGCATGATTTTTTATATGACATTTTTGTTTATTACCAAAGCTCTTAAACTTTTTACTTTTATCTGCAAAAAAATTTCATCCATGTAAATATGAAAAAAAAGCAATAAAATAAAATAAAAAATTAAGCTTCTATCTGAATTGCAAGTCCTTATACTAAAAAATTCACCTTATTTATTGAATGACCCTCGTAATTATCGATTCTGAAAATGTCTTCTGCTTACCATGTGTGGTTAAAAAGTTTGAATTTTGGCAGTCCCGTTTGAGGGGGACCCCTCAATTTGGTACCCCTAAATTTTGTCAAATTATATCTTTTCTTCATATTTGCCAACCCTGAAAGTTTCATGTGTCTAGCGTGTGCAGTAAAAAAGCTTGAATTTTGGCGCCCCGTTTAAGGGGGACCCCCGACTTTGGCACCCCCAAATTGATTCGAATTTTATTTTTCCTTTATATTTATTACCTTAAAAATGTCATGTGTCCACCTTAAAAGTTAAAAGGTTTGAATTGCGGAGGGACCTGTTTTGGGGGGAACCCACCATTTCAGAACCCCCAATTTTTGTTAGGTTTAGTTTGTTCTTAAATCTACCCATTCCGAAAATATGATCCATCTAGCTCTAACGGTTTGAAATTTCAAAATTTTGAAGGACCCGCTTGACGGGGGCCCCCCATTTTGATTCCCTCAAATTTTGTTCAGTTTTATCTTTTCATATTTGCCTACCCTGAAAATTTCATGTGTCTAGAGTGAGTGGTTAAATAGTGTGAATTTTGGCGGCCCCCATTTTGGTACCCCCAAATTTTGTCAAATTTTATTTTTCCTGCATATATACTTACCTTCAAAATTTCATGTGTCTAGCTTAAAAGGTTGAAAAGTTTAAATTTAGGAGGGCCCGTTTGGAAGAAAACCCCCATCGCAGCACTCCCATTTTTAGTTAGGTTTAGGTTATTTTTAACATCTACCAATTCCAAAAATTTGATCCATCAAGCTCTAACGGCTTAAAAATTCAAAAATTTGGAGGACCCCTTTGAGGGGATCCCCCCGACCTAGCACCCTCGATTTTTGTAACACAAAGTCCTTTCTGATATCTTCGATCGGTCAAATTTCGAATGCAGTGCGTTAAGCGCTTTAAAAGTAGATAGAACGAGAAGAAAAAAAAAGAAAAAGAAAAAAGAAGCAAAAAAAGCCAAAACAAGAAAAATAGTATTCAAGTTGGGGTAAACCAACATAACCAAAAGTAAGGTGGTTGATAGTGAGCTCAAAAATCGCAAACCATTTTTCATCAATATCGGTAATTACCGACATCTATCGAATCAAATTCGTCAACTTTTTGCCCATTTCTTGACCTGTAAAATTTAGGTCACGTGACCGGGCGCCCCCAAACTCGGTTAGCATTAAGCATTCCATGAGCACCCATATTGTGTCCGATTTTCAGCTTCCACGTCCAGTGGCTTTTGAGTTATAGGCGAATTAATGAATTTTCAAGCAAAAAAATTGCCGTTTTTTATTTTTTTTGTGTCTCAATTCACTCACGATCAATGTTCCCTCTAACTTTTTGTGGTCGCTGTGCGCAGAAATTTTGGCGTGTGCGCACTTTTTCTGGGAATTCACCAAGAATTAAAGCGGTTTTTATGTCCAAAATTAGGTGAAAACCAAAAAAAAAGGTTTTCACCCAAAAATGGAGCGGTTTTGGTGTCCGAAATTACGTGAAGACCAAAAAAAGGTCTTCAGCCTGAAATAGAGCGGTTTTTGTGCGCGAAAAGGTTATTGTCTTCTTTATTATTGTAGTTTTATGATCAACAACAATATGTCTGTGCGCAGCAAATTTATGCGTGTGCGCAGTATCTGAAATCTGTGTGCGCGCGCACAGCTTAGAGGGAACACTGCTCACGATCACGTGACCAGGATCCCCAAAATTGACACACATGACGCTTTCATTAAGTTTTATGTTGAGCCCAAATTTCAGCTTACGATGTTTCACCGTTTGTTAGTTATGAGTAAATCAATCCTCATACACCAAAATTCGCGAACAAAAACAAAGGTTCTACGCCCTCGAGCGAAGTCCTAATTAGGTAGGGCAAACGCATATTGAACAGAGAAACGGTCAATGAAAGCGTATTTAGCAGGGGCTATTGTTCCACGCCCCTTCCTTTTTCGGCTGCGTCACAATGCAAAGAAACACGCGAAACCGTTAACATCAAGTGTAATTGTGTCAGATTTCATACGCTGCATTCAAACCAGTAGCGTAGCCAGGCGGGTTTGGGGGGGCTATAGTCTCCCCCTTTGGCTGATCGAACAAAATGCAGAACAAGGAAAATATCACGTTTTTAGCACTTTTGAGTCTGTCTTTTGCACTAAAATGGATTTAAAGCATCTTTCAAAAAATTATAAAATTCACAAATCAGTAAAAACTTTGAAAAACTAGATGAGAGTTTGCCAGTAAACCCTGTGAACGACCGACCCTTAACTAATGCTGTGATACTCAAAAGTACTTTTCGTCTACCGTGATATGAAAAATTATTAAAAAATATTTCTTTTCGGAACCTCCAGAAACATAGAAATCACAAACAATGTCAAAAAATTTTACAAAAAAATTGATTTCTTCCTTGTTGTATTTCTTTCATCAAAAAAAAAATGTTTTCCACTACATGTTCGCATAGCTTTTTTTTTTAAGCCCGACGTTCGCAGAGTTTCTTTCCTAAGCCAGACATGTGCAATCTCCAGCCTGCGGTCTCAAATTCTGAGGCACACGAGCACGAGTTGCTTGTGTAAATGTGTACTCTGGCACACGCAGCAAGCCGCGTAACGTTTCAAATGGTTATTTTTAGTCTAACTGTACCAAACATTATCGTACGAAGTTTTTCAGGAGCTAAGGATTCATCTCCAAGCAGATTCCTATTTATAATCTTACACCTTGTTGTAAATATAGTAAAAACAATGCTTAAATGGATAGTTTTTAAGTTTAATCGTTACATCTTGTTGTAAACAACTTATAGTAAAAAGAACGTTAAATTCTTGCTAAAGAACTTTTGAAGTTGTACAGGATTGTAAGCTGCTTCAAATTATTGTTCTACTTTCGGATTATTTTTGTAGTGTGAGTTGAATTAGAAGTGGCTGTAGACTCGACATCCATTTTTGACAATCTATTATTCTAATTTTTGCATACAAGTGCTTTAGAGTTTAAATTTTTCACGCTCGCTGCATTTCCTGAAAAAAAAAATTGGTATCGTTTTACTCGTGACAACTAGGCCACAGCAGTAGCTAACCATAGTAGTAGCGGCCGATAAACTGAACGGTTCTCTCGGTGACGCCAGTAGTATGTGCTGGTTTAAATGCTGTTGGTTTAGGGCGTGGGCGTAGGGCGTTTAGGGCGTAGGGTGTTTGGGGCATAGGGCGTTTGCAAAGTTATCCAATTGGGGTGTTATCCAAATGCGGTGTTGTAGTCTTAACCCTAGCTCTAGTTCTAACCCTAAGTGCAGTCCAAACCCTACCTAGTTGTAAGAATCGAAACTTGGTCTTGACCTATCTTGCCTGAGTACCGAACCATCGCAGGTGGTTTGCCTGGCTATTGTTCAAGTCTAAAGCTTGACCCTTAGTGTCTTGTTTGAGTACCGAACCACCGTAGGTGGTTTGCCTGGCCACGGTTCAAGTCCAAAGTATTATTTAACTGGTTAAAGTATAAGCGAATAACTAACCTGAGAATCGAACCCAAAACTTAGTGTTGACCATAAGTGCGTCTTGCCTGAGAATCAAACCACCGCAGTGGTTAGCCTGGCTATGGTTCAAGTCTAAAGCGTTATTTTGTAGTTGGTTAAAGAAGCAAATAACTAACCTGAGAATCGAACCCAGTAGTTTCTGAATCTAAAAAAGGTTATCTAGTTTTTGCTATGGAATATTTTATAACTTAGTAAAGTTTCGTGTTACTTGAAACTGTCTTGACCTAGCTGTAGCAGACTTTTTGGCACCGTGGCGTAATCGTCCTGTCCAAAGGTCACCTGCACTACCTTTTTTAACTCTTCGAATATGGGACAAGCATGGTGCAAAAGAACTCGCACCTGTTTAACCCCAAAGGTGCAAGGGTCAGTCCTTTGGCGCACGATTGTGCAAGAACATTGTCAAAAAAAACAACTTTCAAGTTTACTTTTATAAGTTTGGTTTGTCTTAGAGTCAAACTAATGCAGTTGAAACCTTACAAGTTTACTAGTGTTTAGAGATTTGGTTTGTCTTCGAATCGAACTAATGCGGTTAAAATCATTCAACGTTACTTATCTTTCAAGGTTTGGAATATTGTTAAGCTTTTATGTTTTGTAATACTGTAGTTATGAAAGACTTTAAACATATGCACACTCTGGTGCTACGAAACGAGCTATTTTCCTGTCGTAATGGGTACGAAGTGGTGTATTTTTATGAGGTCACGATTTTAGACGTAAGTTGTAACAAAAGCAATGACGTAAAAGGTCGTGTTGTATAATGGCTGACGTTTTGGCTAGTTGGCATAATTTTATGATGTCGCTTTAAACGCAAGTTTCAAAAACATTGACACGTCTGGACTTGTCTCAAACACAAAAGCAGGTTTTCTTTTTGACTTGTGTTAAAAGCCGTACCCAGATGTCTGTTTTGAATTGTTTTAAATTCCAACCCAAATAGTAGTTACCAAAGCAATAGTAGGACTCGCTTGAAAGTCGAACCAATGCAAATAGTCTTCAAAAGCTATTTGTGTTTTGACGTTTTTTTCTAAGTTCGAACCCAAATATCCTCAACATTTAGTTTTGCCTAAGATTCAAACCCAGTGTTAAATCTCTTTTGCTTAAAACCCAAGTGTCTTTTTTGCCTTTTCCAAGATTCGAAATTCTCAAAGAGGTCTACCTCACACTTTTCCGCTTTAACTCGGTTGGTATTTTAAGTTATCTGATAGTGTGCAATCTACAAAAACTATCTTTTGTTAATTTCCCAAAGGGGATACCCCAAGCCTAGGCGCAAATTTTCCACACAGTTGTTTGAAAAGAGCTTAGTGATCTTTGGCTAGTTTCAAAGTATGTTATAAACATAGGTTATTCTTGAAAATCTCACCAAAACTCACAAGCATTTTCATCTTTGACTTACCTGAGGTTTGAACCACTACAAGGTGTTTTTTCAAAGGAAAATCTAAAGTTCAATAATTCAATGAATGTCTTGTGCAAGAGTCGAACCCAGATATTAAATTATCAACGAGATTAGAGCGTGGCTCACTTGAGAATCAGTTTTCAGAAAAAAAAATTTAAAGATTACTCGTATTTCAATTTAGGGTTTGACCTGAGTACCAACGAAGTCGCTACATTTTGGAAATTTCAAAGTTTTGTAAGCTGCATAGCTTTTATTATATTTGGGACTTCTTTTCAGCAAAAAGTTTATATTGCGTCTGTCTTGAAGGTATGGCTTGCAAGCAAAATATAAAACACAAGGGACGTTACGTGTTTCCTTGACGCTTGTATAACCTGAAATTTAATCTACTAGACTGAGATTAAAAACTTAAATCACCGCAGAATAATTTTAATTTTATTGGTGCTACTGTACCTTGACGTGTTGGATTTCACCTCGAAGAAGTAAAGCTGTATTTGACCAAAGTTACCTCATTACATGCGTCCAGCATTTCATCCCAAAATCTATCGAGAATAAAAACTTCCATAACCGCGGACGCGTTCAGTTTTACAGGGCTTAATGCATTGCAGATACCTTCAATTTTCACTCGAACCGTAAATCTTTTTTTTTACCCAAGATTTAAAGCCTGCATCACACTAAGCGTTTTTTATTCGCACCCTTAACTGGTATGTAAATTCACCTGTAGTCACGCATTTTTCATATTCTATCATCATGGGTGATTGCTGTGACTCCGTTGCACTACTTGCTAGTTCTACTCCCTCAAACAAAAACCTGAAGTTTCAATGTCTATTCCCCAGAAACGGGCATCTGAAAAAGTATGCTGACCGATTGGAGACTTTTACTGAATCAATCAACTGGCCAGGTGCACGAATTAAGGCAACCTTTCATGAATTTGCTGACGCTGGTTTTTACTACCTCGGTGATCGAGGTAGAGTCAAGTGTTTTTACTGCAACGGTGGTTTAAAAAATTGGGAACCGACTGATGACCCTTTTCAGGAACACGCAAAATGGTATCCGTTGTGTGAATACATTTTAAAAAAGAGAGGGGTTGAATTTGTCAAAAACGAAGTTAAAAGCACCTTGATTTGAAACGTCCGATTATAACAAATCCGGCTTCAGTTCAACTCGTTGGCAATTTGATAAAGTATCTGAAACCTCAACCAGAACTTCAGACTTCTCCGGCTTTTACTAATTCCAGAAAATTGAAAATGTGGCAATCAATAAACAATGAAATGGGTCATGGAGAAAATGTGAGAATTCTGAAAACGCTAGGATTTGGGGAGGCGAAAATTAGACGTGTTTTAACTCAAAGATATGAAGAACACGACAATAATTTCTATAACTTTAATGATTTCCTTCAAGCGTTGTTGGATGCCCCTGAAGATCGACAAATGACTCTGGCAGAAGCAAGAAAAATTGTGGAAGAAGAAGGAAAATGTAAAAGTTGCAAGAAAGAAGAAAGGGATATGGTCTTTAAACCGTGTAAACATTTGGGTGTTTGTTTTCGATGTAGCGAATTTCTCACTCGTTGTAACATCTGTGACACAAAAATCGATAGAAAAGTTAGAGTCTATCGATCTTAAATTGCACCATCAATACTCAATCACGTTAACTGTCATGACCTATTCATTCTAAGTTTACTATGATGTTTTAATTGCAAAATTCAGAAAAAAAAAGCAGAAATTCAACAGAAGGCGACAGTAGACAGCTATCAGCTTCGCTTCAAAGTGGAAATCCTGACCTCAACGATGTTTTTTTGTATCTTCTCAACAACTACACTTCGCTAGTTATTGAAATGATGAAACTTGACGACCGAAGGTCACAAGCGACTAGAATTATTTCTGCGAATTTGTGACTGTTTACCTGCTGAGCGAAACCGACAAACAACGACTGGTGTGGTAAAGCAAATGAAACGCTGAAAAAATGCTACCAAAAATCTAAACGTTCTTTATTCAAACTTATGTTTATTTACAGTGTTTTTTTGTTGTTTTTTTTATTGCAATAAATCAACTTTGGTATATTTTGTTGTGTTGAACAAGACGAAAAGGCGAGTTTTTTATTATTTCTATTCACTCGACGAATCCCAAATTTGCAACATAAGTCTATTTGTAAGTGTTGTATAATTGTAGGTAAACAGCGCTTGCTTCTCACAAGTCTGGATTTCTTTATTTCGAATTTTCACTCAAGGCAAACAAATCGCAACGGTGCAAGATATTTTGACGAATTTACCCCAATACAACAAGATAAAGCAATAAAAAAACACACCTTTTTTAGAAAAATTTTGATTAAAAGTTTTCAAATAATATCCGTTTTAAGGTTGAATTATCGTTTTAATCAAAGAAAGTGTAAGATTTTGATTTCTGCAAAAAACGTTTTGACGCAAACAAGAAAATCGCAAAAACTGACGTAAATTTTATAACTCGAGATTTTTAAAGTGCATTTAGACTGGGCGCGAAGCAACGCGAAGCAACCAATATTTGACGTCATCGACAGCTCGCGAAAGGTTGCAACGGGTCGCAACCTTCACGAGCAGTTGCGCAACATCGCTTGCTTGCAGGCTGTAGTAAGATAACCTACTAAATCACTGATTGGATTTTTACGATCGCAGTTTGCTAGAAAATAATGTAAATAGTATATTTGTATGGTTTAGCGCCTATTTATCAGTCCAAAGAGTAGGTTGTTGGCAAAGTTAGATTCGCGATAGCCCTAGGCTAGCCAAGTTAATTTGGATCTAGACAGCTAAGGCTGTAGAATCCTAGAGGGATCTTTCATAGCTATGCTGGATCTCAAAGCTTCATTATAATGAATACACCAAAGCAGTAGGCCTAGTCCCACGACATCTAGCTTTTAAAACAAAACTTTTTGTTCTGTGCAGCATAGCTGAAGCTATTGTATCAGTCCAGTGGTTCTTTTGGCTGAGCAGCTTTTGCTTTTTGTCTTGAGGTAAACTTAAACTAACATAGTGTTGTTGTTTTTTCAGAAAATTAAATAACCCACCAACAGGCTAGTTTTGAATGTGTTGATAGTGTTTTTTACCCATTGTTTGTTAGCCTGTTGTTTTAAAAGTAACCACAATTAAACAATTCCTTGAATACTGGAAAACTCGCAAAAGTTTTTTCACTGTCTAGCCTACTTGACCAAGCCAACTTGGTGAATAAAACTGTATTTAGAACCGTGATCAAGTTGAACTGGAAGCAATGGTTTTGGACTACCCCAAGTTTTATAATCATGACTATTGTAGTCTGGTAGTGATTTTTCACTCCAGTCCTCTGTGATGAAAATAGAAGTGTCAAGTGTGTTAAATATTCATTTACTGTGTCCTTGTGTAATATCTGAATTTAGTTGTTTGTGAATTTTAAAATATTTTTACTGCCTTTTAAAATTTTAACTGCTTTACGTGGTGAATAAAGTGATAAAGTAAACTATTTTAGGTCTGAAGTTCAATCATTACAATTACAGTCAGTGTATTTAGATGAACTAGAAAGCCAATACATATCTAACCAGTAGAAAGAGAGTTCTATTTTTTTGCTGAGGTTACTATTATTGGTAGAGAAGTACCCGCCAAGCAAGTTCATTATTATTGTTCCATTCTTATTAGTCACCACTAAACAAAAAACTTGATACAGCATTTATAATAATAATAATTGGACTGGGGAAGAAAGCGTCAGTTACATGAAAATGTGAGAACTAACAACACTTTTATTCAGATGCTTGAGTAACAATTTTCACATAAAAAATCTAAATGTTTTTTATCAGGGACATAACCAAAAACTTGCTAAGAAGAGGGGGCTTGACCTTACAGCTATAAGTTTATCTGTATCTTACAAACGGTGGTTTGGAGCGAAGCCCTTTGAGGTAAACGCAACTGTCGCAACGTAGCCTACTGGTACCGCAAGAAAATGCAAACTAATAAAATACTCTCAAAAGCATTTAACTTCGCACTAAACATCGATACGCACTCCACTAGCGAGTAAAACACCTAGCTTAGTTTTAGAAGCTGACTTTTCTTCAAAGCAACTGCTGGTATTACTGTGCTAAATTCTTGTCCTTCGATGATAGTGTCAAATCATGCAAAAACTGCAATGTTTTTTTGCTTTCTCCAGCAAATCAACACAGCAATCCATTGCACAATAAGCAAAAAATCCACTACATAACTGATGACAAATCCAGCTTTCAGTTTCACTCATAGCGTTAACATTGGGAGTCTTCATAAACGGCACTAAATAACAAATACAAACAACTGTTCAAGCTTACTACAGGTATCATAACATGCTTGCCTGAAAAAGAAAAATCACATCAAAAAAACAACATAGTTTATGCTTTAAATGTACCTGTAGACTAGCCTATTGGTCTACACTCTACAAGATTCATTCATCCTTTTTTTATTCTTGACCACCACAACAATAGCAAATGCATGGTAACACAATAATAACACGTAGAGTCAGGAAAAGGAAGTAGCGACACAACGTCAGACGTTAAGACATGCAGAGGATACTGAACACAAAAAAGCGATTTTTATTTGCATGGTTGCTACACCTGTCACACCAGCTCAAAGTACATTGTAGGCCTAATCAATCACAATCATGAACATACACGCAGGCACACAAGATGGAAGTAAAACTAACGGATGGAGTAGTTGTTCGAATGATTGATAAAGAGAAAAGAGAGGGACAGTGACCAGTGAAAGGCCAGGCACGGTTATGTAGGTGGTCAACGGGTGGTGCAACCGGCCCAAAACTATGTTTAGCTCAATGGAGCATGGTGAGGAAAGAAAAACCACCCTGAAAATGAAACCTCACCGGGTCTGGAAACCCTTTCAAGTAGCAGCTGGTCATAGCATCAAGGCAATAACAATTTTGCAATCGATACATATGCATCAAAACGATTATACACAACATATTGCAATATGAGTCACACCATCCACATTGCGTCTAATGATCTACCACTACCATAAGGAGACATGGATGGTGAAAGCATTTAAGGATTTGTTAACTGAGTAAACACCTAAAGAGAACTTTTGACATCTGCTTCCAGCTTTTTGCGTTTCTGCATTAAAACCCAGAACTGTCATCGTCAAAACAGATTATGGCAAGTTTTCAGTGGAAGGATCTAAACAAATCATTGATAGCTAGTAAATAGGCTAAGCACTACCGGTAATACGTTTTTGAAGAAATGACTAGTCTTTTCATTTCCAAATTCGATCTACTGTACTTCGTTTTTCACTTATACTTTACAAACTTTTTTCTCAAGATTGTTTTGTTACCTGAGCTATTAGTCTAGACTCTTGTTCACGGTTATTGTGTGATAACATAATATAAACTCAATCTTCGTTTTACCGGTAATTCCAGCGCTCTATGACGAAACAGAACCTGTGATTACTATAATAGCGCTTCAATAATAAAGTACACAAAGCTTTCTGCTCATTGAATACATTTTAAAAGTAAGTTATTAAAATTAGCCTATAAAGCGACCAGTCGCGAAGATTAGCAACCACTTGTGAAGACTCACGAAGGTTAAATTAATTTTTTTTAATGTTATTAAATTAATTTTTTTAAATTTAATTTAAAGAACTTCAATTAAAAAAAAAAAAAAGTTTAATAAAAAAAAATTTGATTTCGACAATTTTTAATTTAATAAATTTATAATTCTAATTTTAACAAATTACCTTAATAACTTTTTATACAACTTCCGGCTTTGTCCCAAATGTATCTCCTTGACTCAACAAAACCATTTCAAAATCTTGTGATTTCAGTGCTTGTCATCCTAAAAATTTTATTGCTTTCCACTTTCGATCATACCATTTCATCAGCACTTCGTAAAAAGAAAACAAAATCTAGAATTTCTTGGTACTTGAAGTAATCTTAGACGTTAAAAAAATCTTGGGCGTTTTGAAAGCTGTTTGATCAGATGTTCGGGTCTAAAGAGAACTTTATCACATAGTGTTTACAAATTGTTTTGAATACTTAGTTGTACACCATCAAATTTTTTGAAATCCTATGAACAGTGTATATTGGACTTTAGATTCTGATATCAATAATGCAAACAACAAACCTTACTCTAAAAACTAGTGTTTCCAAGAAAAAACTTTCAAATCAAAGCGGTAAAAGAATTCATAAAAACCTCGAAAAGTACAGTCATATAGCTTCGACTTAGGAAAAAAACGTTACGCGACTATGGTTGTGACACAAAAAAATCACACATCCGACAGCAATATTGCCTAAACATGACTCAAAATGCGAAGAAATGCGAGAATGGATTTTTATTGCGAATTATACGTTGCGAAATTTTAGATCTCAAGCATTTAAAACTCAGAAAAATACAGTCATAATATGTTTTGACCTAAAAAAAGTGGTGGCGATAGGTAGTGGTTGAGCGTTGGGAAAGGCTGCTGACTGTGGTTCGATTCTCTAACCGGTAATAATGCATCGTTGTGTCCTTGGGAAAGACTCTTTACGCTTATTTCCCATTTGGACCAAGCAGTCAATACCTGTTGTGGTGGATCAACCTGACAAAATACTAGCAAACAAAACTCCCCAAAAAAGGTGCTCTGTGTTGGTTTGATTAGATAGGTGCAGACGAGTGCCTGGTTCATACGAACGAACGAACGAACCTGAAAAACGAGTTGTTCCAATTTGATTTTTTACTTGATAACGTGTTAAAAGGTCAAAGATATTAAAAAGCAACATATAGATCCTTCTGTAAGTTTCAAAGTATCGGTATTTTGGTCGTTAGACACACAAATATGCAAAATCTGAAGAGTTAATTACTGTTGTTATTTTTTCAAATCAAGTTTCTGAGACTTGATTAACGATTTTAACGTAAAAAGCAGCTAGTTTTTTCTAGTTTAAACAAAAACATTCTAATAAATCGTAGCCTTTGAATAACTTTCTTGCATTTGTGAAGAATAATTTTGTCAAAACTATCTTAAAATTGTATGATTCCTTTGTCTTAAATGAAGTTTTTTACCATAAATATGATTAAACTTGTTTAACATATTAATCTTTTATTGATTTCCGTGGTTTGATGCAAGTCTTGTTGTAAAAACATATTAAATTGTTTCGCTTTGTTTGTTTCAAATAGAATTTTTTCCTTGAAAACGGTAATTTTTAACAATTTTTTAACCAAGCAATTTTCTTAGGTTCTTATATTTTTACCAACATTTGGTAGAACATATTCTAAACCATTAAAATGTCTAGCAAATCACTTAGCTAAAAACGATAATGTTAATTGTTTTTAATCAAAAAGTCTCAACTTTTTGGTTTTCGTACTGATAATTTTCTACAAATTTATGTTTCTTTATTTTAAATTGAAATTTTTAGCAAAAATAGTATTTTTTCTACTCGGACACAATAAAGTTTACCTGAAATCTTAAATTTTTTAACAATTTTTTAGTTTTACACTAATTTTTTTACTAAAATGTCATAAAATTTAACCAAAAAATATTGTTTATTATTTTTAATCAAAAAGTCTGAACTTCTTTGTTTTCGTAGCCATAATTTTGTAAAAAAACGTTCAAAATCTTCCATTTCTTCATTTTGAATTGAAATTTTACTTAAAAATAATGTTTTTTTCTATTTTGAAACAAAAACGTTTACCTAACATGTTAAATTTTTTAACAATTTTTTGGTTTTACACTGATTTTTTGACTAAAATACCATAAAATTTAACCAAAATACAGTAGATAATGTTTATTAATTTTAGTTCATAAATCTCAACTTTTTTTTGTCGTTGCCAAAGTTTTGTAAAAAATCGTACATTTCGTCATTTTAAATTTAAAGTTTAAGTAAAAATAATCTTTTTTGTATTTTGAAACTAAAACGTTTACCTAACATCTTAAATTTTTTTAGTTTTTCACTAATCTTTTTACTAAAATACCAAAAAACGTTATTCAACTACACTCTATCTTGAGTTAAAACAAGATCTTTTGCAATTTTTTTTTTTATGTCATTCGATATGAAACCTTGTCTTAAGGTGTGTTTAGACTGGACACAAAGCAACATGAAGCGAAGGCTGGCAACCTTCGCCAACCTTTGCGAGAGGTCGATTACGTCACTTGCGAAGGTTGCCAACCTTCGCGAGTCTTTGCGAATGGTTGCTAATCTTCGCGACTGGTCGCTTTATAGGCTAATTTTAATAACTTACTTTTAAAATGTATTCAATGAGCAGAAAGCTTTGTGTACTTTATTATTGAAGCGCTATTATAGTAATCACAGGTTCTGTTTCGTCATAGAGCGCTGGAATTACCGGTAAAACGAAGATTGAGTTTATATTATGTTATCACACAATAACCGTGAACAAGAGTCTAGACTAATAGCTCAGGTAACAAAACAATCTTGAGAAAAAAGTTTGTAAAGTATAAGTGAAAAACGAAGTACAGTAGATCGAATTTGGAAATGAAAAGACTAGTCATTTCTTCAAAAACGTATTACCGGTAGTGCTTAGCCTATTTACTAGCTATCAATGATTTGTTTAGATCCTTCCACTGAAAACTTGCCATAATCTGTTTTGACGATGACAGTTCTGGGTTTTAATGCAGAAACGCAAAAAGCTGGAAGCAGATGTCAAAAGTTCTCTTTAGGTGTTTACTCAGTTAACAAATCCTTAAATGCTTTCACCATCCATGTCTCCTTATGGTAGTGGTAGATCATTAGACGCAATGTGGATGGTGTGACTCATATTGCAATATGTTGTGTATAATCGTTTTGATGCATATGTATCGATTGCAAAATTGTTATTGCCTTGATGCTATGACCAGCTGCTACTTGAAAGGGTTTCCAGACCCGGTGAGGTTTCATTTTCAGGGTGGTTTTTCTTTCCTCACCATGCTCCATTGAGCTAAACATAGTTTTGGGCCGGTTGCGCCACCCGTTGACCACCTACATAACCGTGCCTGGCCTTTCACTGGTCACTGTCCCTCTCTTTTCTCTTTATCAATCATTCGAACAACTACTCCATCCGTTAGTTTTACTTCCATCTTGTGTGCCTGCGTGTATGTTCATGATTGTGATTGATTAGGCCTACAATGTACTTTGAGCTGGTGTGACAGGTGTAGCAACCATGCAAATAAAAATCGCTTTTTTGTGTTCAGTATCCTCTGCATGTCTTAACGTCTGACGTTGTGTCGCTACTTCCTTTTCCTGACTCTACGTGTTATTATTGTGTTACCATGCATTTGCTATTGTTGTGGTGGTCAAGAATAAAAAAAGGATGAATGAATCTTGTAGAGTGTAGACCAATAGGCTAGTCTACAGGTACATTTAAAGCATAAACTATGTTGTTTTTTTGATGTGATTTTTCTTTTTCAGGCAAGCATGTTATGATACCTGTAGTAAGCTTGAACAGTTGTTTGTATTTGTTATTTAGTGCCGTTTATGAAGACTCCCAATGTTAACGCTATGAGTGAAACTGAAAGCTGGATTTGTCATCAGTTATGTAGTGGATTTTTTGCTTATTGTGCAATGGATTGCTGTGTTGATTTGCTGGAGAAAGCAAAAAAACATTGCAGTTTTTGCATGATTTGACACTATCATCGAAGGACAAGAATTTAGCACAGTAATACCAGCAGTTGCTTTGAAGAAAAGTCAGCTTCTAAAACTAAGCTAGGTGTTTTACTCGCTAGTGGAGTGCGTATCGATGTTTAGTGCGAAGTTAAATGCTTTTGAGAGTATTTTATTAGTTTGCATTTTCTTGCGGTACCAGTAGGCTACGTTGCGACAGTTGCGTTTACCTCAAAGGGCTTCGCTCCAAACCACCGTTTGTAAGATACAGATAAACTTATAGCTGTAAGGTCAAGCCCCCTCTTCTTAGCAAGTTTTTGGTTATGTCCCTGATAAAAAACATTTAGATTTTTTATGTGAAAATTGTTACTCAAGCATCTGAATAAAAGTGTTGTTAGTTCTCACATTTTCATGTAACTGACGCTTTCTTCCCCAGTCCAATTATTATTATTATAAATGCTGTATCAAGTTTTTTGTTTAGTGGTGACTAATAAGAATGGAACAATAATAATGAACTTGCTTGGCGGGTACTTCTCTACCAATAATAGTAACCTCAGCAAAAAAATAGAACTCTCTTTCTACTGGTTAGATATGTATTGGCTTTCTAGTTCATCTAAATACACTGACTGTAATTGTAATGATTGAACTTCAGACCTAAAATAGTTTACTTTATCACTTTATTCACCACGTAAAGCAGTTAAAATTTTAAAAGGCAGTAAAAATATTTTAAAATTCACAAACAACTAAATTCAGATATTACACAAGGACACAGTAAATGAATATTTAACACACTTGACACTTCTATTTTCATCACAGAGGACTGGAGTGAAAAATCACTACCAGACTACAATAGTCATGATTATAAAACTTGGGGTAGTCCAAAACCATTGCTTCCAGTTCAACTTGATCACGGTTCTAAATACAGTTTTATTCACCAAGTTGGCTTGGTCAAGTAGGCTAGACAGTGAAAAAACTTTTGCGAGTTTTCCAGTATTCAAGGAATTGTTTAATTGTGGTTACTTTTAAAACAACAGGCTAACAAACAATGGGTAAAAAACACTATCAACACATTCAAAACTAGCCTGTTGGTGGGTTATTTAATTTTCTGAAAAAACAACAACACTATGTTAGTTTAAGTTTACCTCAAGACAAAAAGCAAAAGCTGCTCAGCCAAAAGAACCACTGGACTGATACAATAGCTTCAGCTATGCTGCACAGAACAAAAAGTTTTGTTTTAAAAGCTAGATGTCGTGGGACTAGGCCTACTGCTTTGGTGTATTCATTATAATGAAGCTTTGAGATCCAGCATAGCTATGAAAGATCCCTCTAGGATTCTACAGCCTTAGCTGTCTAGATCCAAATTAACTTGGCTAGCCTAGGGCTATCGCGAATCTAACTTTGCCAACAACCTACTCTTTGGACTGATAAATAGGCGCTAAACCATGCAAATATACTATTTACATTATTTTCTAGCAAACTGCGATCGTAAAAATCCAATCAGTGATTTAGTAGGTTATCTTACTACAGCCTGCAAGCAAGCGATGTTGCGCAACTGCTCGTGAAGGTTGCGACCCGTTGCAACCTTTCGCGAGCTGTCGATGACGTCAAATATTGGTTGCTTCGCGTTGCTTCGCGCCCAGTCTAAATGCACTTTAAAAATCTCGAGTTATAAAATTTACGTCAGTTTTTGCGATTTTCTTGTTTGCGTCAAAACGTTTTTTGCAGAAATCAAAATCTTACACTTTCTTTGATTAAAACGATAATTCAACCTTAAAACGGATATTATTTGAAAACTTTTAATCAAAATTTTTCTAAAAAAGGTGTGTTTTTTTATTGCTTTATCTTGTTGTATTGGGGTAAATTCGTCAAAATATCTTGCACCGTTGCGATTTGTTTGCCTTGAGTGAAAATTCGAAATAAAGAAATCCAGACTTGTGAGAAGCAAGCGCTGTTTACCTACAATTATACAACACTTACAAATAGACTTATGTTGCAAATTTGGGATTCGTCGAGTGAATAGAAATAATAAAAAACTCGCCTTTTCGTCTTGTTCAACACAACAAAATATACCAAAGTTGATTTATTGCAATAAAAAAAACAACAAAAAAACACTGTAAATAAACATAAGTTTGAATAAAGAACGTTTAGATTTTTGGTAGCATTTTTTCAGCGTTTCATTTGCTTTACCACACCAGTCGTTGTTTGTCGGTTTCGCTCAGCAGGTAAACAGTCACAAATTCGCAGAAATAATTCTAGTCGCTTGTGACCTTCGGTCGTCAAGTTTCATCATTTCAATAACTAGCGAAGTGTAGTTGTTGAGAAGATACAAAAAAACATCGTTGAGGTCAGGATTTCCACTTTGAAGCGAAGCTGATAGCTGTCTACTGTCGCCTTCTGTTGAATTTCTGCTTTTTTTTTCTGAATTTTGCAATTAAAACATCATAGTAAACTTAGAATGAATAGGTCATGACAGTTAACGTGATTGAGTATTGATGGTGCAATTTAAGATCGATAGACTCTAACTTTTCTATCGATTTTTGTGTCACAGATGTTACAACGAGTGAGAAATTCGCTACATCGAAAACAAACACCCAAATGTTTACACGGTTTAAAGACCATATCCCTTTCTTCTTTCTTGCAACTTTTACATTTTCCTTCTTCTTCCACAATTTTTCTTGCTTCTGCCAGAGTCATTTGTCGATCTTCAGGGGCATCCAACAACGCTTGAAGGAAATCATTAAAGTTATAGAAATTATTGTCGTGTTCTTCATATCTTTGAGTTAAAACACGTCTAATTTTCGCCTCCCCAAATCCTAGCGTTTTCAGAATTCTCACATTTTCTCCATGACCCATTTCATTGTTTATTGATTGCCACATTTTCAATTTTCTGGAATTAGTAAAAGCCGGAGAAGTCTGAAGTTCTGGTTGAGGTTTCAGATACTTTATCAAATTGCCAACGAGTTGAACTGAAGCCGGATTTGTTATAATCGGACGTTTCAAATCAAGGTGCTTTTAACTTCGTTTTTGACAAATTCAACCCCTCTCTTTTTTAAAATGTATTCACACAACGGATACCATTTTGCGTGTTCCTGAAAAGGGTCATCAGTCGGTTCCCAATTTTTTAAACCACCGTTGCAGTAAAAACACTTGACTCTACCTCGATCACCGAGGTAGTAAAAACCAGCGTCAGCAAATTCATGAAAGGTTGCCTTAATTCGTGCACCTGGCCAGTTGATTGATTCAGTAAAAGTCTCCAATCGGTCAGCATACTTTTTCAGATGCCCGTTTCTGGGGAATAGACATTGAAACTTCAGGTTTTTGTTTGAGGGAGTAGAACTAGCAAGTAGTGCAACGGAGTCACAGCAATCACCCATGATGATAGAATATGAAAAATGCGTGACTACAGGTGAATTTACATACCAGTTAAGGGTGCGAATAAAAAACGCTTAGTGTGATGCAGGCTTTAAATCTTGGGTAAAAAAAAAGATTTACGGTTCGAGTGAAAATTGAAGGTATCTGCAATGCATTAAGCCCTGTAAAACTGAACGCGTCCGCGGTTATGGAAGTTTTTATTCTCGATAGATTTTGGGATGAAATGCTGGACGCATGTAATGAGGTAACTTTGGTCAAATACAGCTTTACTTCTTCGAGGTGAAATCCAACACGTCAAGGTACAGTAGCACCAATAAAATTAAAATTATTCTGCGGTGATTTAAGTTTTTAATCTCAGTCTAGTAGATTAAATTTCAGGTTATACAAGCGTCAAGGAAACACGTAACGTCCCTTGTGTTTTATATTTTGCTTGCAAGCCATACCTTCAAGACAGACGCAATATAAACTTTTTGCTGAAAAGAAGTCCCAAATATAATAAAAGCTATGCAGCTTACAAAACTTTGAAATTTCCAAAATGTAGCGACTTCGTTGGTACTCAGGTCAAACCCTAAATTGAAATACGAGTAATCTTTAAATTTTTTTTTCTGAAAACTGATTCTCAAGTGAGCCACGCTCTAATCTCGTTGATAATTTAATATCTGGGTTCGACTCTTGCACAAGACATTCATTGAATTATTGAACTTTAGATTTTCCTTTGAAAAAACACCTTGTAGTGGTTCAAACCTCAGGTAAGTCAAAGATGAAAATGCTTGTGAGTTTTGGTGAGATTTTCAAGAATAACCTATGTTTATAACATACTTTGAAACTAGCCAAAGATCACTAAGCTCTTTTCAAACAACTGTGTGGAAAATTTGCGCCTAGGCTTGGGGTATCCCCTTTGGGAAATTAACAAAAGATAGTTTTTGTAGATTGCACACTATCAGATAACTTAAAATACCAACCGAGTTAAAGCGGAAAAGTGTGAGGTAGACCTCTTTGAGAATTTCGAATCTTGGAAAAGGCAAAAAAGACACTTGGGTTTTAAGCAAAAGAGATTTAACACTGGGTTTGAATCTTAGGCAAAACTAAATGTTGAGGATATTTGGGTTCGAACTTAGAAAAAAACGTCAAAACACAAATAGCTTTTGAAGACTATTTGCATTGGTTCGACTTTCAAGCGAGTCCTACTATTGCTTTGGTAACTACTATTTGGGTTGGAATTTAAAACAATTCAAAACAGACATCTGGGTACGGCTTTTAACACAAGTCAAAAAGAAAACCTGCTTTTGTGTTTGAGACAAGTCCAGACGTGTCAATGTTTTTGAAACTTGCGTTTAAAGCGACATCATAAAATTATGCCAACTAGCCAAAACGTCAGCCATTATACAACACGACCTTTTACGTCATTGCTTTTGTTACAACTTACGTCTAAAATCGTGACCTCATAAAAATACACCACTTCGTACCCATTACGACAGGAAAATAGCTCGTTTCGTAGCACCAGAGTGTGCATATGTTTAAAGTCTTTCATAACTACAGTATTACAAAACATAAAAGCTTAACAATATTCCAAACCTTGAAAGATAAGTAACGTTGAATGATTTTAACCGCATTAGTTCGATTCGAAGACAAACCAAATCTCTAAACACTAGTAAACTTGTAAGGTTTCAACTGCATTAGTTTGACTCTAAGACAAACCAAACTTATAAAAGTAAACTTGAAAGTTGTTTTTTTTGACAATGTTCTTGCACAATCGTGCGCCAAAGGACTGACCCTTGCACCTTTGGGGTTAAACAGGTGCGAGTTCTTTTGCACCATGCTTGTCCCATATTCGAAGAGTTAAAAAAGGTAGTGCAGGTGACCTTTGGACAGGACGATTACGCCACGGTGCCAAAAAGTCTGCTACAGCTAGGTCAAGACAGTTTCAAGTAACACGAAACTTTACTAAGTTATAAAATATTCCATAGCAAAAACTAGATAACCTTTTTTAGATTCAGAAACTACTGGGTTCGATTCTCAGGTTAGTTATTTGCTTCTTTAACCAACTACAAAATAACGCTTTAGACTTGAACCATAGCCAGGCTAACCACTGCGGTGGTTTGATTCTCAGGCAAGACGCACTTATGGTCAACACTAAGTTTTGGGTTCGATTCTCAGGTTAGTTATTCGCTTATACTTTAACCAGTTAAATAATACTTTGGACTTGAACCGTGGCCAGGCAAACCACCTACGGTGGTTCGGTACTCAAACAAGACACTAAGGGTCAAGCTTTAGACTTGAACAATAGCCAGGCAAACCACCTGCGATGGTTCGGTACTCAGGCAAGATAGGTCAAGACCAAGTTTCGATTCTTACAACTAGGTAGGGTTTGGACTGCACTTAGGGTTAGAACTAGAGCTAGGGTTAAGACTACAACACCGCATTTGGATAACACCCCAATTGGATAACTTTGCAAACGCCCTATGCCCCAAACACCCTACGCCCTAAACGCCCTACGCCCACGCCCTAAACCAACAGCATTTAAACCAGCACATACTACTGGCGTCACCGAGAGAACCGTTCAGTTTATCGGCCGCTACTACTATGGTTAGCTACTGCTGTGGCCTAGTTGTCACGAGTAAAACGATACCAATTTTTTTTTTCAGGAAATGCAGCGAGCGTGAAAAATTTAAACTCTAAAGCACT
This sequence comes from Trididemnum nubilum, assembly GCA_963965965.1. NCBI lineage: Eukaryota > Metazoa > Chordata > Ascidiacea > Aplousobranchia > Didemnidae > Trididemnum > Trididemnum nubilum. The sequence continues at coordinate 25,984,897 of OZ014470.1, forward strand.
TGTATGCAAAAATTAGAATAATAGATTGTCAAAAATGGATGTCGAGTCTACAGCCACTTCTAATTCAACTCACACTACAAAAATAATCCGAAAGTAGAACAATAATTTGAAGCAGCTTACAATCCTGTACAACTTCAAAAGTTCTTTAGCAAGAATTTAACGTTCTTTTTACTATAAGTTGTTTACAACAAGATGTAACGATTAAACTTAAAAACTATCCATTTAAGCATTGTTTTTACTATATTTACAACAAGGTGTAAGATTATAAATAGGAATCTGCTTGGAGATGAATCCTTAGCTCCTGAAAAACTTCGTACGATAATGTTTGGTACAGTTAGACTAAAAATAACCATTTGAAACGTTACGCGGCTTGCTGCGTGTGCCAGAGTACACATTTACACAAGCAACTCGTGCTCGTGTGCCTCAGAATTTGAGACCGCAGGCTGGAGATTGCACATGTCTGGCTTAGGAAAGAAACTCTGCGAACGTCGGGCTTAAAAAAAAAAGCTATGCGAACATGTAGTGGAAAACATTTTTTTTTTGATGAAAGAAATACAACAAGGAAGAAATCAATTTTTTTGTAAAATTTTTTGACATTGTTTGTGATTTCTATGTTTCTGGAGGTTCCGAAAAGAAATATTTTTTAATAATTTTTCATATCACGGTAGACGAAAAGTACTTTTGAGTATCACAGCATTAGTTAAGGGTCGGTCGTTCACAGGGTTTACTGGCAAACTCTCATCTAGTTTTTCAAAGTTTTTACTGATTTGTGAATTTTATAATTTTTTGAAAGATGCTTTAAATCCATTTTAGTGCAAAAGACAGACTCAAAAGTGCTAAAAACGTGATATTTTCCTTGTTCTGCATTTTGTTCGATCAGCCAAAGGGGGAGACTATAGCCCCCCCAAACCCGCCTGGCTACGCTACTGGTTTGAATGCAGCGTATGAAATCTGACACAATTACACTTGATGTTAACGGTTTCGCGTGTTTCTTTGCATTGTGACGCAGCCGAAAAAGGAAGGGGCGTGGAACAATAGCCCCTGCTAAATACGCTTTCATTGACCGTTTCTCTGTTCAATATGCGTTTGCCCTACCTAATTAGGACTTCGCTCGAGGGCGTAGAACCTTTGTTTTTGTTCGCGAATTTTGGTGTATGAGGATTGATTTACTCATAACTAACAAACGGTGAAACATCGTAAGCTGAAATTTGGGCTCAACATAAAACTTAATGAAAGCGTCATGTGTGTCAATTTTGGGGATCCTGGTCACGTGATCGTGAGCAGTGTTCCCTCTAAGCTGTGCGCGCGCACACAGATTTCAGATACTGCGCACACGCATAAATTTGCTGCGCACAGACATATTGTTGTTGATCATAAAACTACAATAATAAAGAAGACAATAACCTTTTCGCGCACAAAAACCGCTCTATTTCAGGCTGAAGACCTTTTTTTGGTCTTCACGTAATTTCGGACACCAAAACCGCTCCATTTTTGGGTGAAAACCTTTTTTTTTGGTTTTCACCTAATTTTGGACATAAAAACCGCTTTAATTCTTGGTGAATTCCCAGAAAAAGTGCGCACACGCCAAAATTTCTGCGCACAGCGACCACAAAAAGTTAGAGGGAACATTGATCGTGAGTGAATTGAGACACAAAAAAAATAAAAAACGGCAATTTTTTTGCTTGAAAATTCATTAATTCGCCTATAACTCAAAAGCCACTGGACGTGGAAGCTGAAAATCGGACACAATATGGGTGCTCATGGAATGCTTAATGCTAACCGAGTTTGGGGGCGCCCGGTCACGTGACCTAAATTTTACAGGTCAAGAAATGGGCAAAAAGTTGACGAATTTGATTCGATAGATGTCGGTAATTACCGATATTGATGAAAAATGGTTTGCGATTTTTGAGCTCACTATCAACCACCTTACTTTTGGTTATGTTGGTTTACCCCAACTTGAATACTATTTTTCTTGTTTTGGCTTTTTTTGCTTCTTTTTTCTTTTTCTTTTTTTTTCTTCTCGTTCTATCTACTTTTAAAGCGCTTAACGCACTGCATTCGAAATTTGACCGATCGAAGATATCAGAAAGGACTTTGTGTTACAAAAATCGAGGGTGCTAGGTCGGGGGGATCCCCTCAAAGGGGTCCTCCAAATTTTTGAATTTTTAAGCCGTTAGAGCTTGATGGATCAAATTTTTGGAATTGGTAGATGTTAAAAATAACCTAAACCTAACTAAAAATGGGAGTGCTGCGATGGGGGTTTTCTTCCAAACGGGCCCTCCTAAATTTAAACTTTTCAACCTTTTAAGCTAGACACATGAAATTTTGAAGGTAAGTATATATGAAGGAAAAATAAAATTTGACAAAATTTGGGGGTACCAAAATGGGGGCCGCCAAAATTCACACTATTTAACCACTCACTCTAGACACATGAAATTTTCAGGGTAGGCAAATATGAAAAGATAAAACTGAACAAAATTTGAGGGAATCAAAATGGGGGGCCCCCGTCAAGCGGGTCCTTCAAAATTTTGAAATTTCAAACCGTTAGAGCTAGATGGATCATATTTTCGGAATGGGTAGATTTAAGAACAAACTAAACCTAACAAAAATTGGGGGTTCTGAAATGGTGGGTTCCCCCCAAAACAGGTCCCTCCGCAATTCAAACCTTTTAACTTTTAAGGTGGACACATGACATTTTTAAGGTAATAAATATAAAGGAAAAATAAAATTCGAATCAATTTGGGGGTGCCAAAGTCGGGGGTCCCCCTTAAACGGGGCGCCAAAATTCAAGCTTTTTTACTGCACACGCTAGACACATGAAACTTTCAGGGTTGGCAAATATGAAGAAAAGATATAATTTGACAAAATTTAGGGGTACCAAATTGAGGGGTCCCCCTCAAACGGGACTGCCAAAATTCAAACTTTTTAACCACACATGGTAAGCAGAAGACATTTTCAGAATCGATAATTACGAGGGTCATTCAATAAATAAGGTGAATTTTTTAGTATAAGGACTTGCAATTCAGATAGAAGCTTAATTTTTTATTTTATTTTATTGCTTTTTTTTCATATTTACATGGATGAAATTTTTTTGCAGATAAAAGTAAAAAGTTTAAGAGCTTTGGTAATAAACAAAAATGTCATATAAAAAATCATGCTCCAGGGTTGAAGAGCGGTCAGTTATCAAGTTTTTAGTTGCAGAAGGGTGCAAAGCTGTGGAAACTCATAGGAGAATGTCGACAGTGTATGCAAGGCCCAATCACCAAAGTTTGATTTCTTGAGAAGCTTTGTGAACAGTCCCAACTACTGTGAACTGCTGAAACTGGTCAAAAAAGACATAAAGAACAGACGCAGGGGTCATCAGTCGAAAGGAGTCATCTTGCATCATGACAATGCTAGGCCTCACACAGCAGCCCAAACGGTGGTGACCAACAACAACCTCGGATGGGAACTGCTTCCTCATCCCCCTTACAGCCCAGACCTTGCCCCTTCAGACTTTCACCTGCTTGGTCCCTTGAAAGAGTTCACGAGAGGCACAAAGTTTGAAAATGAGGATGAAGTCAAAAGTGTTGTGAGCGACTGGCTGAGACATCAGTCTAAAGATTTTTATGGTGAGAGAATACGGGAGCTTGTGCGCAAATGGAAAAAATGTGTGACATTAATGGTAGACTATGTTGAAAAAAAAATTAAGCTTCTATCTGAATTAAACCGCTTATACTGAAAAATTCACCGTATTTTCTGAATGACCCTCGTATAAGTTAAAGGCAACATATGACAAAATTTTGGGATACCAAAATGAGGGTGTCCCCCTCAAATGGGCCCATCAAAATTCAAACTTTTTAACCTCTCACGCTAGACACATGAAATTTTCAGGATAGGCAAATATGAAGAAAAGATAAAATTTGAGGAAATTTGGGGAACTAAAATGAATGTATCTACTTCAAACTTTAAGGAAGCGAAAATTCAAACTTTAACCACTTACGCTAGGCTGATGAAATTTTCAGGATAGGTAAACATAAAGGAAAGGCAAAATTTGACAAAATTTTGGGTGCCACAATGAGGGGTCCCCTCAAACGAAGACGCCAAAATTCAAGCTTTAATTGTTTAAGCTTGACACATCAAATTTTCAGGATAGGCAAATATGAAGGAGAGGTAAAATTTGACAAAGTTTTGGGCACCAAAATGAGGGTCCCTCAGGTGATGGTCCCTCAGGGTCAAAATGAGGGTCCAAATGAGGGTGAGGGTCCCTCAGGGTCATGAGGGTCCAAAATGAGGGTCCCTCAGGGTCCCTCAGAGGGTCAAAATGAGGGTCCCTCAGTTGGGTCTTTTAAAATTCAAAATTTTCAATCATTCAAACCAGACCAATGGTTCTCAACGAGTGGGCCATAGAGCATTTTGCAGAGGGCCACAAAGCTATTTGAAAAATTCCTTCTCCAATGAGTCCTTCAAAATTTTTAACCAATCAAGCCAGACAAATAAAAATTTCAAGATAAGTAAAAATACAATAAGAAAAAATTTATCTCATGCTATAGGGGTCATCCAATTATGTTGACACCTTCCAGTCCCCCCATTAACTACAAAAGCTAAACGAATTAAATCAATTAGATAGGTTAATATGAATCAAAGTTTGAAGATAACAAAATTTGGTTGGCCACATTGAGGAGAACATGCCAAATGGGCTCCCTTAAAATTTTAAAATTTTTATTCCAAAGTACTCCAGCTAGCCATATCGAATTTTAAGAGTACTAGAAGGCTAAAATAAGACCACAATAAAACATGCCAAACTTACCACTGCCATGTTCGACATCATCATCATCAGCAGCCTATTTGCTCCACTGCAGAAAGTCCTTCTCCAATTTCTTCCATTTTTCACGATCAAGGCTCTTTTGAGTCCAATTGGAGTTAAATTTAAATACTTCATCACGTCACCTAGAGTTTGGTTTTCGTTATTGGTCATATGTTGTCCCCTCGATTAATCTTTTAGTCCTTCTATCATCATTTGTCCGCATAATATGTCCAGCCCAGTTCCATTTCAACATTTTAATTGTTTTGACAATATCTTGTAATTTGGTTTGTTCTGAAACCCATTTAGCTGTTTTTTTTTGTGTTTCCATGTGATTCCTAATATTTTCTTTTCGTGGGATCTTTGTGTTGTTCTTAGCTTCATAGTTTGCTTCTTAGTTAGATTCCACGTTCCAGAACCATATGTCATGACAGGTAGGATACATTGATTGTACTCTTTACGTTTCAACAATACAGGCAAGATTTGAACATTGGCAAAAATTAAGCACAACCAGCCTCAACTTAAAATTTAACGTTCTTCTAAAAAAAAGTGTATTTGGGTAAACTTTCTAAACAATTGCTAGTTTTTGATCCACTTCTATAGTGATGTTATTAACCAAATAAACTTCTCGAAAATTGGTAGAATTAATGTCTGAAAAAACTAGAGTCAACAAATTTGACAGAATTCCATAGAGTAGCAATTGTGTAAACGTAATATCGAACTAGATGTTCATTTTCCCGCGGGAAAATAATACGGGACTTCCACCAGCTCCAATTCCACCATCGTTCTCCCCTTCATACTTTGAAAGTTACCGATATTTCTGTAAAACTCAATCGTATGCAATGCAAACAAACTGATTTTGTCTCATGAAGAAAATAAATGTGGATTTTGAATCGTTTGTGGTTTGGGAAAAACCAATGTCCGACTAAGTATTTGAACACAGCTCAGTTCATTCACGACAGTTTCAAACCCTGGCGCCTTTAATCATTACGCCAGCTCAGCATATGAATCCAAGTGACTAAAATCAATTGGTAAATTTAGATTTCAAAAAGAGATTTTTGGGAAGGTTCATGTTGGGGGTTGGTACCCCCAAACCATGTAAAAAATTGTCTTTCGAATATCTATTGATATCCAAAAAAACTAGTGCCCTAGCTCAAGCCGTTCAAAATAGATGATATTGTGTGATCCATCTGAGAAGATTCCGAAAGAGAGCACTCAAAACTATGTCAAACATTTTGTCTCTTAAATATCTTTTGATGTAAAAAATACTGGAGCCTTAGCTTAAGTTCAACAAATTGATTTTTGTAGGTTTTACGTGGGGATATCCGGGGGTCTGGTACCCCCATATTATGTACAAGAAAACTGGAGTTTTAGCTTAAGCCGTTCAACGTAATGACGTTTGGGAAAGTTTGGGGGAAAGTTCCCTTAAACTATGTCAATTTTTGTCGCTTAAATACCTACTAATATCAAAAACAACGAAGGCTTAGATTAAATCGTCCAAAAAGTGATTTTTGTGAGGTTGATTTGGGGAGTTTCGGGGGGTGCCACTTTCTAAGTATATTGAAGTGTTTGTCTTTTCAGTAATCCATAGAACCAAATAAAAACTAGAGCTCTAACAGAAGCCGTTGAAAAAACTGATTTTTAGGGGGTCCGTTTATTGGGGGGTGGTACCCCAAAACTCTGTCTAAACATTTGCCTCTGAAATATCTACTGATATCAAAAACAGAAGCGTTGTAAGTTTGGTCGTGCAAAAGCTTGATTTTTGGGGGTCCACTTTGGGGGGTCCGCGGCGAGTGGCACCCTCAAACTATGAGCAAATATTTGTCGGTTGTATCTGTTGATATCAAAAAATAAAACTGGCGCCCTAGTTTGAGGCAAACAAAAAATTAATATTTGGAGGGTCCATTTTGGAGGGGTCCCAGGAGGTGATTCCAAATGATGTCAAAACATTCGTCTCTTAAATACTGGGCTGATATTAAAAAAAAACTAGTTCCCTAGCTTGAGTCAATCAAAAAATTGATTTTTGGGGGGTCTGTTTTGGGGGGTCCCCGGGAGGGTGGCACCCCACACTATGTCAAAATATTCATCTCCAAAATATCTACGGCTGATAACAAAAAACACTGGCACCAAAAATTAAGTCGTTCAAACGATTGGTTTTAGGGGGATCCCCGAGGGGTCCATACCCCCAAACCACGTCAAAATACGAGTATATCGTAAATATCTACTGACAGCAAAACAACGCTGGCACCCTAGCTTGAGCCATTCAACAAATTGGTTTTTGGGGGTCATTTAGAAGGGGGCCTCAACGAGGTGGTACCCCCAAACTCTGTCAAACTATTTGCCTCTAAACATCTACTGATACGAAAATGCACTGGCACCGTAAATTAGGTCGTTCAAAAAATGGGTTTTTGGGGGTCTATTTGGGGGGTCACCAGGGGGGGGGTTGGCACCCCCAAACTATGTCGAAATGTTTGTTTGTTAAGTATGTGTTGACATTGCAAAAAAGTGGCTCCTTAGTTTGAGCCAATAAAACAATTAATTTTTGGCGAGTCTATTTTGGGGGGTCCTCGGGGGTAATATCCCAAACTATGTCAAAATGTTCGTCTTTTAGAAATGTGCTGTTATCAAAAAGAAGTAGTGCCCTAGCCTGAGCCAATTAAAAATTGATTTTTGGGTGTCCCCGAGGGGGGTGGTACCCCCAAACCACGTCAAAGTATTTGTCTCTTAAATATTTACTGATATCAAGAAACACCGGCACCTTAACTGAAGTCGTCAAAAAAATTGATTTTTGGGGGCCCATTTTGGTCCTCGAGGGGGTTAGTGCCCCCAAACCACGTTAAAATATTTTCCTCTTAAATATCTACTGATATCCAAAAACACCGGCACCTTAAATTAAGTCGTTCAAAAAATTGATTTCTGGGGGACCATTTTGTTCCCCAAGGCGGGGCGGTACCTACAAACCCCGTCAAAATATTTTTCTCTTAAATATCGACTGATAGCAAAAAACACTGGCACCCTATGTTAAGCAGTTCAAAACATTGAAAGGGATTTTGTTGTAATCGAAAAAAATTAATATGCTAGATTTGATATAATCTTGGTTTGATAAAAGCGATGGCCAATTAGAGAATTGAACCCAGGTCTTATGTTACAAGCACTGGTGCCTTAAAGCATTCGGCCATTACAGCACGCGCGCGTAGGTAACTACCTCCAAAGTACGTCAAAATATTCTTGTGTTTAAAATGTTTAGCCTTTAGTGGTAGCAAAAAAGAACTAGCGCACTAGCTTGAGGTCTTGAAAAGCTGATTTTTGGGATATTTTCACAGAGAATGAAACCTGATACCCTCGGATCATATCTAGTGTCAAACAAAAAATATTATAAACGATTTTGTCGTAATCCAAAAAAAAATTAATATGCTAGATTCAATATAATATTAGTATGGTAAAAGCGATGGCCAACTAGAATATTGAACCTAGGACTTAGGATTTCAGCACTGGCGTCTTTAACCATTTGGCTACAGCAGCACGCACGAGTACGAGACAAAAATCACTTAATAAACTTCGCTGTCATAAGTTTGAGGTACCTATGCCCCAAACCACGTGAGGTAGCGCCTCCAAAATTGGAGGGACAAAAGTTCAGGTGTAGACTATCATCTTTCCAAATTTCAAGTTTCTAGCTTTGGTGTGACTGAAATCAGTTAATAAGCTTCGCTGTCACAAGTTTGGGGTGCATGTGCCCCAAAGCACGTGACGTAGCGCCTCCAAAAATGCAGGTACGCAAGTTCATGTATACACTTATCATCTAACCAAATTCAAGTTTCTAGCTTTGGTGTGACTAAAATCACCTAATAAACTTCACTGTTACAAGTTTGGGGTGCATATGCTCCAAACCACGTGACGTAGCGCCTCCAAAAATGCAGGGACACAAGTTCATGCATAGAATTATAATCTGTCCAAATTTCAAGTTTCTAGCTTCGGTGGTTTTTGAGTAGTTGTTACCACCATGTGATTTGCCTAAACAAATAAATAAACTAGATGTTCATTTTCCCGCGGGAAAATAATAGGCTACGGGACTTCAGCCAGTTCCATTCCACCATCGTTCTCCCGTTCATACTTTGAAAGTTACCGATATTTCTGTAAAACTCAATCGTATGCAATGCAAACAAACTAATGAAAAAAATAAATGTGGGATTTAAATCGTTTGTGGTTCGGGTAAAACCGATGTCCGACTAAGTATTTGAACACAGCTCAGTTCATTCTCGACAATTTCAAACCTGGCGCCTTTAATCATTACGCCAGCTCAGCATATGAATCCAAGTGACTAAAATCAATCGGTAAATTTAGATTTCAAAAAGAGATTTTTGGGAAGGTTCATTTGGGGTTTGGTACCCCCAAACCATGTAAAAAAATGTCTTTTAAATATCCACTGATATCCAAAAAAACCAGTGCCCTAGCTCAAGCCGTTCAAAATAGATGATTTTGAGTGGTCCATTTGAGAAGATTCCGGAAGGAAGTACTCAAGACTATGTCAAACATTTTGTCTCTTAAATATGTTTTGATGTAAAAAATACTGGAGCCTTAGCTTAAGTTCAACAAATTGATTTTTGTGGGTTTACGTGGGGATATCCGGGGGTCTGGTACCCCCATATTACGTACAAGAAAACTGGAGTTTTAGCTTAAGCCGTTCAACGCAATGACGTTTGGGGGGAGGGTGCCCCCAAACTATGTCAATTTTTTGTCGCTTAAATACCTACTAATATCAAAAACAACGAAGGCTTAGATTAAATCGTCCAAAAAGTGATTTTTGTGAGGTTCATTTCAGGATTTTCAGGGAGTCGCACTTTCAAAGTATGTTAAAGTGTTTGTCTTTTCAGTATTTCATAATATCAAATAAAAACTAGAGCTCTAACAGAAGCCGTTGAAGAAATTGATGTTTAAGGGGTCCGTTTATTGGGGGGTGGTACCCCAAACTCTATCTAAATATTTGCCTCTGCCATATCTACTGATATCAAAAACACAAGCATCGTAAACTTTGTCGTGCAAAAGCTTGATTTTTGGGGGTCCACTTTGGGGGGGTCTGCGGGGGGTGGCACCCTCAAACTATGAGGAAATATTTGTGTGTTGTATCTGTTGATATCGAAACATAAAACTGGAGCCCTAGTTTGAGGCAAACAAAAAATTAATATTTGGAGGGTCCATTTTGGGGGGTATTCCCAAATGATGTCAAAACATTCGTCTCTTAGATATGTGGTGATATATTGAAAAAACTAGCTCCCTAGCTTGAGCCATTCAAAAAATTGGTTTTTGGGGGTCCATTTGGAAGGGGGCCTCAACGAGGTGGTACCCCCAAACTCTGTCAAACTATTTGCCTCTAAATATTTACTGATTTAAAAATACACTGACACCGTATATTAGGTAGTTCAAGAAATGTTTTTTTGGGGGGTCTATTTGGGGGGTCCCCAAGGGGGGGTTGGCACCCCCAAACTATGTCGAGATGTTTGTCTGTTAAGTATGTGTTGATATCAAAAAAATACTGGCACCTTAGTTTGAGCCAATCAAAAAATTAGTTTTGGGGGGTCCATTTTGGGGGTTTCCAAGGGGGTAATACCTCAAACGTTGTCAAAAGATTTGTCTCTTAGAAATGTACTGATATCAAAAAAAACTAGTGCCCAACCCGAGCCATTTAAAAATTGATTTTTGGGTGTCCCCGAGGGGTGTGGTACCCTCAAAACACGTCAAAGTATTTGTCTCTTAAATATCTACTGATATCAAAAAACACTGGCACCTTAAATTAAGTCATTCAAAAAATTGATTATTGTGGCCCATTTTGGTCCTCGAGGGGGTGGTACCCCCAAACCACGTTAAAATATTTTCCTCTTAAATATCTACTAATATCAAAAACGACGGCACTTTAAATTAAGTCGTTCAAAAAATTGATTTTTGGGGGGTCAATCTGTAATTACATTTATTCACCAAGTTGCCTTGGCCAGGAGACAGCGAAGGGACCTTTCGGTCTTCGAGGCAAGCTGCCCCCTGCCCACCTGTCTACCACACACGGTGGAGGCTTTACACTGTCCCTTTAATTGCTGAACGTCAAGCAGGGAAGCTGTGAATACCATTTTTTATAGTCTTTGGTTTGACTCGACTGGGAATCGAACCCAAGTCTACCGCTTCAGTAGCAGACGCTCTATCCATTTGACCACTGATTGGTTAAATTTTGGTTTTGGTTCCCCAAGGGAGGGCGGATTGATCGACAGATTTTGGTCCCCCAAGGGGGGTGGTACCCACAAAACCCCGTCAAAATATTTTCCTCTTAACCATCGACTGATATCAAAAAACACTGGCACCCTATGTTAAGCAGTTCATAAAATTGATGTTTGGGGTGGCCACTTGGGGGGGTCCCCGGGAGGGTGGTACCCCGAAACTCTGTCAAGATATTTATCTCTTTGTTGTGTCTTGATATCAAAGATGTAACACCCTAGCTTAAGCCGTCAAAAAAACTGATTTTTGTTTGGGTCCGTTTGGGGGTTTTGGTGGGTTGGTCCCCCCAACTTATGTCAAAATAGTTTTGTCCGAAAAAGTTCTTCTGACACTCAAAAAATCTAGCGCGCTTGCTTATGGTGTTTAGAAAGGTTTTTTTTGGGCATCTTCACAGAGAATGAAACCTGATACCCTCTGATCATACGTAGTGTCGAACAGAAAATATTGAAAGCGATTTGGTCGTATCCGAAAAAAAAAATTAATAAATGCTAGATTCATTATAATCTTGGTTTGATAAAAGTGATGGCCAAGTAGATAATTGAACCCAGGTCTTATCTTTCAAGCACTGGCGCCTTAAATTATTCGGCCATGGCAGCACGTGCGCGTAGGTGTCAGTAGTAAAGTACATTAGTTTTCTCTGCATTCTTAGGGTGGCACCTTCGGGTGGCACTTACCCCTTACCCCCCTTAACCCCCTTAACCCCCTTAATTATATAATTCAACCCCTAGCATCTTTCGAACTCAGGTCTTTTGCTTTCAAAGAATGGGAAATCTTGAGTTAAGAGTCGAACCAAGTATCTTAAGATTTAAGACCAAGAGACCTAAGATTCGAGCTCAGTTTCTTAAGATTCAACCCCTATACCCCCTAGCATGTTCAAGATTCGAACTCAGGTCTTTTGTTTTCAAAGAATGGAAAATCTTGAGATTTGAAGTCAAGTATATTTAAACCCTCTAAGCTCCCTAGCATCTTTAGGATTCGAACCAAGTATCTTGAGATTCAAAACCAAGTCACTTGAGATTCAAACTTAGGTTTCGATATTTTTCAAAGAACTAATTTTTAGAGATATTTGGTTGCTACGTTTCAAAATGATTTTCAAAAAGTTGCTACATTTCAAAAAAGCTGGTCCTAGGCCAAAGTAGCATATACTCTGGTCTTGAGATAATTGGAGATGTTATTTGCTACAAATACGGCATGTCACTAGACAGCACCACTATTAAGTAAAACTTTTCCAGACATGGTTTAAGGTTTTGCTGCTTGGCCCTCTTCTCTGGCTACGGCCTTGCAATAGCAGCGGACTAGGAAGCATTGCGAACGCGGGGATAAAATTTGTAACCAGAATGCAAACGTGATTTTATTTAATTAGCTCGGAGTCAAAAGCAATCGAACGCAACCCACGATTATTCTACAACTAGCTTGTTCTGAACTTCTTTGTCTTGATTCTGTTGCATTCGGTACCTGGTTGATGATATTTCAAGGTAGCTGTAAACACCGCATTGCAGCGAGCTTCGCCTTCAAACAGAAGCATTCACTGCAATTAAGTGTACAGCCAACCTTAAAGTTCCAAGTACCAAGATTACTGCAATAACTTCTCACTAACTGCCTCTGTTATGCTCTCTCATTCGTCTACCGCATTAGCCGATTTTTAGGCGCGAAGGGCACTGAACTAGGCCTCTACTTCATTCCCTTTGCAATTTTGCAAGCGAGCGGAGTAGGAAGGGTTAAAGTAATATGACCCTTGCCTTTTTTCGAGAGTATTTTAACGTTCTCAGCTGCCCTCATACATAGCCTATACTAGGCTATTGCAAGATGATAGGTTTGACTATTCGCCAATGCTATCATTCTTACTCCAATATTCCGCTTTACGCATTTTCAAATACCTAATATCAGTAACAAACCATTTTCGAGTTCGTTCGAGTCCTAGGCTATCCACCAGCAAAAATACAACAAAAATAATCCGAGCTACTGCACCTCGTTCCATAAGAAGCAATGCATTTTGATCAGAAATCTGACCGAAAATTTGAGCATTACTCATGCGTGACGAGAACAATTAACAATGGTAGTTGGCAATCCCTTTTAAGTATATCCCTGATCTTACCGTTGGAGTGTTGCGTAATCCTTATTTTCTGTTGCATAATTAATCTTACCTTTGAAGTGTTTTGTAATTTTAATTTCTGTTGCGTAACAATCTTACCTTTGGAGTGTTGCATAATCTTAATTTCTGTTGCATAATCAATCTTATCTTTGGATTGTGGCATAATGCGATTTTTGTGCAATCTAAAACTGGCTTGAGCTGGTTTCAAGTTGTTTAGGAGAATTTGCGTTACAGGCCTAGTAAACCGACCAGTAATTTTCACTCAAGACCAAGAAGTTGTAAGACTTCGTTATATTTTATTCAGTTTATCCCTATAAATCAGAATATAGTTAATAGTGTTTAAGAAAGTGTTTGATGTTTTTGATGAAATTGTTATTCAAGACAACGAAATTGCAAGACTTGGAATGGTTTTTGATCAAACTACACGTATTTCCATGAATACAAGAAAATCGCTAAAAATTTAAAATGTTAGGGTATGCTTTAAAGGTACAACCAGCATTCAAGACAAAGAAACACAACAATTTTGAATATTTTGATCAAGTTATCCTGAAACAAAGGCGAAATTGAATAATTTTCAGGCAAGTTTTTTATTATTTACGTTACAATTTTTACTCAAGACAAAGAAATTTCAAGGAATGAAGAAAGTTTGGTGAACTTAATTCTATAAAAACAATACTACGTTATAAAATAACAAGATTTTAGAGAAATTTTAATTAAAAGTTATCGAATGATATTTATTTTAAGGCAGAATTATTGCTTTAAACAAAGAAATGGTAAGAATTTAACTATTTTTTCACAAAATTACCTCTATACAAACAAGATTATTTGAAAACTTGTTATATTTTAAGTAAGTTTTCGATACTTTCAATAAAATTTTTAGCTCTATCAAAGTAGAAACCAAAATTGGATGACGCCCCTTCACATGCAGTACTTGTTGAGTGCCCAAAAGCTGCCAGCGTTAGTTCCACAGAAGCTCATCGCGCTTCCCTTCTTATTCCTAGAAAACAAAGCAAAAAAGCAGGAAACTCATCCAAAAGAAAGCAATATCAAAGAAACCGAAAGTTCTTGGAGTTTGTGGATGAAGAAGTTTTTAAAGAAGAAAATGAGGAAATGCGTATTTTTCTGTACACACAATAATCTAGTATCTGATCTTTTACCAGAAACGAAAAATTTAGGATTTATCCAATTTTTATTTTAGCGGAAATCTCAGAGATATGATTAGAAATATTTTACCTTTCATTATCCCAAACCGATTCAAAATCAAATACAGTCTCGGATACGTTCTACGAAATATGGATACTGAGGAATTTCGGTGCTACCATCCACCTCAACAGTGCACAAGTATTGGACACTGCAGTATTTATTTTCAGTGCTGAAGAGTTGGGTGAATTTTTGAACAACATTTTAAAAGAAGCTTTTAGAGACACCTTGTCTAGACCAAACCCAAGCTGGAAATTTGTTTAACTTACCAAGGTAACCTTCTATGTTTACAAGCTCCGAGATGCATGTTTAGGCATTTGAGATGAGATGTGACGTATTTATGTCTTTTTTCTGTGAACTTGAATGCAGTTATTTTCCTTTCGCGAATCCTCTAAAGTTTATGAATAAATTGTCTATAGTTTTGTTTTTCAAAAAATATCATTCAAAAACGCTTGTGTATTAATGTTTATAATTGTCGAAGATTCTTAAATTTTCATGTATTTGTATTAGTTAAATGATTTATGTGTTTGACTAAGATTTTTGTCATCTCCGCTCATGGTTACGAAACAACACAAAATTTATTCAATATCGATTTCCCTACCCACATAGAGTACAATATATTAAACCAAGTATTAGTTTTAAACAAGAGTCACAAATTTTACAACCATTTAGACTGATGTATACTGCTTCGTGCTTATCTATGTGATGTATTTATCTATTTTTCTTGTAATTATGTGACGTATCTATTTCTCCTGTATTTATGTGACGTATTTATTTAATTTTCCTGTATTTTATGTAACGCTAAGCATTACGTTTGAAAGCAATTAGACAGTTATTTTTTTGGGGGGAAGCTCCTTCTTTTACAGAAAATTTTATAGTGGCTACTAGTTCAAAACTTTCACACAACGCTTGACTTAAGATTCAAACCTACAGTAGGTTTTAATTATCGTTTTTTAATGAAGTAGCTGTATCTCAGAGATTACATTAGTATAATTTGTTTTTAGCTTGTTGCATTTTGAGAACGCATATGCCACCTTAATCTATTTTTCTGAGAACAAGAGCATTTATTTTCCTAGGGAAATCCTCCAAGAATTATGAAGGAATTGGGTATAGTTTTATTTTTCGAAATATCTCTCAAAAGCGATTGTGTGTTTCAATGCTGATAATTATCTTAGTTTCTTAAGTTTTCGTTTATTTGTATTCCGTTAATGACAAAGATTTGTTTTTCATCTACACTCATAGTAACAAACAACACAAAAGTATATTTTCAATTACAAATGTATTCGTACGTCAATTTCTTTCCCACAAAGCGGGCAATACAATAAACCCAGGGTAAACTCAGAACACGATTCGCAAAAGAGGCAACCGTTTACACTGACGTATGTCGCGGGGTCGTCTCCGCATATCTCACATCGTTCCAGATTGTTATCGTTGCTGCTGAAAATGAACAGATTTAAATTAGCTTCGTTCAAGAAGAATGTAATTGTTTTCGAAGACTCAAAAAGATTTATCCTGTACTTGTTGCTACCCAAAGATTTTGTTAAAATACTTTCATTGTTTTTGACATCTATTGATAAAAGCCGTAATAGATATTGGGATTTTTCAATGCTTGTAATTTTTTTCCTCCCAAATTTTGTTTTTATGTTAAATTTGTTGGTTTGCGGTAGTATTGTTTCGAATATTGATTTCAATTAATTTCTGTGAATTGACGTCACTAGGACTAGATTAGAAAGTAGCTATTGTTCAGAATAACGCATACATTGGTAGGAAACAGTGCTGCATAGGTCTCTTTCACCAAGTATTTTTAGAAAGTTTTTCCCTATATCAAGTTAGTTTTCAAACGTCTTTTGGACCAATAGGAATTAAGTAAAGGAATGAATGTTGACCTAGTAATTTAATTCTTTCAGGTGAAAATTTTCTTCCAAATGACGTTGAATTGGATAATTTTTGCGGCCTGCTAAAGCTCAAGAAAAAATATAATGCAGCTTGCTCTACATTTGGACACCCTTGCTTTATAAAGTTGTTTTAAGAAGTTGTTCGGCCTCAAATTATTTAATAATTAAATTAACATAATTAAATCATTGAAACTTAACAACTTACTTTTCTTGTAAAAGTATTTCTTCCTCAACCATCTATTTCTGGAAAATGGAGTTTGATATTTAAATCGATTTCATATTCCATTCTGAAAATATAACTTTTTTCTGACATTCAATATTGTTTAACGTTTATCTATTTAGTTTCCTTCTTATTCATTTCGCAGATAATTTGGAATAATATATAATTTTCAATCAAGACAAAAAATTAAAAGGAATGAAGATATTTTGGTGAACTTATCCCTATAACAACAATATTATGTAATAAAATAACAAGATTTTAAAGAAATTTTGATTAAAAGTTATCGAATGATATTCATTTTAAGGTAGAATTATTGTTTCAAACAAAGAAATCATAAGACTTCAGCTATTTTTTACGAAACTATTGCTATACAAACAAAATTATTTGAAAACTCTTAATATTTTAAGTAAATTTTCAACTTTTTAGACAAAATTTTTATTCAAGTTCAAAAAATCGCTTGTCTTTGACAAACTTTTTCTATGAAATCGAGAAGATGGATAAAAATTTTAGGATATTGGAAAAGTTTTTTAAGGTAAAAGCAATCATCAAGATAAAGAAACGTTATATTGCAAATACTTTTTGTAACAATATTCCTATGTAAACAAAAATACTTCGGATTTTTGGCAAACGCTTTCGATTTACGTTACAGTTTTCGTTCAAGACAAAGAAATCGTAAGTTTTAAAATAGTTTATTGAATTTATCCAAAGAAAACGATATAAAGTGACTAAAAAATCATGAGTTTAGAGAAACATTAATTAAAAGTTATCGAAGGATATTTATTTTAGGGTAGAATTATAGTTTTAAACAAAGTTTCACGTTAGTTTATTGTATTTATGCAAATAAAACAATACAAAAAACTAAAAAATCATAAGTTTCCAGAAATATTATCGCAAGGTTGTTTTTTTTAGGTTAAATTTATTGTTTTAAACAAAGTTTCACGATAGTTTATTGAATTTATCGGAATAAAACAATACAAAAAAACTGAAAAATCAAGGTTTTAGGGATTATTAATTAAAAGTTATTGAATGATATTTATTTTTAGGATAGAATTATTGTTTTAAACAAAGATTCAAGATAGTTTATTGAATTTATCCGAATGAAACAAGATTAAGTGACTAAACAACCAAGATTTTAGAAAAATAATAATAAAAGGTATCGAATGATATTAATTTTTAGGTTATAAGTATTGTTTTAAACAAAGAAATCGTAAGACTTCAATTATTTTTTTCACAAAACTATCTCTATGCAAACAAGATTACTCAAAAACCCATTAAGATTTTATTCAATACAAACAAATAGTATAACTTTGAGATATCTTTAAACAAATTATTTCTATGTAAACAAGAAAATTGCCAAAATCTTTTAAGACGTTTAGAAAATTTTGATTCAAAATACAAAACACTTTTCTTTTTCAGGTAAATTTGTAACCGAGATCACAAAAAGAGGTTTAATTTTTAACGAATCTCTGAAATAATTATGAAAAAGCATTGTTTTCAAATAAGAATTTTAATTCAAGGTAAAGCTTTTAAACTAGTTTACAAAATTATTTCGATGTTCACAACAATATTCTAATAAAATTTTAGGTAAACTTTCGTTTTTTAGATTAAACTCTTATTTAGATCAAAGAAAATGCAAGTCTTTGAATGTCTTTGATCAAAAATTTCTAATGAAAACAAGAAAACGATTAAAAAGCTTTTCTATATTAAGTAAATTTTAAAGTAAAGTAATAACGAGATAAAGAAACCCAAGAGTTTGATCAAACTGTTACAGCACAAAGAAGAAAGTTCAAGTTTACGTAGGTGAGTTTTTGGATTTTTTTATGCTACAATTTTCACTCAAGACAAATAAATCATTGGGTTTTAACTTATTTTGAACAATTTAACCCGGTAAAACAACATCAAGTAATAAAAAACACAAGTTTTTGAAAAGTTTTGATTCAAAGTTGTCAAATAATATTCGTTTTAGGTTGGGTTAACTTTTAATCAAAGAAATTGTAAGATTTTGAGATATTTTTGCAAAAACATTCTGATACAAACAAGAAAATTGCTAAAACTGACGTAAATTCTATAACTAGATACTACAAGACTAGGTTTAATATCGAATTACACCGAAAAAATTGCAAAAGATCCTGTTTTAAAAAAGTTGAATAAAGTTTTATGTCAAAAAAGATTAGTGTAAAACTAAATCATTGATAGAAATTTTAAATTTCAATTAAACTTTTTTTGTTTCAGAACAGAATTTAAAATAAAGAATATGATATGAATTTGAAATATGAATTTAAAATAAAGAATATGATATGAATTTGAAATATGAATTTAAAATGAAGAAACGTAAGAATTTTGATATGTTTCAGAAAATTATCGCTACAAAAACACAGAAGTTTAGACTTTTTGACTAAAAATAATAAACATTATCTTTTTTAATTACGTGATTTACTTTAAGACAGAGATATTATAATATTTTAGAATAGTTTCTATCAAATGTTGATAAAATTTAACGCCTTAACAAAATTTTTTGGTTAAAAATGGTTAAAGATTACCGATTTCAAGGAAAAAAATTGATTTGAATCAAAAATAGCAAAAGAATTTAAGACATTTTTACAAAAAGACTTGCATTAAAACATGGAAATCAATAAAAAAAAAACTAATATTTCAAACAAGTCTAATGATATTTTAGGTAAAAACTTCATTTAAGACAAAGAAATCATACGATTTTGAGATAGTTTTGACAAAATGAAGCTCAACGAATGCAAGAAACTTAATCAAAAGTTACGATTTAGTAGAATTTTTTGTTTGAAGTAGACAAAATATAGTCGCTTTTTACGATAAAATTGTTAATCAAGTTTGAGAAATTTGAATCGAAAAAAACGCGTACTGTATTTACTTGCAATGTTAAGTGAAACTTCCCAAGCGGTCGCTGACACCTTACACAACATTGCAAGTAAATACAGTACGCGTTTTTTTCGATTCAAATTTCTCAAACTTGATTAACAATTTTACCGTAAAAAGCGACTATATTTTGTCTACTTTAAACAAAAAATTCTACTAAATCGTAACTTTTGATTAAGTTTCTTGCATTCGTTGAGCTTCATTTTGTCAAAATTATCTCAAAATCGTATGATTTCTTTGTCTTAAATGAAGTTTTTACCTAAAATATCATTAGACTTGTTTGAAATATTAGTTTTTTTTTTATTGATTTCCATGTTTTAATGCAAGTCTTTTTGTAAAAATATCTTAAATTCCTTTGCTATTTTTGATTCAAATCAAATTTTTTCCTTGAAATCAGAAATCTTTAACCATTTTTAACCAAAAAATTTTGTTAAGGCGTTAAATTTTATCAACATTTGATAGAAACTATTCTAAAATATTATAATATCTCTGTCTTAAAGTAAATCACGTAATTAAAAAAGATAATGTTTATTATTTTTAATCAAAAAGTCTAAACTTCTGTGTTTTTGTAGCGATAATTTTCTGAAACATATCAAAATTCTTACGTTTCTTCATTTTAAATTCATATTTCAAATTCATATCATATTCTTTATTTTAAATTCATATTTCAAATTCATATCATATTCTTTATTTTAAATTCTGTTCTGAAACAAAAAAAGTTTAATTGAAATTTAAAATTTCTATCAATGATTTAGTTTTACACTAATCTTTTTTGACATAAAACTTTATTCAACTTTTTTAAAACAGGATCTTTTGCAATTTTTTCGGTGTAATTCGATATTAAACCTAGTCTTGTAGTATCTAGTTATAGAATTTACGTCAGTTTTAGCAATTTTCTTGTTTGTATCAGAATGTTTTTGCAAAAATATCTCAAAATCTTACAATTTCTTTGATTAAAAGTTAACCCAACCTAAAACGAATATTATTTGACAACTTTGAATCAAAACTTTTCAAAAACTTGTGTTTTTTATTACTTGATGTTGTTTTACCGGGTTAAATTGTTCAAAATAAGTTAAAACCCAATGATTTATTTGTCTTGAGTGAAAATTGTAGCATAAAAAAATCCAAAAACTCACCTACGTAAACTTGAACTTTCTTCTTTGTGCTGTAACAGTTTGATCAAACTCTTGGGTTTCTTTATCTCGTTATTACTTTACTTTAAAATTTACTTAATATAGAAAAGCTTTTTAATCGTTTTCTTGTTTTCATTAGAAATTTTTGATCAAAGACATTCAAAGACTTGCATTTTCTTTGATCTAAATAAGAGTTTAATCTAAAAAACGAAAGTTTACCTAAAATTTTATTAGAATATTGTTGTGAACATGGAGATAATTTTGTAAACTAGTGCGATTTCTATATTGGCTGGATTTGTGATATTGGGTCGATTCAATCTAGGAAATTGTTTAATCACATCCTCAACAAACTTTAAACCTTTAGATTTCAGCAAAAATTCGCACTTTGGAAACCATTTAGCATGTTCTGCCCAAGGGAGATCATATCTTTCCCAGTTTTGAAGTCCACCATTACAATACCAACATTTGACTCTATCTTTGTCTCCAAGATAATAAAAACCAGTGCCAGCGATTTCTAAAGATGTTGCTTGAATCCTCTCACTAGGTCAGTTTTGAGAAAGACGAAATGTTTCCAAGCGATCAGTAATCTTTTTCATGTGGGATTGATGGGTTGCAGACAACAAAACTCTGTTTTACTAGCCCCACTTGCCGCAGGGATTGAATCGCCAATGTCACTCATGATTGTTTTTCAATAGAATGATTTAAAACTGAAAACTACAGTATATAAAGACGATTGTCAAACAAACTCGGGGATTTCCCTTAACTGACAAATCAACGTTTTTCTAAAAATAAATTATGATCCAACTGTATCTTTTTAGACACCAGAATTTGCTGAGCTTTAAGATCTATTAAGCAAATAATATACTTGCAAATGTTCAAAATTCACAAAATATTTAAGATCGAAGCAAATATTGTACTTGCAAATGTTTAATATTCACAAAATATTCAAATTCAAAGCAAATAATATACTTGCAAATGTTTAATATTCACAAAATATTCAAATTCAAAGCAAATAATATACTTGCAAATGTTTAATATTCACAAAATATTCAAGCTCAAAGCAAATAGTACACTTGCAAATGTTTAATATTCACAAAATATTCAAATTCAAAGCAAAATATACTTGATAACAAGGACAAACAGAAAACACATAAAACTTAACGATCTAAGGGAGTGGTTTGCATGCCACAGGGGAAACTTTTTTTTGCAATAAAAGCTGTTGAGACCTCGTTTTTCTTGTTTGTAAGTGTAAACATGGTGCTTGCGTGACATAAAACCTTGGTTAATAGCATTTAATGGAACATTTGATTTCAAAACTTGAAAGTATTTGTCGAACGTAAGTGGGTTTTGGCGAAGGCTGATTCCCTTTAAAACTTGTTTGTGTTGAATGCCAGCACAAAAATAAGTCTTACAGGTGAGGGCTAAGGCTTTTTCTCCTTCGTACTCAACCTTAAACAAACCTCCTACTCTCTTCTGGAAGATGTAGCGCTCCTTGCAGCAAGGAGGAGGAGACCATTTGTTTCCAGAAACTTTAGTTTCCACAAATTGCTTTAGATGGTGATCGCAAACCTCAGTTGGCATCCAAAGATGCTTTTCAGTGAAATATTCTCTTCTCAGATTTACTGGAACACAATCATCTAAAAAGTCTTTGCTGATAGAGAAGTAATAAGAATCGGTATCGGATTCAATTAATTGAAAATGGCAATAAGGGATAAATTTTTTAAGGAACAAATAATAAAATTTTACCATATGTAACTTGGCATTCATGTACACGTTTAACCCAATTTGTATTGGGAGATCATTTTTGATTCTTTTCTTTAGCCATTTTACTTCGTAAAGTCCTTCTTCGATGATATCCAAGTGAGTAAAGTAGGGAGAATTAATGATGTCATTCACTGTGGTGTCGTCATGGTAAGATGTGTCACAATAAGAGTGTTTGTTGAGTAGGGTTGCACTGTACAAACTGTTACCCGTAAGTTTACTTGTCATTGCCAAATTTGTTGATCTGGGTCACGATCACCATTTCTTCTGTCTTCTGCAATTTGGAGGGCTAGGGACTCAAAACATTTACTTGGATAAAATTGAACAAATTCGTAAATGCGAGTGATTTTTAAACCCAAGTCCAAATAAAATTTAGCCATTTCAGAATTGATAAGTATTTTTTCTCCAAAATAACTACTGATGAGATAACGTTTTGGTTATTTCAAGTAACCGAATTTTTCTGCAATTTTCTCCATGTAGGGACCAATATCTGCTCTTGAAATATCCGTGTTCTTAATGATTGGAGTAAAATCCGCAAGTTTTTCTTTGAGGTGCTCTGGAGTCTTGATGTCAACAAACAGAAAGCCGCAGAGGGAACCATTTTGAACGCCATCCAAAATTTTTTGGTAACTCAATCGATATCGGGGTTCCACTGATTTTAAAGTTTTTAAGAAAGTTGCCGCTTCTGATTGTTTTTTCAATTTGTTCCACTCACAGCCTCGAATTCTTCTTACTGTGTAACCAGCATCTTGCAATTTCTTGGTGTTTTCTTCAGTGGCTCTTCTTATATCTTCATGCTTTTTACCAGTTAAAGGATGAATTTCTTCCAAAGTCCTATCAGCTCTACGGTTATGGCACACAACAAACAACTATGAAAAAAACAGCCATCAAATTGAAGAACTTCATTGGTTTCTTTTACAAATCCATCAACTTCAAAACTTTGATCCATAAGTCTCTTTTCTCCTTTGTTGAATTTGTGTTGAACAAATTTGTTTTCTTTGCGAGAGATCCAATTTAACCACTGGTAAGCTGACAATCTGTATTTGGAACAAGGATCAGGTTTGAAATTTTCTGACTCCTTGTAACGCACAAAATAACCGATAGGATTTTCTTGTTGAATGGCATAAAAGTATAATGAATTTGCATCGAGGCCTATGATCTTTCGGCAGGTTTCTGGGTCGTTGATTTGGTGAGGTCTGATTTTGGTTTCACCAGCAATTGCTAATCTTAAAAACACAATAGAAAGACCACTGGTTAATCGTGATCTTAAAGCTTTATATAAGTCGGCGTGTCTTTTTGGGTACAGGCAAAAGAAAGCATCATTTGATTTCTTGTTCATCATCTGGCGTTTTGCCACCCCACTGACTGAAAAACTTGTTTTAAAAATATCCATTCCTTCTGACAAATACGGAATTAGGAGTTTACCCACAGCTTCGATAAACGGGATGCAGTCCATGATGTTGTAATAAATGAGCAGGTCTTTGAGTGTTTTCCATCCTTTTTTTGCCAAGTTTGTTGCACAAACTTCTTCTGTAATTTTCTTCTTCAGTAATATTAGATTTGGTTAAATTGCTGTAGAAATGTTGGTGATCTGGAACTTGGTCATAATCCAATTTATCCAAACTAGTAAGAAATTCATAAGGAAAAAAGAACTTTTCGCCATGACAACCATAAGCTGACAAGAATTTTTTGTACGAAAATCCAGGTGCCAAAAAATTTTTGATGTCAAGAAAACGCAGTTTTTCCGTTTTAATGCACAAGTAAGCATTTGCTCGTTTAATGACGAAATTAATTTTTCCCAGAAGCTCTTGAATTAGAAGTGGTTTGATGAGATTGAGGTCATAGCTGGCACTGTTGAACCCAAGAATGGTCAACTCTTTCAAATAAGCTTCAAATTCTTTGAGAAGATTTTCACTTCTACAATTTTGGCTGGTTCTTAAACACTTCAAAAACATGCTGGTACTTGCTTTGTAAAATTTCAAAGGCTGTATCAGATAACTTGTTGAGATAATCCACCATCTTTTTAACCAGATCGCTTTCATTACCATCAGAAATGTAGCAAACTGCCTCTTCATACCCAGGGATATTAGACGTAATACCAACACTTAAAGGAACATGACGAGCCTCAAACGAAAGCATTTCACCATTTCTAGGTAAACTTTCAGTAGAAAAGTAACATTCAAAATCAAAACATGCATAAAAAGGATAATGCCTGATATTTTGAGAAACACAAATACCAATATCTTCAAGCTTTTCAAAAATACTAGAAGTATTTTTATAAATTCCACCTGGATGAGATTCATGCTCTGTGGCACTACAAATTTTGGTGTGCTGCGTGTAATTTCGTCTCTCATACCAAAGTTTATCACATCTAGTGCATTTAAATACACGACAATATTTTTCAAAATCTGCAATCAAACTAAAATGATTTTCACGTAAATTCAATCTCATTGTTTCACGATATAAATCACGACTTCGCTGCACCAGTGTGGCAACAGCGTCTTCGCGCTCGTAAACAACAATATTGAGCTTAAAAAAATCTTCTAAGTTTGGTAAGTCAAATAATTCAACACCAGTAAAATTACAAATAGCAAAACGTTCACAGAAAGCAGTGAAAAATTGCTTCGCCTCTCGTTCACATCTTTCTCTATCCGTACCTTTGTGAATGGCTAAACAACAAAAAAAACACAAATTATCATTTCCAGGAACATTTGCAAGTCCACGATTAAATCTTAAGAAATCTGGGAATAAAATTGGTGCACCTAAAGGTGCAACTTTCAGTTTATAAACATAAAAAGTAATGTTAGTTAATTGCACAAATTTCCAGCGTGTGTCTGGTCTAGATAAAGTGTCGCTAAAATTTTCTTCTGAAATATTGTACAAAAACTCTACCAATTCTTCTGCACTGGAAATAAGCACTGCATTGTCCAAAACTTGAGCATTGTTGTGGGATGGATGGTAATATCTGAATTGGTCTGTTTTAATATTGCGTAGCACGTATCCAAGACTATAGTTGATCTTGAATCGGTTGATTTGGTTTTGAATGATGGAAGATAATATGTTTAAAACCATATCTTTGTAATTGCTATTATAATAAAAATTATACAAGTCCTGAACTGCTCCTCTTCTTGTGAACAATCGGACGCTTGACCATTGTGTGCGAAGAAAAGCACGCATTTCCTCGTCATCTTCTTCCAAACCTTCCCCTTCTACAAACTCCAAGCATCTCCAGTTTCTTCGATATTGCTTACTTTTGGGTGAGTTTCCTGCTTTTTTACTTTGTTTTCTAGGGATTGGAAGGGAAGCACCGTGAGCTTCTGTGGAACTAGAAACGGGAGTTTTGGAGCACCCTACAGGTACTGCACGCAAAGGGGAGTCATCCAACCTCCGTTTTTTCTTTGCTGGAGCTTCACAAGTGTGAGCAGCAAAATCTGCTAATGTAGCAAATTGAACTTCACATCTTCGACATTTTCCACAAATCAATTTATGATACCTTAAATGTTCTGCTCTATTAAACTTTTTTCTGCATTTTTCGCGTTCAAATTCAGTATTTTTATGAAGAGATTTTACATGACGTGACAAAGTGTCTTTTCTTGAAAACTTTTTGTTGCATACATTGCATTAAAACTTGTTTTCTCTATACTTGCTTCTAATATGCCGCAACACATCTTGTTCTGGAGTAAACTTGTTTGAACAAATGTCACATTTAAAAACCATGATGTATAATGATTACCTACCTCTCTTTGCTCATTTATATACCCACAATCGGGAATTCCCCTTGAAACCTGTTCAAACCAGTTTTAGATTGCACAATAATCATATTACGCAACACACCAAAGGTCATATAAGACAGATTATGCAACAAAAATCAAGATTATGCAACACTCCAAAGGTAAGGTTGTTATGCAACAAAAATTAAGATTATGCAACACTCCAAAGGTCATATTGCACCCTTTATGAATCACAGAAAATGATTAACTTCTTTTGCTCAGAGAGAAATTGCAACACAGCATGAAAGACAAGTCCAGACATGCCAATGATTGCACAAAATCCATATCTAGAGAATTCCCTGCACAAATTTAGGGGATTCCCCAAGGGAAAATAGCTGCATTCCATTGATCTTAGCATATTGCAAGAAAAATATACATAAATATACCCGTTCTGAAAGGTAGAAACCTACCATCTCTAAAAATTACTTCTTTGGAAAATATTGAAACCTAAGCTCAAATCTCAAGTGACTTGGTTTTGAATCTCAAAAAACTTGGTTCGAATCTTAAAGATGCTGGGGGGCTTCTCTGAAAACAAAAGATCTGAGTTCGAATCTTAAAGATGCTAGGGGTTGATTCTTAAGATCGAGGGGCTAGGGGGTTAGGAGCTAAAGAGTTAAGGGAGTATAGGAATTCTTTGGGTAAGATAAGAGTAAGGTTTTTTTGGGTGTAAGGGGTAAGGTGGTTTTTCGGATTAAGGGGGTTGAGAGGGTTGAGGGGGTTAAGGGGGTTTAGGGGGTGAGGGGTTAGAGGATAAAGGGGGGGTAAGGGATTTAAAGGGGTAAGGGGGTAAGTGCCACCCGAAGGTGCCACCCTAAGAATGTGAAGAAAAGTAATGGACTATACTACTGGTGACTACCTCCAAGGTAAGTCAAAATATACTTGTCCTTGTCTTGAAAATTTTTAGTGGTAGCAAAAAAAGCTAGCGCGCTAGCTTGAGGTCTTAAAAAGCTGACTTTTGGGACGTCTTCACAGAGAATGAAACCTGATACTCTCTGATCATATCTAGTGTCAAACAAAAAATATCATAAACGATTTTGTGGTAATTGAAAATAAAAATTAATATGCTGGATTCAATAAAATATTAGTATAATAAAAGGGGTGGCCAAGTAAAGAATTGAACCCAGGTCTTAGGATTTCAGCACTGGCGCCTTAAACTATTCGGCCAAGCCAGCACGTGCAATCACGTGACTGAAATCACTTAATAAACTTCGCTGCAACAAGTTTGGGGTGCATATGCCCCAAACCACGTGACGTCGCGCCTCCAAAATTGGAGGGACGCAAGTTCATGTATACACTTATCATCTGTCCAAATTTCAAGTTTGTAGCTTTGGTGTGACTGAAATCAGTTCATAAACTTTGCTGTCACAAGTTTGGGGTGCATGTGCCCTAAACCACATGACGTAGCGCCTCCAAAATTGCAGGGACACAAGTTCATGCATAGACTTACAATCTGTCAAAATTTCAAGCTTCTAGCTTTGGTGGTTTTGGAGTTCACCATCATTCTCCCCTTCATACTTTGAAGGTTATTTTAACATCATTCTCCCTTTACCGATATTTCTGTAAAACTCAATCGTATGCAATGCAAACAAACTGATTTTGTCTCATGAAGAAAATAAATGTGGGATTTAAATCGTTCGTGGTTTGGATAAAACCGATGTCCGACTAAGTATTCGAACCCAGCTCAGTTCATTCACGACAATTACAAACCCTGGCGCCTTTGATCATTACGCGAGCTCAGCATATGAACACAACTGACAAAAATCAATTGGTAAATTTAGCTTTCAAAAAGTGATTTTTGGGAAGGTTCATGTTACTGGAGTTTTAGCTTAAGTTCAACAAATTGATATTTGTGGGGTTTACGTGGGGATTTCCAGGGGTTAGGTACCCCCGTATTTGTGCAAGAGAACTGGAGTTTTGCCCCAAACTATGTCAATTTATTGTCGCTTAAATACCTACTAATATCAAAAACAACGAAGGCTTAGATTAAATCGTCCAAAAAGTGATTTTTGTGAGGTTCATTTGGGGATTTCCGGGGGTCACACTTTCAAAGTATGTCGGAGTGTTTGTCTTTTCAGTATTTCATAATATCAAATAAAAACTAGAACTCTAACAAAAGCTGTTGAAGAAATTGATCTTTAAGGGGTCCATTTGGGAGGTTCTCGAGGGTGGGGTGGTACCCCCAAACTGTGTCAAAATGTTTGCCTCTGAAGTATCTACTGTTATAAAAAACACAGGCATCGTAAGTTTGGTCGTGCAAAAACTTGATTTTTGTGGGTCCACTTTGGGGGGCTTCCCTGGGGGGAGTGGCACCCTCAAACTATGTGAAAATATTTGTGTGTTGTATCTGTTGATATCGAAAAATAAAACTGGCGCCCTCGTTTGAGCTTGAAGTGAGTTCGTACGCGATGAGTCTCAACACGTAGCTCTATGATTTTTAACAAGTAGTATATTATGATATCAATAATAATAATAATAACGACGACATAAAGCGAAGCAGCGGTGTATATACAGCGAGTAAACAAAGAAAAGCGAGAACAAAAACAACATTAGATAAATTCCTTTTGTCTCGCAAAATCCGTTCATTACGCAATGTCACCCATAGCAATGAGCGATGTTTGCCAATAACCGGATACCGCAGACAAAATTACACAAGGACAGAATATACTAACTCACTCGGTCACCACAAGCCAAACAAAAAATTAATATTTGGAAGGTCCATTTTGAGGGGGTTCGCAGGGGGGTATTCCCAAGTGATATCAAAACATTCGTGTGTTAGATATGGGCTGATAGTAAAAATAAAACTAATATCTTAGTTTGCGGCAATCAAAAAGTTGATGTTTGGGTGTCTGTTTTGGGGGGGCCCCGGGGGGGCCGGCACCCCAAACTATGTCAAAATATTCATCTCCAAAAAATGTAGTGCTCATACAAAAAACACTGGCACCGTAAATTAAGTCGTTCAAAAGATTGGTTTTAGGGGGGGATCTCCGAGGGGGGCCATACCCCCAAACCATGTCAAAAGATTTGAAGTTTCTACCTTCAGCCGTTTCAAAGTTATAGCGTTTTTTATTTTTGTTTACGAATTCGTAAAATATGCCGGAAAAAACATAAGAACTTCCTATGCAAAGCGTCGCAGAAGTCTCAATAAACTAGATGTTCATTTTCCCGCGGGAAAATAATACGGGATTTCAGCCAGTTCCAATTCACCATCGTTCTCCCATTCATACTTTGAAAGTTACCGATATTTCTGTAAAACTCAATCGTATGCCATGCAAGCAAACTGATTTTGTCTCATGAAGAAAATAAATGTGGAATTTAAATCGTTTGTGGTTTGGATAAAACCGATGTCCGACTAAGTATTTGAACACAGCTCAGTTCATTCTCGACAATTTCAAACCTGGCGCCTTTAATCATTACGCCAGCTCAGCGTATGTACCCAACTGACTAAAATCAATTGGCAAATTTAGCTTCAAAAAGGGATTTTTGGGAAGGTTCATGTTGGGGTTTGGTACCCCCAAACCATGTAAAAAAATGTCTTTTAAATATCTATTGATATCCAAAAGAATTAGCGCCCTAGCTCAACCGTTCAAAATATATGATTTTGGGGGTCCATTTGAGAAGGTTCGGGAGGGGTGTACTCAAGACTACGTCATACACTTTGTCTCTTAAATATCTTTTGATGTAAAAAATACTGGAGCCTTAGCTTAAGTTCAACAAATTGATTTTTGTGGGGTTTACGTGGGGATTTCCGGGGGTCTGGTACCTCCATATTATATACAAGAAAACTGGAGTTTTAGCTTAAGCCGTTCAACGCAATGACGTTTGGGAGAGTATGTCAATTTTTTGTCGCTTAAATACCTGCTAATATCAAAAACAACGAAGGCTTAGATTAAATCGTCCAAAAAGTGATTTTTGTGAGGTTCATTTGGAGATTTTCGGGGGGTTGCATTTTCAAACTATGTGCAAATTAGGGGCCCCGAGAGCCGAACGTGGGCCCGGGGCCAGCTCAAATGTGACGGAATTGTGGTTTTGTAAAGTCCATAATGAACGGAGAAAATGCTGCTGATTGGTCCGAAAAATGATGTGATCTCCAAAAATGTGCTGATATAAAAAAAACTAGTGCCCCAGCCCGCGCCAATTAAAAATTGATTTTTGGGGGCCCCCAAGGAGGGTGGTACTCCCAAACCATAACAAAGTACTTTTCTCTTAAATATCTACTGATATCAAAAAACACTGGCACCTTAAATTAAGTCGTTAGCAAAATTTACTTTTGGGGGTCCACTTTGGTTCCCTGGTGGTACCACGAAACCCCGTCAAAATATTTTCCTCTTAAATATGGACTGACATCAAAAAACACTGGCAACCTATGTTAAGCAGTTTATAAAATTGATGTTTGGGGTGGCCACTTGGGGGGTTCTCGGCAGGGTGGTACCCTGAAACTCTGTCAAGATATTTGTTTCTTTGTTGTGTCTTGATATCAAAGATGTAACACCCTAGATTAAGCCGTCAAAAAAACTGATTGTTGTTTGGGTCCATTTGTGTGTTTTGGGGGGTTCGTCCCCCAAATTATGTCAAATAGTTTTGTCCTAAAAAGTTCTTCTGACAAACAAAAAATTTAACGCACTTCCTTATGGTGTTAAGAAAATGTTTTTTTTTGGGACGTCTTCACAGAGAATGAAACCTGATACGCTCTGATCATACGTAGTGTCGAACAGAAAATATTGAAAGCGATTTTGTCGTAATCGAAAAGAAATTAATATGCTAGATTCGATATAATCTTGGTTTGACAAAAGTGATGGCCAAGTAGATAATTGAACCCAGATCTTATCTTTCAAGCACTGGCGCGTTTAACCATTCAACCATGGCAGCACGCGCGCGTAGGTGACTACCTCCAAAGTACGTCAAAATATACTTGTCTTGAAAGTGTTTAGTGGTAGCAAAAAAAAATTAGCGCGTTAGCTTGAGGTCTTAAAACGGTGATTTTTGGGACGCATTCACAGAGAATGAAACCTGATACTCTCTGACCATATCTAGTGTCAAACAAAAAATATTATAAACGATTTTTTCGTAAAGCAAAATAAAAATTAATATGCTAGATTCAATAAAATATTAGTATGATAAAAGCGATGGCCAAGTAGAGAATTGAACCCAGGTCTTAGGTTTCAAGCAGTCTGGTCATATCTAGTGGCAAACAAAAAATATTATAAACGATTTTGTCGTAATCGAAAAAAAAATTAATATGCTAGATTTGATGTAATCTTGGTTTGATAAAAGCGATGGCCAAGTAGATAATTGAACCCAGGTCTTATCTTTCAAGCACTGGCGCCTTAAACCATTCGGCCATGGAGTACGCGCGCGTAGGTGACTACTTCCAAAGTACGTCAAAATGTACTTGTCTTGAAAGGTTTTAGTCATAGGTGGGCACAAGTCCGTTAATCGTTAATCCGTTAATAACGAAGCTAACTTTTTCACTAACTCGTTAATTCGTTAAAAAGGTTTTTCATGTTAACGGACTAAATTAACTTCCGTTAAGTGCTGTTAACGGACTAAAGTAACTTCCGTTAAATTCTGTTAACTTCCGTTAAGGTTTTTATCGTTAATATCTTGCAGCTTCGTTATGCCATTGAACTTGTTTTTATCTTGAAATTAAACTGTAAAATGTAACTTTCAAAACACAAAAAGACCACCACGGCAATAAAGATTTCCTTACAATCAGTTCAACTGCGTCAATACGTGTTCTAGAAGCGAGTGAATAAAACGAAATGTAGCCTAAATTACACGCAAAATGTTAACGGATTAACGGACTTTATTAACTTCCGTTAATTAAAGCTGAAAATAACGGATTAACGTTAACGGAAGTGTGAAGTTTGTTAACGGACTAGTGGTTAACGAAGCTAACGTTTTGCATTAACTTGCCCACCTATGGTTTTAGTGGTAGCAAAAAAAAAAGCTAGCGCGCTAGCTTGAGGTCTTAAAAAGCTGATTTTTGGGACGTCTTCACAGAGAATGAAACCCCATACCCTGTGATCATACCTCGTATCGAACAAATAATATTCAAAGCGATTTGGTCGTAATGGGAAAAAAATTAATATGCTAGATTCAATAAGATATTAGTATGATCACAGCGATGGCCAACTAGAGAATTGAACCCACGTCTTAGGTTTCAAGCACCGGCGCCTTTAACCATTTGGCCATGGCAGCACGCGCACTCAGGTGACTACCTCCAAAGTACGTCAAAATATACTTGTCTTTAAAATTTCTATTGGCAGCAAAAACAAACTAGCTCGATTGCTTGAGATCGTAAAAAGCTGATTTTTGGGACGTATTCACAGAGAATGAAACCTGATACTCTCTGATCATATCTAGTGTCGAACAGAAAATATTATAAACGATTTTGTCGTAATGGAAAAAAAAAATCAATATGCTGGATTTGATATAATCTTGGTTTGATAAAAGCGAAGGCCAAGTAGATAATTGAACCTAGGCCTTAGGTTTCAAGCACTGGCGCCTTAAACCATTCAGGCATGGAGCACGCGCACGCAGGTGACTACCTCCAAAGTACAACAAAATATACTTGTCTTGAAAGTTTTTACTGGTAGCAAAACAAAACTAGCGCACTAGCTTGAGGTCTTGAAAAGCTGATTTTTTGGACGTCTTCACAGAGAATGAAACCTGATACCCTCTGATCATATCTAGTGTCAAACAAAAAATATTATAAACGATTTTGTCGTAATGGAAAATAAAAGTTAATGTGCTAGATTCAATAGAATATTAGTATGATAAAAGCGATGGCCAAGTAGAGAATTGAAGCCAGGTTTTGGGATTTCAGCACTGGCGCCTTTAACCATTCGGCCAACGCAGCACGTGCAAGTACGTGACTAAAATCACTTAATAAACTTCGTTGTCATAAGTTTGGGGTGCATATACCCCAAACCACGTGACGTAGCGCCTCCAAAATTGGAGGGACGCAAGTTCATGTATAGACTTAACATCTGTCCAAATTTCAGGTTTCTAGCTTTGATGTGACTAAAATCACCTAATAAACTTCGCTGTCACAAGTTTGGGGTGCATATGTCCCAAACGACGTGACGTAGCGCCTTCAAAATTGCAGAAACACAAGTTCATGTATAGAATGATAATCTGTCCTAATTTCAAGTTTCTTGCCTCGGTGGTTTTTGAGTATTTGTAACTTCGCTGTCACAAGTTTGGGGTGCATATTCCCCAAATCACGTGACGTAGCGCCTCCAAAATTGCAGGGACACAAGTTCATTTATAGACTTATAATCTGTCCAAATTTCTTCTAGTTTTGGTGGCTTTTGAGTAGTTGTCACCACCATGTGATTTGCTTAAATAAATAAATAAATAATAAAGAAAGAAAGAAAGAAAAAAAAGTGTCGAAGTCGTCATGGTTTATTTTTGAGAGCTGAAAGGGCATGCCCAGACGCTTCTAAATTCGAAAGTTTTATTCCTCTAGTGCCATTAGTTTTCGAGCTAGAGCTGTTTAAACCTAAAATTGGCATTTCATTTTTTGGCTCGGAAACCCGTATGGTATGACCGATTGCCCCCAAAAATTGTATTAAGAATGATTCGTACGTGCCCCAGCTAAGATCAAATTTTCAAGTTTCTACCTTCAGCGGTTTCAAAGTTATAGCGTTTTTTTTAATTTTTGTTTGCGAATTGGTAAAATGTGCCGGAAAAAAACATAAGCTCAAATAAAGAAAAAAAAAAGTATCGGAATCGCCATTGTTTTTTTTTGAGAGCTGAAAGGGCATGCCCAGACGCTTCTAATTTCGAAAGTTTTATTACCCTAGTGCCATTAATTTTCGAGCTAGAGCTGTTTAAACCTAAAATTGGCATTTCATTTTTTGGCTCGGAAACCCGTATGGCATGACCGATTGCCCCCAAAATTTGCACTAAGAATGATTCGTATGTGCCCCAGCTAGGATGTAAATTTGAAGTTTCTACCTTTAGCCACTTCAAAGTTATAGCGTTTTTTTTATTTTTGTTTATGAATTGGTAAAATATGCCTGAAAAAACATAAGGACTTCCGATGCAAAGCGTCGCGGAAGTCCCAATTAGCTTAATCGTAAAGCGACTTCGTTGCATGAATGCCGATTAACTAATGATCAAAATTTATCATAAAATACAAAGTTTATCACGATGTCTACAAATTGGAGCTTGCTAAATTTATGCATAAGCTTTTTAAGAATAAGCTACCAAAATTATGTAATTATAACTTCACAACAATTAACAAAATTCATGATTATGTAACAAGAAAACCAAGCAGATCTAATTACTTTTTACCTCGTGTCTCTAAATCTGCTGGACAGAATAAAGTCGAATTTAGAGGTGCTGAACTATGGAAAGAAATTAGTGAAAATTTAAAAAATAAGCCCTTCAATTCTTTTGAAAAGCAGTTTAAAAAAAATTTACTGCGAGATTACTGACCACACTGTTAGGCATTGATTAAGCATTGTATGTACTGTGCTCGTACGCATTTGAACATGTGGGAGCTTCGCTACAACCAACATTCTTTGTGCTATTTGCTGTACTTCATCATTTCATTGCAGCTTTGTGTGATAACGTATTGTGAAAACTAACAAGGAGCATCTCGACTAGGAAACCTTAAGGTTATTTGGTGCTCCTTGTCTTTCGAATGTGACCTCTGACTTCTGTGTTAAACCTTTGTTACTAATAAACTACTACTACTTGCCGGTACTGTGCTGTATATTACAAGTACTTACAAATTTATCGGAACTTGAAATTAATCCTATTAACCAGGGACGCACCCGAATATTTTTAAAGAAGTAGGGGTTCAATTTTTCAAAAACTCATTGTATTTAATTTGTTTTAACCATAGATGCGTAAGCTAATGCAAAACGTTAGCTTTGTTAACCGCTAGTCCGTTACCAAACTTCACACCTCCGTTAACGTTAATCCGTTATTTCAACTTTAATTAACGGAAGTTAATAAATTCCGTTAATCCGTTAACATTTTTCGTGTAATTTACATTTCGTTTTATTCACTCGCTTTTAGAACACGTATTGACGCTGTTGAGCTGATTTTAAGGAAATATTTATAGCTATGGTGGTCTTTTTGTGTTTTGAAAGTTACATTTTACAGTCTATTCTAATTTCAACATAAAAACAAGTTCAAATGCACAACAAAGCTGCAAGATATTAACGATAAAAACCTTAACAGAAGTTAACAGAACTTAATGGAAGTTACTTTAGTCCGTTAACAGCACTTAACGGAAGTTAATTTAGTCCGTTAACATGAAAAACCTTTTTAACGGATTAACGAGTTAGTGAAAAAGTTAGCTTCGTTATTAACGGATTAACGATTAACGGACTTGTGCCCATCTATGGTTTTAACCATTATTGAAAATGCACGCTATTATAATCAAACAGGGTTTCGCGGTAATAGTTGCATTTTGTTACAACATTTTTTTATTCAGAAACCCTGTAATATCGATTTCGAAAGTTGTTGTAATTGTAATTACATTTTATTCACCAAGTTGCCTTGGCCAGAAGATAGCGACGGGACCTTTCGCTCTTGTTGGTTGTAAAGATTGTGTGCGAGAGAACTACTAACCAACTATGGGGGCCTGGACGCAAAGCCCCCAGCCGCTTGGCAATTCTTGCAATTTTTTCAGAAACCAAATAGCTATTTTAACGCCATTTGGATGACATTTTGCACGTTTTTAGAGCAATTAAAAACAGCTAAAGTACTAAGATTGGAAAAGTTTGAAAAAATTTGTTTTGCTCAGTCCGATTAGTCCCTGCACACTTGCTGATCAACTCCAAAATGCGTTTAAATGCTGAAAGATTGCGTATTTGGCTTAAATCTTTTTGAGTGAATGCGTTTTTAAATTCAAAAAACTTGCTAGGGGTACAGAATTTCAAAATAGCTTTTAATAGCGTCGGAACTATCATTTCCACTCTTTAGAGAAATGGGTAGCCTTGAAAAAGGCTGTTTTAGGTTAACGGTTTTGTCTAGCTCTCTTCATCAATCTACGCTGGAATGAAAAAAAAAAAATTAACATGCAATGGTATATATGGAGGTTGATTTCATTGAAATAGACAATGTGTTGTTACTATGACGAATAATGCTGCCAAAATCATGTAAATTGCTATGGAGTTAATGCAAAATTACACAAAAAATTATTTGAAAATGGTAGCTCCAACTCTATTAAAATAATCTCGTTCGTTCGTTTGTTATTAAAAGCTGTTTTTAAATTCCTAAATACGGTTGCAGAGTAGAAATCTCGACGTTGGAACTTTGTTGTGTTTTTTTGATCTTCAACAAGGGATTTGTTTGCTTTTTTTTTTTGCAAAAGTGCATTTGGCTCGGTAGTTTTTTTTACGCAAGTGCGACTTTTTTTCACTTAATGGCCGTATGTCTCTTTTTAGTATCAAGCTCTGTTCTGCTCAGAAGTTTAAGATCGCGTATAATATATTCATTATTCAATATCCATGGATATATTAAATACACATAGTTACACAAAGTGTTTTTGTCAGCGATACTGTAGATGAGAGAAATGCAAGAATTTCAATTGCTTGGTAAATATCTTACGCGATGAAACTACGATCCTAAAACAACATCTTCAGTGATTAACAACAACTTATGTGATTATATAGAGAAAAGTAAATATAGCAAAGTGGTACAAAATGCGTTGTATCAACAAAATTATGTTGTTTTTTGAGTTCCAAAAAGTGGGGGTTTAGACCCCCGAGACACCCCCCTGGGTGCGCCACTCTATTTAACAACCAAGTAAAAATAGAGAATGCTTTCAAAGAGTTTACATTGTTTTATTATCTGATGCAATTAATTTTAAGGTACTGCATGCATTATTGATAGAGCTCTTCTCTTTCACAGTTAATGAGTCTATAGTGTTGCCTTTGTTACCTTTTATTGTCACTGTCCGCTTTTTTCATGCTGATGATTGCATCCACGCAAGAGCACAATCATCTTCACCACTGAGCTAGTGAGCAGTCCTTCCTGTCATTACCATGTTACATCAATTAGTTCACTGCGCTGGAATGAAATCGTAAGGAGTTTCAGCACGCATCCTCAATGTGACTATGACGGCATTTTTGCTTTTTTTCCACGTCTTGTTGGAACGACCGACGCTCGCGTCGCGTGTTCCTTTGTTTTTACTCGGCCATTTTCCAACTAAGGAGTGCGAAGTTTCAGACTTTTGCTTATAACTCAAGAACAGTTAAGCCTGGCTCCATGAAAATTTGACAGCAGTTGGAAATTAATGAGGTGCATATTTGTAATAAAATTCGAGGCAATAAATCACGTGACTTCGGTTTTAGGACCCAAAAACCGCCCAGAAAGTTTAGCATAAAAAGCGGTCTCATTCAAAAACGGCTTAAGTACTGTAGGTCAAAAAATATTTCACACGGTCACATGTATCTTAAGACACCCTTTCATTCCTACCACCCACTTTTGGGCGCAACTAATTTTTTATTCCTTTTCTTTTTTACTTTTTTCTTCCTAAATCTTGTATGCCCTTCTTCTCCTAAACCACAAAACATCAAAATCTAATTTTGGTGGAAAGTTGTTGAGCTGCAAGCGCAATTTTGTCTCCCAAAATTTTTTTGAGTCACTCCCCCAGAGACCCCAAAAATCATTTTTTTGAATGGCTAACGCTAGGGCGCTTGTTTTTTTTTTGATAACAGTAGACATTTAACCGACAAATATTTTGACATAATTTGGGGTACAACCCCCCAAAATCAATTTTTTGCTCGGCTTAAGCTAGAGTGCCAGCTTTTTTTATATCAGCAGATACTTAACAGAGAGTTCTTTTGACATAGTTTAGGGGTATCACCCCCTGCACCTCCCCAAATGGCCCCCCGAAAAAAATCACTTTTTTGAACGGCTTAATCTAGGGTGCCAGTGTTTTTTGATAGCAGGAGATATTTAAGAGACAAATATTTTAACATAGTTAGGAGATACCATCCCCCGGGAACCCCCCCAAAAATCACTTTTTTGAACAGCTTAACTTAGGGTGCCAGTTTTTTTTGATATCAGCAGATAGTACCTAGCCAACAGAAACAATCTTTTTTTTTTTGCAAAAACCTTAGAAAGTTCAGGCTTAACTCAAATCCATAGACAGAAAAAGTTAAACAGTACTGCACTGCTGAGTAATCAAGAAAACACTTCATGCTTCATCATCTGGATACGGTAATTGTTGTTAGTCACATCAGCAATTTTTGGGATGCAAGCTGATTCCCTTTAAGTTTTCATTCTCCATTGTAAAGTTAAGGAATCACGCGTAAAATTTACCGTAACTTAAAGGCGGTGAATCATCCAGCCAATTCCGGTGGTTTACAATAGCTAAAATTGAACTATAATTTTTGATATTTTTTGTTTTGATTTTGGGACTGCGTTTGCAAAGATATTCAACAAATACAAAAAGATGTCCCCCCGAAAAAAGTTTTTGGAAACTCTGAGTTTTGATCTTCCCGCCAAAACCACAGTTCTCTAAACTATTAGGCCTCCTACTGTAATCTTATTAAACTATTAGGCCTAACTATCTCTAAACTATTAGGCCTAATAGTTTAGAGACAGTTAGGCCTAATTAGGCCTAAACTATTTAGAAATAAACTATCTCT
Source organism: Trididemnum nubilum (assembly GCA_963965965.1). Lineage (NCBI taxonomy): Eukaryota > Metazoa > Chordata > Ascidiacea > Aplousobranchia > Didemnidae > Trididemnum > Trididemnum nubilum. The sequence goes on from OZ014470.1 coordinate 26,023,518, forward strand.
AAACTATTAGGCCTACCACAGTTCTCTAAACCATTAGGCCTACTGTGGTTTTGGCGGGAAGAACAAAACTCAGAGTTTCCAAAAACTTTTTTCGGGGGGACATCTTTTTGTATTTGTTGAATATCTTTGCAACCGCAGTCCCAAAATTAAAACAAAAAATATCAAAAATTATAGTTCAATTTTAGCTATTGTAAATCACCGGAATTGGCTGGATGATTCACCGCCTTTAACACAGCCAAAACTTAATATCTCCCTCCACTACCCGCTAATACTTGAATAGTGAATACCTTTCAAGAATTCCTCAGCCATGCGATATCTTGAGCACATTTTACCTACCTGTATCATTGAACTAAACGTGATCAAACCAATGACATCAAAACGCTAAAAAAATTCGATTGCCAAAATATAAAACAAAATTCAATTATTTTGATTTTGATAAGAAATCTCTGCCAGCCAAAGATGGTGCTATGCGTGTCACATTTATATTTTGTTGATATATAGTAGCTGTGTAATAAGACATACAACAAAAATCACGAGTCCGAGTCTCAAGGACAAGAGTCCGAGTCTTTAAAAAGTGGACTCTAGTCTTCCCAACACTTATTTAACCGTCAAATATTTCGATATAGTTTGGGGGTACCACCGCCCTGGGACCCCCCTGTTATAGATTGAAAAGGCTGTGTCCTAGACGGAATGCCTAGGTCTTCACTGTCTGGTCCTTATGCTCAAGAGGCTAACAAAAGAAATTCCACAACCAACTTATATTAACAAAGGCAAATAAAAAAGACCAGTCCAGCATAAATTTATCGAAAGTTGCCCGGTTGGGCAGAAAACACTTAAAATTAAAAAGACTAAATTTAACAGCCAAAATAAAATCCTCTTGACGCTACTGTCCAAAAATAAGATTGATTTTAACTCTGGTGCTAGAATAAAAATGCTGCTACAAAAAAGTGATTAAGAAAGGCAAAACGGCGCGTCTTTCAAGCAACTTTGTAGGATTTCTACCATGCGAATTAGGAAAGATGCGCAACACAAAGGTAATACGCAAATAAGGTAAATAGACGTGTTAAAGACAAACATAAAAACCTAGGTTCGAATCTACCTAAACGATCGTGCTGTAACATTAGCGGCCCCTTTGATATCTTATTCGTGTGTAAGTTTCAAACAAAAAACACATAGTGAAAGCAAAGATCGCACTTCAACTTAAAACCTTACTGAACGATTAAATGAAGTAAACAAATTATGAAGGGGACTTATTGGAATTGTGAGAAGCATCACAAAATTATGACATCAGAAGAACGTAAACAAACAGTACAACAGTAGGGCAGAGGGCAAACTTTTAAACAATAAAACGTTTATGATTAGAGTTGGAAGTTCACAGTATAATATAGCCTATCACTAAGATTCACGATCACGAATTAATTGCACAAAAGTTTCACAAAGATTGACGTTAAACTCAAAATCACCATTCGGCTATAACAAGATCACAATAAAACCACAAATAAAATTCACAAATGAAAAATGTTAAACCAGACAGGAGCTATTTTGGCCACATCACGAAAAACATATTCAACTTCACAGTTGCCTGCAGTACAGCTATATTTCAAAACGGCCACAGTCGCCCTACGGAATATTTCTTTTCCTTTAAGCAACTGCGGATGTAGGCTATGAATGGGTCCCAGTCTATACGCTCCTTTTGAGGCCAGGTCTTCGGCATCCCCTACAAGGACCAACTGTCCAGGTTCAAGGTTCGCTTGAAGTGTACGCCATTTGTTACGGCCCTGGAGACTAGGTAAATATGATTTCATTCAGAGAAGCCAAAAACGGTGGGCTAGCGTGGAGTTATACAAGTAATTTTTGCGAAGGTCCCCCTGATCGTACAACCCACAAAGAGGAGTGTTTGGGGCCAATTGCTGTCCCAAAAAGGACGAAGGTGTAATGGGGCACAAATTGTTGGGATGATCACCAAGTGTAGCAAGGGGACGGTCATTCACAACTCTTACGGCATCAGTGAAAAAGGTTTGTAACTGAATTAGAAAAGGCTTCCGGCGAGTTTGTTACATAACCCGACCCAACGCAGTTTTAAACAATTTCACCATGCTTTCCCAACTACCACCTTGGCTAGGATCATACGGAGGAATGTTGACTCAATTTATATCGAACTTACGCGAGAAGTTAACAAATTCAGAAAACTCCAACAATTTTGGCAACTTATCTGATGCGGCACGGAACGTCGAAGCGTTGTCCGAATAAAAAGTGTCCACTGCCCCACGCAAATTAACAAAGCGAGTGAAAGCAAGGAGAAAGCTGTTTAGTTCCAAGCTTATCGCCAGTTCTACGTTCAAGCAGCGTATACAAAGACACGTAAACAGCAAGCCTCACGCTTTACAATCACTGCGATTCTGTCAAAAAATATTAGGGCCTAAGTAGTCAAGTCCGGTAAATTTAAAAGGTATGTTGCAAACAGTAACTCGGCACGATGGCAAATCTGCCATTAATTGACGAACCGGTTTAGTTTTTAACAAGGCACATTTTCCGCAGTTTGTGATGTAAAATTTTACCCTGGAAATGCCAATAATAATCCAAAAACGTTCGCGGGTTTTCATTAACGTACATGCCGGACCACCATGTCCAGCCTGCTCACGCTCAAAGTGCACAATAAGTCCAATCAAAGGATGCCTTCCAGGCAAAATGAAAGGGTGTTTAGAATCAAGTGGCAAGTCAGCATTTTCCAGCCTGCTGCCTTCAATCTACAAACAATTATCCAAATCCAGGCAAGAGCGCAAATTGCGCAAAGTTTTTAATTCACTTGGGCGGCGTTTGAATTCAAGATCGTTAGTTAGTTTTACTGCCTAAACGTTTGAGAATAGATTCGAATTCATCATGAGATTCTTTACTTAAAAATTCAATGGCGGCCCCAAACCGCTGAGATTGAACATACTTAACAATATTAACAAAGGCGTTATCCTAGTAACAAGCATTCATAACAAGTTTTTGAAAAGCAACTCCTTTCGCCTTTGCGACCATAAACTATGAAAATGCAGTCAGATAAGTACAGCACTTCTTTAGCGAATACAGACTTGGAGAAGCTTCAATGAGCCTATCCAAAGCTGCGTTGCCAGAAGACGAATCTACACTGCTTGCCAGAGTTCTGCGCACAACCACCGAGTGCTCAGGACTCAGGAGGCCTGACATTCGCTTGCTCCTGCAAAAGAAAGGAGGGTCCTTTTAACCACAAATCAAGTAAACTAAGCTGTTTACTGCTCTGCACAAGAGTGCCTACGTCTGCAGGGTTTAAAATTGTATTAACGTAGCACCAACAGCTAGAAGACACCACAAAAAGAATCCTGTCGACACGCCGTTAAACAAAGCGACCAAGTGACAGGTCAGGGTTCACAATCCATTTTAAAACTACCTGCGAATCGGTCCAGCAAAAGATCTTACAGTTAAGATCGTGTAGAGCTTTAGAAGTTTGAAGCATCAATTCACTTAACATCTCAGCAGCTTTCAACTCTTTGCGAGATATAACCCACCCTTTTTGATGAATGAGAACTAATTTAGATTTTCCAATCACAAAACTGACTAGTGCTTTACCAGCACTAACGCCACGCAAATAGATTGCGCAAGAAAACGCAGAGTCCGAAGCATCACAGAACCCATGCAGTTGATATTCTGCGTCATTTCTGAACTCCGTGTGTTCTAAAAGAAAGTTGTGAGGAATGCAAAATTCATTTAGTATATTCGAAATATCAAGCCACTTTTTCCAGTCTTTTTTAACTTCATCTGATAAAGCGTCGTACCAGTCCACACCAGACGCAGTGACTTTTTGCAAGATCAACTTTCCCCCAGAAGTAGCGGCGCCACTATACCCAAAGGGTCAAATTGACTCGCAAGCTGACTTGCCATCTCGCGTCTCGTGGCTGCCTCGACAAACGTGCGGCCACCAGCCTTCAGCGTGTCACTTTCTGGGTCCTAGGAAAGGCACAGCGCCGTCGAGTACGGCAAAGGCTGCGACCCAATATCAATCTTGCCAACTGAAGGGGTATGATCGCATTGGGGAACCTGGAGCAAGACAGACTTAGCGTGGCCATTGGTCACCCATTTACGTAACTTGAATCCCCTGCTTTCAAAGAGCTCAATCCCTTCTCTAGCAAAGGTCTCCACGTCCGATAAAGTGTCGCCAGCAAACAGCTAGTCATCCATATATCGGTTTTGAGTGATTGCATTTAAGGTCACCATACTTGCGTGCGTGGGGTTGTCAGCAGCCAGCCGATTGAGCGCCATGAGTGCTACATAAAGCTAGAGTTTATTCCCCACAGGTGCCGAGTAAAGCGAAAGATTTGAATTTCACCACCGTCTATGTTGTTATCCTTAAACCAAATAATATGGAATTAACCGTGTTGATTCCTGGGAAGTTTAATTTGAAAAAAGCACTTACTCACATCGGCTACGTAAGCGTATTTTCCCATGCGAAAGCGCATCAACACATCGACCAAGCCATTTAAAAAGTCTTCACCGGCTAAAACTGCCCAATTCAACGACACGCCACCAGCCGTAGCAGCGCCAGCATAGACAACTCTAGGCGTAGCCGTCTTAGTAACAAAAAATGGTAAGTACCATTTTTTATAAGAATCGTTTTCATTTTTGTCCGCAGGCACAACCCAATCATGCTTCAGCAACTCAGCAAACGTATCTGCCAAAGTCTCTGGTAACTGCGAGTTTTTTGCTGCAGTTCGACAACATTCACTTTAACGTAATATCATAATTATTAGGAAGTTCCTTAAGAACGTCAGGTTTAAATGGAACCGGCATTTCATACCGACCGTTTACAACTAGAGACGTAAATGTTTATTTTTGAATCTTGCTGTTTATTGAAAAAAAACACAGCATCTAAAAACACACGTTTTTTATTTTTGTAAACCAAGGAGTGTAATAAAATTTTAACAAAACATGTTTTTTTCAAAAAAAAAAACGGCCCCCCAAAAAACTTTTTTTTTGCTAAATCAAGGTTCTGCTGCATGTATAGGTATAGCAGCGCAGTTTTACCACCGCACTAGAAGACGAAGGCCAAAAGATGACCAGAGTGTTGTGTTCTGCAATGCATTATTTTGTGCACATAGCTATGATAAATCGTCAAGCTTCAAGATTATTAACTAAGTTATTGATGTTCCATCGATTTCATATAAGGCACTCCACTGTTTTAATTGTAAGCTAACCAATCCTAGACTGTAAGTATTATTTTTTTCCAAGTATTTTACCACATCAATGATATTTCCTTCTCGTCAGAAGCTTTTCAGAGTCGTACAGACTTCCTCGGTAACAATCTCTTGTCTGATTTGAAATGCATTAAGCACTGAGCAGTATCGTAATTCGTAACAGAAGAGTTCAGCCAGAAAAAAATTTTAACGAGAGAATATGAAGTTGTCTTTACCGAAAATCAAAAATTCTGCACCACCTAAAACATGTTGAAACGCCAATCATGGTTTTCTAAATTATTGCTTCTTGCTCGAGCTTTATGGAAGAGTGAAGTTCATCACGTTAGATTATTATGCATGCTGCGTGAATCTTTCTTTCTATATTGTAGCAGCACGAATGAAGTGTTTCACTTGAGAAATTCTCAAGCATTAATAGTTGTTCTGCTTTCGCTTGGTCGTGAAGCTTTACGCACCGTGACACCCTTAAATAACACATCCATTTAACGAATTTAAAAGAACGAATAAAAACAAAGCCTTTCTTGCCGGAGCGATAACAAAAACAGCTTAACATTTGCAAACATCGCAACGATCAACATCAGTTAGGCCTACTGCAGCAACAGTTTTCAATGCTGAGTACAGTATTCGAAAGAGAACGCATAGCATAATAGTACAAAATTATGAACAGTGTACTATGTAAATAAAGGACAAATATCTTATAGAATTGCAAACGTTGATGTAATTGGAAAACCTTCAGATGTTCAAAAATGTTTAAAATTTAAAGCTTCAAAAATGTTCAAAAAAGTTCAAAAGTTCAAAAATGTTTAAAATTTAAAGCTCCTACAACCTCAGGTTTTTTGAAACAAAACTTTATCGTTAACATGTATATTTTGTATTATTTAGATTAGAATATTTCTGGTGTATCCCTAACATTATCTTTTTGTCTCTGGTATTTACTAAACTGTCAGACTAGCTCGTCAGACTAGCTTTCACTAATAAAAATGTCTCCAAGTTACGTGGGTGCAGCTAAGCATTGGTGGAAACTAAAAAGCAATCCTAAATCTAAGTCATTCAGTTACATTGGTGCAGCTAAGCGTTGGTGGAAAGCAATCGCAAGTACAAGCAATTCAGTAACATCTGCATCTTAACATTTTTTGCAATTAATTCACCATTGTTGTCAGGGGTGCCGAAACAAGGAGGAATGGGGGATATATCCCCCCCAATAATTTGGCTGTATCTTCCCCAATACTTTGAGAATGGTCCGCATCTGCATCCCCCCCGATAACTTTGAATGGGTGTACATCTGAGCGTAAATTTGGGGAAAAAGTGTTCTATTCTTGTTGAAGGCCATTTTTTTTTTTGGTATTCACCTGAATTTGGGGAAAAAAGTGTTCTATTTTTGATGAACACCTTTTTTTCTTTTATGTTTTTGGTCTTTACCTGAATTTAGGGACAAAAGTGTTCGTTCCATTTGCATTTTTTTTGGTCTTTACTAAATTTCGACACCTGAACAAAATCGTGGTCGAGGTTTATCCCCCCCCAATGTTGAAAATAAGGCGAAATTGGGGTAAAATTGCAAATTATCCCCACCAATGCTCAAAAAAGATCGGCACCACTGATTGTTGTGATATTTTTTGTATTTCGAGCTGCACATGAAACGTGCTTCCACAAGCCACTAAATAAAAACCGAGCTTTCTTCAGCAAGTTGGTGAATTAAAAGTTCAAATAGTTTTACAGCAAATGCCTTTTAGAAATTTTGGAAAACATACACTTGAAAATTTTACCATACGCTTGAGATTTAACTTTCACTATCGATACTGTCCGAACAGTTTAAATTAATGAGTTTATTGGTTTTCAAAACACCCACTGCAGACTATTCGTCACTGCTACTTTCTATCTCGATTGCATCTTCAGCAATTGGAACATGAACACTTTTCTCCGAGTCGCTGGTCATCGATGTCTGGGCGGCTTGACTTGAATGTTTAGATTGCTGGCCAGTAGTGCGCTGTATGTTTGGAGAAACAAATGCAAGTTTTGATGCTCCGCATTGGTCAGTCGGTTGCGTTTGGCAGTGTGTGAATGTTGCTGTAGCAGCTAAAAGATCGCACTACAGCTGCAGTAGTCGATGGTAATTTTAGAAGTCTACCTGCAATCTTACTCAATTCTTGGTTGGTACAATAACCGTTCCACCAAGAAACTGGAGAAATGTTTGTAATATTTTTCCACAAAAAAGGCGTAGCATAGAAACCATCCTTTGCTGTATACAGAACGCAATCTTGATGAACTTTTGATGAATCTACTGTCAGTAACTCACAAGAGGAAAAAAGTTTCAGCAAGGCCGCTTGTAAATTCGATCGCTGCAACTTTTTCCTCATCGCAGAGCAGCATTCCATGCTCACAAGGATCCAAAAAATAGGCCACCTTATGAATGATTTTGATGCAAAATTCTTCTCTTTCAGCAAAAATGGTTGCAATCTTTTCTTGCTCTTGCAAAGAAAAAGGAACCGACTGAAGTTTGTCCCTGATGTCACATCGAACGTTCGAGTAAAGTTTGTACACTTCAGCCGAATTCGGAACGTCTGTTTCTAATTGAGTGATTGCTGAAGACAATGGTTTCAGTAAATTCACTACTGCTTCATTGACGTTCCAAAAATCATCTAAAATCGTCTTTTTCACTTCTTTCCCAAGTTGCTTTTTTCTGATATTTCCAATGCAACAAACTTTCGTAAGACAACCTTATTTTTTGTACACTCTCCAAACAAGTGACCACAGATCCCCATCTTGTCTTGACCGGCAGTTTCAGAGTAACATTGACTTTTTCAACTTTCTGCATGCTTTTCAGAAAATCCACCAGCATGTGCTTGCTTTTGAATTCTTTGACAATTTGTTTGGCCTGATGTTTAACTTTCTTTAAAGTCTCCAATTTCATTAGTTCACCAAAAATAAAATTCATGCTATGAGCAGCACAGCCATAACAAGTTAGTTCCGAATACTTTCCCCCAACAGTTTCCAAGATTTTTTTATGTTGCTTGCATTCTCTGTTACCAAAGCTATAGGCATTTTGCTGCATTCTTGTTTGACTTCGTCAATGACACCTGAAACTGCCTCTGCTATGTATTCTCCAGTATGGCTTTGCATCTTAGTATGAATCGATTTCCAAAAAACAGACTGAGGCACACTTACCAAGAAGTTGATAATTGGCTAATGTTGAATGTTGCTCCATCCGTCGCACTTTATTGCTACTGCATCACTGTCAGCAACTTTTATCAACATTTATTCTCGAGGTTTTTCGTACTCTGAAACTAGTAAGGGCTCTGACACATCTACTTGGCACTACGTAAGCTGGTCTGATAGCTTTAAAGAAAGCTTGCCAATGTAAATTTTCAACTATGCTAAATGGTGTGTCACTAGCATACATAGCACGTGCCAGCAATGCATTTAGTTTTTCTTGCTCGCTTGTGGACATTTTGTCAGCAAGTGTACTTGTGTCGAGCGTGCATCTATTTGCATCGGTTTCTTTGGAATTGGTTTTGCAGAACTTGTGGAAAAATCAAACATCCAATTTTCAATTTCACTTGCTTTACCACGATCGTTTTCTGCTGTGCTGGTGGTTGAAACATGTAATTTAGCTAGATATTTGTCTTTGACCAATTTAGAACTGGAGATGCATTTTTCAACATGGGTTTTCATTCTTGAACCATTTTTGACTATACTGCTTTGAAAAAACTTACACTGTAGTGTACTCTTGGAACTTTGGTATCTGAAGTTGACACATCTTCAAATAATTTGCTCACAGCAAGCTTCTTTCGACCAGGCATTTTAATTTTCAAGCTACTGACTAGCTTTTAATTTACGTAAAATTATATTCATGAAAGAAAATAAACAAGGGTAATGAAAACGTTGTGGCTCTTGGATTGAATTGAGAGGTTCACGCAAACATGGTAATATTGAGAATAGGCCTAATGTTGTCTGGGCTAGCCAATAACATTTTAGAAATTTTTCCACAAGCGAAGAAAGAAAATTCACCCCAATAAAGAACTGCAAATTTGATGTTTTATAGCGATGGCTTATAGTAGATATTGCTAACTTATACCTGTTCACTTTTGGATTAAATGTACCCAGTTTCGTTGGTTACTGTTCAAAGCAACTTGACGAGCTTTCAGTTTTTATGGCTCTTTCAGTAAAAGTACAGGTTTTACTTTTGTTTATGTTTGTTACATCAGTGCTTGGGCTCGGGTTGATTAGCTCACTAGTGTACATAAAATGAACAGTTTTGTATGAAGTATTGTAATGCTAGATTGTATTGCTTGAATAGGCTATTTCGGGCTGCTAGATAGGCTTAGTACCTGTATCGTACACTATAAAAACTTATTATTCAGTATCGTACCAAACTAGCCAACCTGCACTGCAAAAGTTATGACTTGTGGAGAATTTCCTACCGTCGCCAGCATGTAAGGTCGAAAGTTCGTCTTATATACACCTGTTTTTGAAACCGCATTACCTAACGCGTATCAAGTTACCATTTCAAAAGTTGAATAGTTATTGCCACGCTTACTCATAGAGGGTGCCTAGCAGGGAGCCTGGAGACTATTCAGGTCATGAACTTACAACCCACGTAGTCATAAAGAAAATTTACACAGCATGCAATAAGCCTATATCAACAAACTATTTAGTTTTTCTGCCACATCTTGCTGCTTAGGAAATCGATGTCTGAAATTATTGTCTCTGTAATGTCATTTGGGTGTGGCCAGTTTTTAGCTTTAATAAGATAACACAAAAAATACCTTTTTTCTGTACGTGCTTTAAAAATCACAATTTGCTTTGTTTTTATTCATTCAGTGAAACTTTTGAGATAAATGTTTAACTTGTTGATGCATTTGCTAGCGCAGGCAACACATCTATTAAAAAACCCCGTCTGCCCCCGTCTACTCCGTCTTTGCCGGTCTTGCAAAATGCTTTTGATTGACTGTTTTCTTTGCTTGCAATAAAGTTGTCCGTTGAGACTACAACTACTTTGTTTTATTTATAACAATTCCCAATCCGCCTATTATCGTATTTGTTAAATACGAGGAAATAGGGGGTTTGGGAAATTGATCCACTTATCAATTTCCAAGATCTGAGTTCTCTGGGTCTGAGTTATCCAACTGGCTATACTGTATTTAAAGTTATTTTTCGAAACAACACTGTTACATTTTCCGTTCAATATTTTCCTATTACTTATGTTGTAAAAATATAGCTTTGCTTGTGAAATAATTTTTTGCTTTGCAGCTGATTGTTGTGATAAGATAAGCTTTCCTTTATTATGATAAGATTGTGATATGTTGTGATAAGATAAGATTGTTGTGCACGATTGTCAGCAGCATGGCTAAGCGAAACTGAGCGCTGATTATTGCGCAAGCAATACTGCGCACGAGTTCGATTACGGCTGCAGACTGCCTGCTTCGACACATACGAGGGTGGCTGGAGACTCGAAGAGCGCGAGCTCACTTCCCAGTCACCCTCACCTCTCCATTCTTATTAAGTTCGTTGAGTTGTATATCCTCAGTTGATTTATTTATTTTATTTATATGATAAGCTGTAATATTAGCTTGATAATTGTTTCTGAGTCATAAGTTTTGTCAAGTTTCATAAAAACCTCCGATAAAATTTTGCTTCGATAGCAAGTTTGGTATATCTTTGTAGGGAGTAGATGTAAAAGTGTCTTTTGAGTAAATGTAAAAATCTCTTTGTTTGGGAGGCGTGGCCAATTTTTCTTTTCTGGAAACAGTCGTGTTGTTATGCTTGAGGTTGATCGTGAGGTTTGACGGATCTACTGGCTTTATTGCATACATGCAAACAAACAAAAACAAACAGGTAGTTAAAACCCCCTCTATGTGCTCTCAGCATAGTCACTAATATTTATTGACTAAGCTAGCAGCTGTTGGAAAACCGCAATTGGTTTTGAACACAAAGGAACGCAAGGACCTTCACCTCTTCAGTCAAAATTCACAACCAATTGTTGGAAATAAGATTTTCTTCAGCGTAAATAAAACTGACGAGGCAAAAACTTACTGAGATTCACTTTTCTAACTAAAATACATTGAAATTATGACTACTAGCTTTAAAAGAAATCAACGTCCTGCTACTAACCATTCCAAAGACAATTTGACGCCTCCACATGTACAACGAACCGAAGACTACGGAAAGCACATATTCTGAAGGCAATTTACAAACTTCCAAGTTAAATTATTTCCGCTTCCAACGTGTTGCAAAATAACGTGCAATTAAGTGCCAGGAAAAAAGTGTAATTTGATGATTACATGCGAATTTGATAACAATTAGTAAAGCAATTAAACGCGGCAGTTTTAAGCACCAACGTCCAAAGTCTAAGGTTCGGTTCTCTTAAGGTGCGTTTAGACTGGACGCGAAGCAACGCGAAGCGAAGGTTGGCGACCTTCGCCAACCTTCGCGAGTGGTCGATTACGTCACTCGTGAAGGTTGCCAACCGTGTGGTTGCCAACCGAAGGTTGCCAACCTTCGCGAGTCTTCGCGAGTGGTTGCTAATCTTCGCGACTAGTCGCTTCATAGGCTAATTTTAATAACTTACTTTTAAAATGTATTCAATGAGCAGAAAGCTTTGTGTACTTTATTATTGAAGCGCTATTATAGTAATCACAGGTTCTGTTTTGTCATAGAGCGCTGGAATTACCGGTAAAACGAAGATTGAGTTTATATCATGTTATCACGCAATAACCATGAAGAAGAGTCTAGACTAATAGCTCAGGTAACAAAACAATCTTGAGAAAAAAGTTTGTAAAGTATAAGTGAAAAACGAAGTACAGTAGATCGAATTTGGAAATGAAAAGACTAGTCATTTCTTCAAAAACGTAGTGCCGGTAGTGCTTAGCCTATTTACTAGCTATCAATGATTTGTTTAGATCCTTCCACTGAAAACTTGCCATAATCTGTTTTGACGATGACAGTTCTGGGTTTTAATGCAGAAACGCAAAAAGCTGGAAGCAGATGTCAAAAGTTCTCTTTAGGTGTTTACTCAGTTAACAAATCTTTAAATGCTTTCACCATCCATGTCTCCTTATGGTAGTGGTAGATCAACCGGTATCTTGTAGAGTGTAGACCAATAGGCTAGTCTACAGGTACATTTAAAGCATAAACTATGTTGTTTTTTTGATGTGATGTTTCTTTTTCAGGCAAGCATGTCATGATACCTATAGTAAGCTTAAACAGTTATTTGTATTTCTTATTTAGTGCTGTTTACGAAGACTCCCAATGTTAACGCTATGAGTGAAACTGAAAGCTGGATTTGTCATCAGTTATATGGTGGATTTTTTGCTTATTGTGCAATGGATTGCTGTGTTGATTTGCTGGAGAAAGCAAAAAAACATTGCAGTTTTTGCATGATTTGACACTATCATCGAAGGACAAGAATTTAGCACAGTAATACCAGCAGTTGCTTTGAGGAAAAGTCAGCTTCTAAAACTAAGCTAGGTGTTTTAATCGCTAGCGGAGCGCGTATCGATGTTTAGTGCGAAGTTAAATGCTTTTGATAGCATTTTATTAGTTTGCATTTTCTTGCGGTACCAGTAGACTACGTCGCGTTTACCTCAAAGGGCTTCGCTCCAAACCACCGTTTGTAAGATACAGATAAACTTATAGCTGTAAGGTCAAGCCCCCTCTTCTTAGCAAGTTTTTGGTTATGTCCCTGATAAAAAGCATTTAGATTTTTTTATGTGAAAATTGTTACTCAAGCATCTGAAACAAAAGTGTTGTTAGTTCTCGCATTTTCATGTAACTGACGCTTTCTTCCCCAGTCCAATTATTATTATTATAAATGCTGTATCAAGTTTTTTGTTTAGTGGTGACTAATAAGAATGGAACAATAATAATGAACTTGCTTGGCGGGTACTTCTCTACCAATAATAGTAACCTCAGCAAAAAAATAGAACTCACTTTCTACTGGTTAGATATGTACCGGTATTGACTTTCTAGTTCATCTAAATACACTGACTGTAATTGTAATGATTGAACTTCAGACCTAAAATAGTTTACTTTGTCACTTTATTCACCACGTAAAGCAGTTAAAATTTTAAAAGGCAGTAAAAATATTTTAAAATTCACAAACAACTAAATTCAGATATTACACCACAGTAAATGAATATTTAACACACTTGACACTTCTATTTTCATCACAGAGGGCTGGAGTGAAAAATCACTACCAGACTACAATAGTCATGATTATAAAACTTGGGGTAGTCCAAAACCATTGCTTCCAGTTCAACTTGATCACGATCACAAACCTTCAGAAACAAGAAGACTTTTAAGAGGACATTCAGAAGAAAAAATTCCATGTTTGTAGCTATTCAAAGAAGTGACTACTAATTAAATTAGGCCAATCCATAAGTTCATAGGAATTTTTTGATTTTTTGTATCTATCTAGCTCTTGTATGTAACAGTGTAGCTTGAAACCAATTCTAAATACAGTTTTATTCACCAAGTTGGCTTGGTCAAGTAGGCTAGACAGTGAAAAAACTTTTGCGAGTTTTCCAGTATTCAAGGAATTGTTCAATTGTGGTTACTTTTAAAACAACAGGCTAACAAACAATGGGTAAAAAACTCTATCAACACATTCAAAACTAGCCTGTTGGTGGGTTATTTTATATTCTGAAAAAACAACAACATCATGTTAGTTTAAGTTTACTTTAAGACAAAAAGCAAAAGCTGCTCAGCCAAAAGAACCACTGGACTGATACAATAGCTTCAGCTATGCTGCACAGAATAAAAAGTTTTGTTTTAAAAGCTAGATGTCGTGGGGCTAGGCCTACTGCTTTGGTGTATTCATTATAATGAAGCTTTGAGATCCAGCATAGCTATGAAAGATCCCTCTAGGATTCTACAGCCTTAGCTGTCTAGATCCAAATTAACTTGGCTAGCCTATAGGGCTATCGCTAATCTAACTTTGCCAACAACCTACTCTTTGGACTGATAAATAGGCGCTAAACCATACAAATATACTATTTACATTATTTTCTAGTAAACTGCCATCGTAAAAATCCAATCAGTGATTTAGTAGGTTATCTTACTACAGCCTGCAAGCAAGCGCTGTTGCGCAACTGCTCGCGAAGGTTGCGAGCGGTTGCAACCTTTCGCGAGCTGTCGGTGACGTCAAATATTGGTTGCTTCGCGTTGCTTCGCGTCCAGTCTAAACGCACCTTTACAGGTAAATAACATTATGCCCATACTTTAAAACAGCTGCGCTGGAACAGCAGCTCATAGGATTTTTCTTCTATCGTAAGAATTTTTCAAAAAGTGGTTTTAAAAGGGCATTCAACCCGAATTATGAAAAATTGAGAAAAAATCTTAAAAAATATGTTTACCAACATGACCCCATTACGATTCTTGCAACTCATCCGGTTAAGAAAGACTAAGAGAAAAAATTTCGTGTTTTCCCCTAAGAATCCAAATTTCGGCCATCTTGTTTCAAGTAGATTGCGCAATAAATCAGTTTGTAGCTTCTATTTTCGAGTCTTGCTAAGTACTCGGCTTCTTGGAACTAGGTGAGTGCTGAAGGTATAGGTAAATAAATTAGTGGAACAACTACTGTTGGGATTCAGAGAGGATAAATCCTTTCCTAGTCTGCTTTCCGCCAAGTGCTTGCTAAGTAGTCGGAATAAGATAAGGCTTTTGTGCTTTAGGCGTAGTAGCCTATAGCGCAGAGATGGAACCGGTCAAGATTTTCTCGACCCGACCGGTAAATTTCAAAATCATCGCCGGTTGACCAGCCGGTTGACCGGTTTCTGGCCGGCCCGGTCGACCGTTTTTTTCGCAGAAAATTTTTGTTCACTGTTCAATATATCTCATTAAAAATTTTCAAACCGGGGGGGGGGGCATGGGTGAGTTGTTAAAATTTGTGACTTTGCACGGGGTCTCAGAAAAAAACGCAAAAAAAATTGCTTTTTTGCAAAAATGACTCAATTTTAAGACCTTTTTTGGTTAAGTTTCGGTTTGAAAGACCTGTTTTGAGCAGCGCAAAACGTGAACAAAATAAGCATAAAAAGAACTATAGGGTACAAGCTATATTATTATACGTTCTTTCTAATGATATTAAGCAAAAGGCCCAAATAAAGTTACAATTTTTTAGCTATTGGTGACAGATTATTTGCAATTTGCCGACCAGCAAACACTAAACTGTTATGGCATTGGCTTGAAAATATTCGAAATATAATGTGCCCCAGCAGTTTGTAGAAATGCTACAACTTCAGAACAAGCCATGGCTAGTTAGATATAAAAAATGAGAGCTATGTCTTTCTTGCCAGGGCATGCTATGGAATGGAGGAATGGAAGACGATTTTTCCATATTCCATACGGGCAATTTTCTTCCATTCCATATTCCATTCCATACTAAAATTTTCTTCCATATTCCATTCCATACTTCCACATCAAGGTAAGTTTAAACCGGAAGCAAAGCGTAATTTGTATAGCATTTTTGCAACGTTAAGTGTACCTTTGCAAGTTGTTGCTCTAGAAGGTAAGCAGTATGGTACGATGCATCTCATCCCATATTTCAAGGACTATCGCAATGAGCTACTATAAAAATTCACCCAGCATAAAAACATCAACCATGCAGTCAACAGGCAATAGGTTGACCGATATGCACAGGGTTTAATGATTGCAAGTTTATAACCACACCAACTATGAAATTTGGCTTAGCCAAACTGCCACAATCATTTTACAAAGATACCGAAAAAAAGTTTAAATACAAAAAAAAACAATAAAGAATTAAGTTTAATCGAGGATAGAAATGCAAAACAAATCTTTGTTACGAAGGAGGAAAATTCTTTTTTCACTTTGCAAATTCATTGCCGTCGCTATAAGTTTACACCTCTGAACCTAAAAGGTCATCAAGGAATTAGGCTAGTCATATCAATTTTATAGCTATGAACGTTTGCATCGTATTCGATTCAAAGTATTTTAAGCCCGAAGCCATTGTTTCTCAAACAATGGGTCGGGATGCACAACAGGCTGCAAAGCGTTTACGGATATACTGTAGAGACGCAACTACGAGGGCAAAGGGGGCGTCAGCCCTTTCAGCCAAGTCACTAAAAAATTTTAACCCAAAAATGCAAGCATTTAAACGTAATTTTGAATTGTTCTGTAGGTAAAGTAGGGACTGAATAGGCAGGGGAATTTAATTTTTCCTCTGGCTTCTAAGTCTTAGCACTTTAATTCTTTCAAATAGCTTTAAAAACGTGCAAAATGTGATCCAAATGGCGTTGAATAGTTGTTTTTTCTGGAAAAATCAAAAAATCGCCCAGCGACAGGGGCATCGTCCCCAGACCCTTGTATGTATGAGATGATTTAGCCGCACCGCTCTGCTTAGCTCACCACCCATTCGAGGCATTTTTCAAACAAAAAAATTTTAACTTCCAAGCCTCCTCCTTTAGCAAAATCTTGGTTACACTTTTGTTTATAGGTGTGTCGGAGAGTAGAAGTGCAGACCAGCAAAAAAGTTTATTTCGTTTTTTGAAAGGCGAGCTATTTTGTTTTTTTTAAAGCGCACTCAAAGTTATTTAGGTCGCAGTCACTGCTGCAGATAGACTTGACACGTGATTACGGGCCGGAAACGAAAGGAGCTAAGAAACACCACCGGACTTATCCATGTCTCTTTTTACGACATGATTGCACAATTTGGAAATTGAGCATAATTTGCAGCCGTACAAGATCAGTTTTAATGTGCGAAAGTTATGTCTCTTTTAGTGCACCTTAACTTCGTTTGCTCTGGCGACGTCACTAAGCAAATTGTCATTCTCAAAATAAAAGTTAAGCCAGTCAACATCAATGCAGCTGCAAATTAGAATGAACTTATATTCTATGATATTATGATGCAATGCCTACAGTTCTCACACTGTTTGCGCAACGTTTAAATGCTCATGACCGAATTACCGTATTAATTTGTCGACAGATGATTAGCTGCGAAACGCTTCCACGTATTTTTAGTTATCATACTATCCGTATCTACTTTTCTGTATATGCCATGAGCGAAATCTAGTATGGAATTGGTATGGAAGTATGGAAGATTGTCTTCCATTCCATTCTTGAAATCTTCCATTCCATTCTGGCATCTTCCATATTCCATACCAAAATTTCCGTTCCATTCTATTTCATTTTCGATTCCATTCCATACCATGCCCTGTTTCTTGCCCAATGTAGAGCGTGGTAAATTTAAGTTGAGAAAAGCTTTTCAAAGCGGCAACATTTTAGCATGTACTAAAAAATCTGAAATCTGTGCCACTTCTACTCTTAAACTGATTAAAATGATGCTAAATTGCCAGGCAGCGCAAGCCTCTCCCACAAGCATGCTTTATTGGAATCTGATTACGCGATTTCAACGTATATATTGCTCTTCTTTGCTTTGTGCCGTGGCCCAAAGGGGAGCATGGCACAATATTCCGACCCTAAATAGGCCCCTGGATGTGCATGTGTTAATGGTCACAGCATATTGGCCACAGCTTGAAACCATTCAACAAGTGTTTTCAAAAGGTGTGGTTTGTTAATACTGTTTTTTTTTTAAGTTTTATTTATGATAAAATATTTAAGTATATTTCGGTTGGCGTTTTGATGTCTTTTAGATGCAAAAAAGGAGAATTTGACCGGTATTTCAACCGGCTTGATGGCCGGTCGAAGAATCTCGACCCGACCGGCAACCCGACCGGCCGGTCGACCCAACTGGTGCCGGTCGACCCGACCGGTTTCCATCTATGCTATAGCCTATTGCTGATTGTGATTATTGCTTCCTATAGATAGCCTATCCGAAAAAATTATAGCCTGTTGAAGGATAAAGCAACGTAACTGACAAGATATTAGACTAAGATTCTAGTTTTTAGTGAGCCAGTGAGTTTTATGCGATTATTGCGCAATTAGTTTAGGCCTAAAGATCAGATAAGGCCAGTTACCTTTTCACGTAAATACGAAATTGCAAATTTCAGTGCAAAGCGTTTTAGTTAGCATTTTTGGTATAGGTTTGTTACGGTTATCAGCAGGTACCTACGATGCCACTTCCACCACAGCTGCTAATCTAGTAAGTCATTTGGAACGATTTTGACCTACGTCCTTTCGGTTTGGTAATGTTCGAAAAGCGTTTCTCCTTAGTCTAATGGGCGGTTCACACTAGACGGAAAAGCGGAAAGCGGAGAACGGAAAACGTAATTTCCGCGTCGGACAGCAGCAATTTTTGCGCGCTGATGTTCACACTTATAAAAGCGCAACCTGAAAGGTTGTCATCCGTGGTAGCAATTGCCAAAGTCAAAAAAGCTGTTTTGCAACGAGAGATGATATGATAAAAACCACTTTGCCAAGTTAATGACTGTGCGTGTACAAATTTGTGATGAAGTGAGAAAACTTCAAGCTGTCAATTAAGCAAAACGCCTAACTGTTTAGCAGGTAAATGCCAAATAAGCCTAGTCTATACACTGCCACATGTTTGATTGTGCAGCAGTACCGTAGAGAATGGAGGGTTAGACCGTAGCTATTGGATTACAGCCAGTTTCAGTGCAGTTGGTTACGTAGTTTGTTGCCTCGGCCACGAAACAACTAAGTGATCTTGCGGCCAAGAAAAAAACCTGAAAACTTTACCCGTTCTCTTTTGTCCCTTGAATGTTGCAACTTGCACTTGCATTAATGTCAAGTCTTTTTACAGTTATGCTTCGTAGTAAACTTCATTATGATGTGCTGAATGATCGATTATTATATGCACTATACAACCAATACAAGAGGAGCAGGAATAATACATGATTTGATGTCTATGATACAGGGCAGTGCCATTAATTCTACGTAATTTTGAATGCTAACTCCACTTATAATATCGGGTTTCAATAGCATGTTTGCCTAGCTACCCCGCAAAAGACAACGAAATTACGAACAAGTCTTCCCAATCGTCACCTGTCAAGTGCTAACGTTGTAAGTCTTTCCGCTATCTGTTAATGAACCTCATACAATCATTTAGTCTTTTGATTTGACTTACCAAGGCCCACTTTGAACTGCTTGTTCCCCCCAGTTACACCAGTGAAGAGGAAGATGCGGATGAAAGGTTTACAAATAACTGATTCTAGCTAATGCTCTCAATGACTCCAATACATACTATACTTGCTTTACACTAAAACTATCCAATGGCAGTAATTGTTGAAGCGAAGATTGATTTTATTGCAAGTATTGTGAACACAGTTGTTACTGTTGTGGGAAATTAGATATAACATATAAACCTACAGGCAGATCGCTTAAAAGCGGTAACATTTTGCTAACCCACTAGCAATGCTGCTCTAGGATCAAGCGCTCAGTGGCGTCGCTAGGGGTTAGGCGGGCGGCCCGCTCCGGGTGTCACCATATTATGATATAAAACCATAACTCCACCGATTTGTGGCGAATACCTTTCTTTTGTTTGGTCCCCATCTTCAAGTAAGCCGAAAACCCACTGATTGTTAGGCGAAGACCTTTCTTTTGGTCTTCACATACTTTTGGACTGAAAACCCCTCATTTTGCGGCGAAGACCTTTTTCTTTTTTTGGTCTGCACCTATTTTTGGACCGAAAAAGGGTGCCACCTCGAAATCTTGCCCAGCGTGCCACCATTCTTACCGACGCCTCTGCAAGCACTACTTACATTCGTACATTTCCTGGAATATCATGAAGTACAGCGCTCAGGATTCGAGCCCAATAGTAATTTGAACTGTGAACAAAATTACCACATAAGATCATCTCAATGCGAACAAGCTTTCTGCCATTAAGAACGGCGAAGTTGCTTATCAAAAAAACACTCAAACCAACAAGTAACTATCAAAAAAATTTTGGGCAAACATTTAGTTTTTCTGTAGTGCCTTTGAAAGGAAATGGAGACTGATTTTCAATGCTACTTGGAAAAAAGTTACAGCACAGTAAAATCATTCGCGTTGATTTAAACATTCTAGCTATTGCCGTTTCCAAGATATTTGCACTTCTGGTTTTGTATCCTTACGATTTTAAATGCTATTCAGTCATATAAAATCGTAGAAGAGATGAAATAATACGGCAATCAGCAAGAAAGTTCAAATCAACGCGAGTAGATTTTATTACGCTCCATGTTTTTCCAAATAGCATTAAAGTTCAGTCTCCACCTCAACTCTAACTTTGGTCCCAGGCTGTATTTAGATGAGATACATAGCAAATAATAAGCAGGGCAAGCAATAAAAGGCAAATTTTGGGATAGAACGTTTTAAGCATAGAATTAAATATTAGGATGATGGAGTGGAAGCTGGTCTTCCATCACATTTCCTACAACAACATATCATGAAACATACCATAAAGTTGCTCGTAGCCAAAGTTTAAATTTTAAAATTTAATTAAAGGTCGTGGAAGAAAATGTCACGATTGAATAACGTCTTCTATTTTGTTCCATCCAACGCCATACTGATAAGATAAATTGTTTAGGCATCGTCTGGGCCAATGATCAATATAATAAAAGCTTGCATTTGACGTCATTAAAATTGCAATGTACCGACAGCATCAATCAATGAAATTTTGTGTATAAACAGTATAAATACAAGTATACATTTCTTATGAACAAATAAAACAAAATTTTAATTTAACGGAAAAAAAATAAGAGGAGTGACTACAGTGGTCAGACTATACGACTACCTGCCGGGCTTTATTAGCAGCAGGTAACGTAGGTCATTGTCACAACCAGTTTATTTACAATACAGTTAACATTATTTTTGTTGTTCATTGTTCTGGTAACAGCAACAAGAAGTTAGCTCGAATAGCTTTGAGCATTTCTCAACAGCAAAAGAATGTCACTCATCAGTCTTCCTGCCAAGCCGCTAAATAGCTTACGCAACTTTGCGGCTACTATGCTGCAGAAAAATTCGACATCGTCGGAGCTTGATTGTTGGGTTGGTGTACAATTTCGGTGTTATGTTGCAGCAACTCCAGTACTTTTTTCTGAAACATATTATTAGAACACTTAAGTGAAGCTATCAGAACTAACACTTTTGAAACTTAATATACGTACTGGTTTAGCATGCACCACTCTCCTGAAAATTATGTTACGTGTAATTTTGCTCTGAAGTTTAGTTCCCACCAGAAGATGTGACGTCTTTTTTTTCTCAATGTTTGTAAAAGAAATGACTCTTTTCCCAAGTAGACATCGTTTTTTAATAAATATTTATAACGGCCATTTCAAATTTAAGAAAGCTAAAAACTATAATTGCCTTCACACCAGTTGAAAAGTTTTTAATCATTATTGAGTTCCTCGTATATATAATCAGGTCTTACTGTTGTAAAACTTTGCTTCACTCGCTTAGTTGATTATTCTTACTTTATCAATCGTTGATTTTAACCAGTTACAAACTTAAACCAACCAGGAGAAATGTGACTCATCATTCTTGAAAATCTTGCTACTTGACTCTTTTTCTAAACTGGTGTTGTTGCTTAAAGAACTTTCATTAACACTTGCTGCACTGACTGCACCCTCGCTTTGCACTGAAAATAACAAAAAACGAATAGTGAGCAATGGTCTGTCTATAAAAGCTATTGCTACACGAAGATTTGAGATTACACAAAAACATAAAATTATAAAATGTGTGCTCACTGCTCACATTAAAAAGCTGAAGTACTTTTGTTACACTGCGATGTTTTTTAGGCTACAAAGGAAATAGCTACAGCTGCTGCATCGTACAATGATGTCAGCATGAAAAGTGGTTTCAAATCACATGATTACAGCTTCCAAAGCCTTCAATTAAAGGTTTTAAGCAGCAGCAAACTTGGATTCAACTTTTTTATATTAAACAAAAAGTATGGTGCTTAACTATTAGCTAAGAATAGTTAGAAGATCACACGTCCATGCTTACAAATCATTTGGATACATTCTATTGATTAGTACGTACAATAAACAAAATTTTCATCACCATCCTGTTGCGTAAATCAAGAGCTTGAAGTGTATCTTCATTACGTTGGTAATTACTAGCAGTGCTAAAAAAATCACCTTGTATTATAATTAAAACGATCAGTGGTCAAGTGGACAAAGCGTCTGCTACTGAAGCTGTAGACTCGGGTTCGATTCCCGGTTGGGTCAAACCAAAGACTACAAAAATTAGAATTGACAGCTTCCCTGCTTGACGTTTAGCAATTAAAGGGACAGTGTGAAGCCTCTGCCGTGTTAGGTAAACGGATGGGCAGGCAACATCTTGACTCAATGACCGAAAAGTGCCTTCGCAGTCTCCTGGCCAAGGCAAGTTGGTGAATAAAATGTAATTACAATATAATACCGTTCTAATTTATATCATAATTTACAGTAGTGCCACTCATCTGTTGAAAATCAGTGACTTACTACATGAGTTTATGCTTATATCAATGTATTATATCACCAATATTGGAACTGGAACCAATCTAGACTGGATCGCTGGCTTTAGCTCAGTCACAGGTACTGACTGTAGCCTCTGCAATCAACAGCCAGCTACACAGTACATTTGAATATAACTTTCAATAAAGTCGATTTATTTCGCTTTTGCAATAAGCTTTTCGGATAGAACCCTTCAGTTGCGATCTCTGTCTGGTTTGGTATGTGGTAAGCAGGATCTTGCTTGCTCCCACTTACCAAACTAGACAGAGATTGCAACTGAAAAGTTCTATCCGAAAAGCGTATTGCAAAAGCAAAATGAAATCGACTTTATTAAAAGTCATATTCAAATTCTGCACCACCTCAAAATTGTTTATCTACACAGAATAGTTTGGTGCCGCATTGCTATTTGAAATGCATATCGCTTAGCAAAAATCTAGAAGGCATTCACAAAAATTTTGCTGACACGTCATGTATGTTTAGTGTGTAAGTCAAAATTACCCACATTTTGAAAATTTAAAAGCATTTGAAAAGCTAAGTATATGTTTTTTAAACTACTGGTACCCAGTTTGGTTCTGTTAATGGCTTGTTTATGCTGCATCAATAATTTTGAATTGTTGATGTAACAGTATATGCTAGAGATTTAGATACTTTAAGATGCTGTACCATATATAACTCATATAACATAGTCCTGGAAGACGATAGTCAATGGATGATATAGTAAGCTATATTTCACATCATGAAACAATATTGCACTACAAGCCCTGAAACTCAACATTTTAAAAACATATGTAATGACATGAGAATTAACTAATTTCTCCACCAAAAATACACTGTAATGTTTCAGGAAATTATGCGCTCTAAATAAAAATATGAAAACTTATCAAGCTCCATCACTACTGATTGATCACAGCACAAAATTGTGAATCAAACTTTTGATCAAGTCAGAATGATAAAACAGCAACAGTTGTTAGAGATTCAATTGTCACTTTAACTGTTGAAAACAGTTACATAGCGGCATGACTACGTTTACAGTTAACATTTAAAGACTTTTAACATTTTCTGCTCAGTTAATCAACATATAACATTCAAATGAAACGTTTAGCTGAAGAATTTTTTAAACAAACTTTCATACCTGGGTTGCAACAAACGATCATCTAAAAACTCAAGCAGTAGAAACAATCTTCATTTGCTTTTTTCGGTACTGCAGAACATAAGCGTAGCCAGGATTTTTGATTGGGGGGGCCCAAACCACAAATCACATGCAATGACGTCATCAAAAATTTTTAAAAAAGGAAGTTTTTGTGGGGAAAAGGTATCGTAGAATGGAAGATCTGAAGCTGTACTGTATTGGCACTTAACCAGGATTTTGGTAAAGGGAGAGGGCGAAAACTAATCGTTAGAAAATGCAAATGTCTAACTTAGGAGACGTGTTGGGTAAGCTAGTGTACTCAAGCGTACCACA
The DNA here is from genome assembly GCA_963965965.1 of Trididemnum nubilum. Taxonomy (NCBI): domain Eukaryota; kingdom Metazoa; phylum Chordata; class Ascidiacea; order Aplousobranchia; family Didemnidae; genus Trididemnum; species Trididemnum nubilum. Next base: position 26,047,529 of record OZ014470.1, read on the forward strand.
GACGGGGGTCTGGGGGCGGAGCCCCCAGCCACCGGTGGCTGTGGGGGTCTGGGGGCAAAGCCCCCCGCCGCTGGGCAATTTTTGTAAGTTTTTGGGAAAAAAAAGCTATTTTAATCCCATTGGATCACATTACGCACGTGTTCTATTTGAATAAGGTAAAAGAGGTTAAACGGTAGGCCTAGTGGTAGGCCTAGTGATAGTTGGTGGTGGAATCTTTTAACTTTTGGTTCAAGCCTTCCCCCTCTTTGGTCAAATCCAACTTTTTCTTGAAGATTTTATTGCAGTGAAGCCAGATGGTGTTCAGCGGGGTTTAGTTGGCAAAATAATTTGCCGTTTTGAGGAGAAAGGTTTTAGGCTTTGTGCCATGAAAATGACGACTGCCAGTAAAGATTTGCTAGAAATGCACTTTGCAGATCTCAGTTCAAAACCATTTTTCCCAAAACTTGTTGAATTTATGTTGTCTGGGCCAGTTGTGGCAATGGTTTGGGAAGGAAAAGGAGCAGTTAAAACTGATCGTAAAATGCTTGGAGAGACTAACCCTGTTGATTCTCTTCCTGGAACAATTCGTGGAGATTATTGTATTGACATTGGGAGAAACATATGTCATGGATCTGACTCTGTGGAAACAGCAAAGAAAGAAATAGCTTTATGGTTTAAAGAAGGTGAACTTAACAATTATTGCTGTGCTAACAACTCTTGGGTGTATGAATAAGAAGGCTACTTCAACCTGACACTCAGCACTCCTTTGGTGTTTTGTGCCTACATAGCAGGATCTGACATTTGTAGTTTTTGTATTTTTGTGTACGTGTGGCTATATTTCATTTTGCTTACAATTCTTGTGTTGAGTTTCGAACTCGTGGTCTCTGCAAGCGCTCGGGTTGGTGAGATGTGATGCGCGCGGCACGTCTTGCTTGCCGCGGGACTTGCGGTGATTACGAGCTCGATCTCCGTTTCCTTTATTTTTGAACGTTGAGTGCAAAGTTTAATTTACATTTAATTTGCAATTTAAATACTTGGTTTTCAGTTAATAGATCTCAGTTGGTTTTTTTCCTTAGTTGTGGTTATAGGTGATCGATAAGAAGCACAGTTTTCAGTTCTAGTTTTAAGTTCTTTAAAGTAAACTAAGTCGATTAGCGATAGTGGTGACCCCGTTTTCAAGAACATGCCTAGACCGAAACAACAAGAATTAAGACAACCAGAGTTGAGACAAGGTGAACACGGAATTCCAATGGGAAACAAATTATGCCAAGAATTTTGGGAAGAGCAACCACAGGTATGGTTTAATTTATTGGAGCGTAAATTTGATGAATACCTAATTGAATCTAATTCACGAAAATCTAGTTTGCTTTTGTCAAGATTAACCCAAAAAGCGCTTTTAGCTGTTCAAGATTTAATTGATGATAACGACACTACTGTACGTACGAGCAAATCAAAACACGGCTTTTAAATCACTTCGGTGATTCTGTTCAGCACAAAGTAACTAAGCTGTTTTCTTGTCCGCCCCAAATGACTAAAAAGCCGAGTGAAATTTTGGCAGAGTTACGAACAATTTTTCCAAGCAATTCCATGACAGACGAAGCCCTTAAACCGTTGTTTATATCTCGACTACCGTATTTTGTACAGTTACAGCTATCTGCTCGTTTTACTGAACCCTTACCACAGCTAGTGCGAGAAGCAGACGGAGTAGCAGGTTTTGTTAATAACACTCAGGCATTGCATCCGTTTTTGTCTCAAAACCCTGCTGAGCCCATTGTTAACGCGGTAAGCAGTAAAAACTCGCTTCTAGAAGCCCAACGTGAAAATGCACTACTTAAAAAACAAATTTCTCAGCTTGAAGAAAAATTAGGTGAATTTTCTGGTACAAATCAACATACTGATGGTAGATCCCAACCTATCCAGTACAGCGTACCCAATAGACGATCAAACTACTCTAAAACAAGACCTATGCCAGAAGAAACCCGAGTGGACGTAATTGGATTGACAGGAGCGTAGCCGGTAAAAATTATGAATCTTCATCTAAGAATTTATGCTATTATCACTATACGTTTGGCACAAATGCACATAAGTGTCAACCCCCTTGCAACTGGCACAAAGTTGTTTCAAAAAACTTGAACGCGTCCCCAGACCACTAGTGGCCGCTCTGGGGAAAAGCTCGAGCCACATTTTGTGTTTAAAGGATCAAGCATCGAATGAATTTTTTATTATCGATACAGGTAGTGACTATAGCATTGTGAAAAGCAATTCTTTTGAAATCGCAAATTATCCGAGCGAGCAATTCCTGATTGCAGCAAACGCATCGAAGATTTCGACACACGGTGAGAGAACTATGAATTTAAAGCTTAGTAAGAATTGCACAGTCAAGTGGACATTTCTTTCTGCTGAAATTAGTTTCAACTTAATTGGCGTTGATTTTTTGGAACAAAACAACCTTGTGGTCGATCTGCACAACCACATCTTAATAAACGCAAAGACTAAGGAAAAAATTCATTTAACTAACAAAAATTTAACAGTGGAAAAACCGCCTGTGCTTTTTGTTGCCGATTGCAAATTTACTCATATTTTGAAGGAGTATCCAGATTTAACTAGGCCACGCAACAGAAGCATCGCCGAGAGAGTACCGATTGAACATCAGATACAGGTTGACGGTTATCCATGTCACGCTCGTTGCAGACCAATGTCGGCCGAGAAACTTCGATGGCTTGAAAAAGAAATCGAGAAATTATTGGACGAAGACGTAATCGAGGTAAGCGATAGTGAGTTCGCTAGTCCCATTCACCTCGTGCCTAAAGCTCCAGGAAGTGACACTAAATATCGAATTGTAACGGATTTTAAAAATTTAAATCGCATTACGGTCAAGGATCGATACCCCCTTCCAAGGATTGAATCTATTTTTGATAGACTTGGAGGTGCAACGATTTTCAGCAAAATTGATCTGAAACGTGGTTATTGGCAGATAAATCTTGCCGAAAATTCTCGAAAATACACTGCCACTATAACCCCCATTGGGCTTTTCCAATTTAAAGTCTTACCTATGGGACTTTGCAATGCGACTTCTACTTTTATGAGATTAATGGATTTCATTTTACGTCCTTTAAGCGACTTCGCAGCCGCTTATATTGATGACATTATTGTGTTCTCTCGCAGTTCAAAAGAACACGAACAACATTTGCACCAGGTGTTTTCACGTTTGCAAAAATATGGTCTAACAATCAATCCATCGAAAACACACTTAGGTCAACACAAATTGTCTTTTCTCGGGCACGAAATTACATCAGAGGGCGTCGCTCCTCTACCCGAAAAGGTGCAGGCAATTTCTGATTATCCAAAGCCAGTCACAATTAAGCAGCTACGTGCCTTTGTAGGTTTGGTCAATTACTATCATAGCTGTTTGAAAAACCTTGCGGAAGCTTTGGCTCCTTTAACACAATTTCTGTCCAAAAGGTTTAAGGGAATTCGAAAAGTACCGTGGGACAAAGAAAGCGAAATGGCTTTCGAAAATGTTAAGAAGTTGGTATGTCAAGCAACCTTACTGGCTTATCCAGTTGCGGGTTCGAAACTTATCTTACAAACAGATGCGTCAGATCTGTCGACAGGGGCGGCTCTTTTGCAAGTAAGCGAGGGTAAGTTGCAACCTTTAGCTTTTCATTCCAGGAAACTGACAGATGTGCAAAAGCGTCAAACAATTCTGGATAGAGAACTTTTTGCTATTTTTGACGCTGTTCGTAAGTTTAGTCATTATCTTGAACAACAGGAATGCCAAATACAATGTGACAATAAGGCACTAGTCAACATGTTCCATTCTTCCAGGGAACAACTGATTGGAAGGCGAGCTCGACAACTAGCTTTTATTAGCGAGTACACAAACGATGTGATTTTTATTGGTACCAAAGAAAACCAAGCAGCTGATGCTTTATCTCGAATTGAAACCAATAACTTGATGTTTTTGCAGAAAAACGATTTAAATTACAGCGACATGGCGAAAGAGCAGAGGAAAGATGAAGAAATCATGCGACTTTTTCATCAGCAGGACGACAACTCATTGGTTATCGAAGAGTTTAAAGTACCAGGTACTGACGATCTTTTGTTGTGTGATACTTCCACCAACCATATCAGGCCGCTTATTCCTCAAAAATACCGTTTAAAAGTTTTTATTAGTTTTCACAAACTCGCCCACAGTGGCACAGAAACTACAGTTAAAATTATGCAAACTCGAGTAATATGGCCGGGAATGAGAAAACAAATTTCGAGCTGGTCGAAGTCGTGCCCTGAATGTCAAAAAGGGAAAGTTTGGAAGCATAACTGGACACCTATGCAAAAGTTTGACTTACCTTTACAGAGATTTCAACACGTGTGTATAGATCTTGTAGGGAAATTGCCGATGTCTGAAGGCTATCAATATCTACTGACCATCGTGGATCGTTTTACGAGATATGTACAAGCTATTCCATTGAAGGATGCGACAGCGGACTCCGTGTGTTCAGGTTTTCTTCAAGGCTGGGTAGCGTTTATGGGTGTTCCAGTGTACTTACAGTCAGACCATGGTAGTTGTTTCCTGTCTCAAAAATTCCAAGCTCTCTTAAAGATGCTGGGCATACAACATTTGCTGGGAAGTGCTTATAAACCTACAACGCAAGGTTTAGTGGAAAGAGTCCATCGACAATTAAAAGACTCACTTCGCATGTGTGAAAATCCACACGATTGGTACAATAATTTACCCATAACACTCTTAGCAATGCGAAATTCTGTGAAACAGGATTTGGGATGTTGCGCTAACGAAATGCTATTCGGGCAGCAACTGCGTTTACCTTATGAATTTCAGCCAGTGATGTACACCGCACCGAATAACCCACTGCACTTTGTTTCCAAATTACAGGAACATTTTAACTCATTGGAACCGACTCAAACTAGAGACCAAGCGAGTAAGCAAGCGTACGTGGATCAAGGCCTAATCGACGCGAACAGAGTTTTGGTAAGAAACGATGGATACAAACCACCATTAGCTATGCGCTACTCTGGCCCATGTAAGGTAATCGAAAAACATAGCAAGTATTATGTTATTTTAAACAGCCGTCGGGTACCCGAAGCCGTGTCAATTGATCGGTTGAAGCGGTTTGTGGAACGACACAACAGTGACAGCGCTGATGGTGATGACCTTCGTGCTAGTCAGGAGTCAAATGAGATGTCGACGATAGATACTTCGGCCGATTCCAACAAAGCAGTTTCTTCACCATTGAATCCGGAAGCACAACCTTGGTTTCCCCATTCTTCCAGCGGACGATTACTGAGGCCAACCAAAAGACTGATTTGTGAATTGTGAATTACTGCATAATAACTGCGGCGTGTAATATTGTTAGGTACCGGTACCGCACTGTTGTAACTTGATAATTTAGACGTCCGCTAAGTGTTATACTTTTCGATTGTTTTCGCAAGGGTGCACACTTGCGAAGCAGCACGAGTGGTGTGATATTCTAAACGCTTACACTTTCTTCTGCATGATAGATTGAAGTGGAATGTTTTAAAAGGCATGATTTTCAAAAATACGTATACCTACTGGTCGGCTCTGCTCTTAAACATTTTTGCTGGATTTTTATTTTGGTCCGCCAGATTTTTTTTCTGGATGATGTCGGATCAGTTTTTCATACTTTTTTGATTTTGAAGCCGGCATATGCATTGTTTTATGCATAGTTTTTTTTTCTCTCAATAGATTTGACATTCCTCCTTTTTGAGAGAATGTTGAATAGTTGCAACGGAACCTTGTCTGTGCTATAATGACTCAAAAAAAAAAAAATCGTATGGTTTTGTGTAATTTTTCTTTATTTTGTGTTGCATAAATATTTTTTGCTTTTGCCCCATCCCCTCACCTTTTTTTTTTTTTGCATCTCTTGAACAGTTACGGCAAGAATTTAGTTTTTTTCTTCTCGTTCAACGACCAATCAATGCAAGTCTCGAATTTTATGAGCAATATAACGAACTTATGAATTCTTCCGATTGGGTCTTAGCGCCATTAATAAACGAAGTATACGATGCTATCCGCATTACAGTTTTCATCAGACAATTTACTGAGAAGCTTTATTTCACTCTGCGTTCACCCTTTCCATATGAACGCACTTGCTGGTTACTGCATTGCAGATTAATCAAGATTTTGAACTTTAAATGCAACAGTGAGAGATTTTCAATTCACGGGTGTCTTGCACGAATTCCAAGCATTTGAGGAAAAAGAAATGGACTTAATCAACAATACATGAATAATCGTGATTCAAGATGTCCGTCCTACGAACGAACATACAGCGTCTATTCAATTGAACTGCAAGAGTTATTTATTGGCGCAAGACTAAATGAATTTATTTGGACTCTATACAAAAGCAGAACGAACGACCGATAACTGTTCCATTTGATCTCTCCTTCTATATTGAACAATATGTACACTGACAAAATTTTTCGGCCAAAATTTTTTTTGTCGAGGGGGATGTGTGGCTATATTTCATTTTGCTTACAATTCTTGTGTTGAGTTTCGAACTCGTGGTCTCTGCAAGCGCTCGGGTTGGTGAGATGTGATGCGCGCGGCACGTCTTGCTTGCCGCGGGACTTGCGGTGATTACGAGCTCGATCTCCGTTTCCTTTATTTTTGAACGTTGAGTGCAAAGTTTAATTTACATTTAATTTGCAATTTAAATACTTGGTTTTCAGTTAATAGATCTCAGTTGGTTTTTTTCCTTAGTTGTGGTTATAGGTGATCGATAAGAAGCACAGTTTTCAGTTCTAGTTTTAAGTTCTTTAAAGTAAACTAAGTCGATTAGCGATATACATAGTTTGGATCTGACTTTTTTTTTTTTCTGTACCTTTCTGTCTAAATTTATAATTACCAGTATATTGAAAGATACTTTTCACCTGTTTTCATTTTACATTTAAAACAACTTTTTCTGCATATTTTGTGGCTGAATCTAAACTTGCTATTTTGTCTAACTAGTGTAGAATCTTTTATTGGTTTGACTGCTTGATAATGCCAGTTAAATGTCCATGTGAAATATGTTTAAGACCTTGTAAAAGGAACCAGTGTGCTATTCAGTGTGATATGTGTGGTGGATGGATTCATCTCAAATGCACAGTCATTAGTCCCCTTAAATTTCACACTCTTTGTTCTTCTACTGAACCATACCTCTGCCAAAATTGTTACAGTGAATTGTTTCCTTTTCAAACCCTAGATGATAAGCAATTGTTAAATGAAATGAGAAATGATGACAAACTAAACTTTGATATTAATCACACAAATAATTCGTTTTTCCCAGCTAAATGCTTACAGGTAGACAACAAGATGAAACGCTTACTAAATGATTTAAATTCTGGTTTGATTGACTCAAAATACTGCTCACAGGCCGAAGCCAATATTATTAACAAAAAGTGTAAATTTTCTTTGCTTTGCGTGAATATAAGAAGCTTAAATGCAAATTTTGATAAATTGAATGAACTTTTAACAAATTATGATATCTTACCTGATATCATTGCTATAAGTGAAACCAAACTTAAATTGTTACAGGTATACAATGCAAAGTTAAGTGGGTACCATTTTTACCACAAAGGCACAACTACAAGATGGGGAGGAGTAGGATTTTTTATTAAGGAGTCTTTATCAATTTCAATTTGCAAGGAGTTTGATTTAAACATTCCTAACTGTGAAGATATGTGGATTCAACTAGATTTAGGGAATAACCAAAAATGTATAGTGGGAGTAATTTACAGACATCCTAAACAGAAATTATCAGAGTTTTGCAAGAGTTTTGAATCAACCATTGAAAAATTGAATAGTAGAAAATTGATGTATTATATCGAAGGAGACTTCAACGCAGATTTGTTGAAAAGTAACTCTGATATCAATATTAAAGATTTCATGAATTTAACATATAGCTTAGGCTGCATTCCCCTAATTACACACCCGACAAGAATAACCACTACAAGCTCAACTCTTTTAGATCATGTTTATACAAACAATGTAGTGGGTGAACACAAAAGTTTTATTCTGGTGGAAGATGTAAGTGATCACCTGCCAGTAATGGTGTGTTCTAATTTAAGCCTGTCCAAGAGTAAAAAATCAACTGTCACCCTGATTCGTGATACAAAAAATTTTGAAGTAGAAAAATTTCTAGACAAATTAAGTGAAGGAATGGAGCTATTAGGTGATATCAAAGAGGAATGCATTGACAACTACACTGAAAAGTTTATTGACATTTTTCATAAGACATTAAACATATACATGCACCATTACGAAAACAAAGCAGAAAGGAAACAAAACTAAAAAACAAACCATGGTTATCCAAAGGAATCCTTATATCAATCCAGCAAAAAAATTTATTGTACAAAAGAGCCCTTAAATTAAATGACAGTAATACATGGGCACAATACAAAGTCTATAGAAATAAACTGACTCATATTAAGGAATATGCAAAACGACTTTACATTAAAAATTTAGTGAATGATAATAAGCATGACACCTCGTCGCTTTGGAAAATTATAAATAAAATTATTCACTTGAAAAATGTGAAGAAAAATAACATTCCTAATAAAATGTATGCTTCCAAAAGTGAAAGTGCACAAGGTCCACAGGCCATCAGTAACTTGTACAATAAATATTTCATAGAGATAAGAGTTAACCTTGCATTTACAATCGAAACATCAGCTATAATTGATGGGAAATTTAATGCCACATCTTTGATTCAGAGTAGTTGCAATTCGTTTTTTCTAGAACCAATAGTTGAAGAAGAAGTAGTAAATTACATCAGAGCTATGAATCCATCAAAAAGTACAGGAAGACATGGAATTCCTGCAAAATATATAAAAATGTCAGGCTCTGTTATAGCTCCAGTTCTAACTAACATTTTTAATGCTTGCATATCAACAGGATATTTTCCAAAAGTGTTAAAAACCGCTAAAGTTGTTCCAATTTTCAAAAAAGGCGAAAGAGAGTTATGCAGTAATTATCGCCCTATTTCTATTTTAAATCCTTTTGCCAAACTTTTTGAAAAGTGTCTGCTTGATCAACTAAACAATTATTTTGTGAGCAATAATTTGATTAGTCCAAATCAGTATGGTTTTAAGAAAAATTGCTCAACAAATGAAGCTGTTTTAGATATTTACAATAAGCTACTTGACAATATGGATAAAAAGCTCATTACATGTTCTATTTTCTTAGATTTAAGAAAAGCATATGATACCATCAATCACACAATACTGATCAAGAAACTAGAAAAGTATGGAATTAGAGGATTACTATTACAGTTACTAGCAAGTTACCTGACTGACCGTCAACAGTATACAATTGTAAATCAATATAAATCCAAGTCAAGAGATGTTATTTGCGGTATTCCTCAGGGCTCAACTCTAGGTCTGTTGTTGTTTAATATTTATATCAATGATCTACCACTTGCCTCAAATTCCACAATTCATCTTTTTGCAGATGATACAAACCTTACTCTCTCTCATTCTAATGTTTCAACACTGCAACAAAATATTAATGATGAATTAGTCAATGTAAGCAATTGGTTCAAGGTGAATAAATTATTATCAATTAACTTTAATAAAACTGAGTTTATGGTAGTGACAACAAAACAAAATAAACCTGAACTCAAAGTATCAATAGATAATAATCCAATCAAGCAATCACATCACATAAAGTATCTAGGTGTTCTCATAGACGACAATCTAAACTGGAAACAACAAATCAAGGAACAATGTTCAAAGGTAGCAAGGGGATCTTGGGCCCTTAATCAACTAAAACACTTTGTAGATGAGCAAACCTTAAGATCTGTTTACCACTGCCTCATATACTCTCATCTACAATACTGCATAAGTAGTTGGGGGACTGCTTCAAAATCAACATTAGCACCTCTCTTTATTCTGCAAAAAAGAAGCATCAGATTGTTAACTGGAAGTGGATATCGTGAGCATACTAATCCTTTGTTCTATCGAGCTAAATGCTTAAAACTCAAGGATATTTACTCTCTGGAAACTGCAAAGCTAATGTACAAAATTCACAATAATGTATTATCTTTTGCAAATTCAGATAAGTTTAACCTAATAAAAACTGCTATACACATAAGACAAGATTGAGCCACAAAAACAACTTCTTTCTTCCAAGAACTAGAACAAGATTAGGGCAAAAGTCTCTATCATTCGCAGGAGTTAAAGTTTGGAATGAAATTCCAAGCAGTATGAAAGAAGTTTCATTCTATAGATTTAAAAAAGCTGTTAAAGCTCATTTTTTATCAAACTATGAAACCGATAAAAGCTAGAATAACAGCTTTCGATCAGCAATGCAGTAGTAATTACAGGAATCATAGTTGCATATTTATGCTTGAGTTCAACAGTAACCTATTCTATTGCTTGAATAGCATGAGTTTGGTGCATTCATCTATCACACATTTATTACAATCGTCATCTCTCATTTTGATGTGCCCTTGAATTATTAGTAATTTTGCAATAACTGACTGAGGTTGATACATACTGGTATTGGAAATTGTACCAGTACTAATGACATATTGGCAAACAATACAAAACAAAGCAAGGAGGTTTTTTTTTTCACTCCAATTGCCCACTTTAAATTCTATAAAACATAAATAAGCATTATGAACTTTATTAATTTTATTTCTATCCAATCTGTAGTTACAGCATTTTAATTTTTTTATTTTTTAGTATGCTTAGAGTTAGAACAATTCTAATGTTGTCTTGCATTTTCTTTACATGGTGACTGTGAGTTTTGTGTATACACTGTACAAAATATACATATCTTTGCAACATTTTGTTTTAATTTTGCGTAAAATTTTTTATCATAGAAAGTAGCAGACTGAGAAAATCTAGAAGCTGTTTTTTTTTTAACCTTAACTTGGTGAGGTGGCAGTAGACTTAGATGACCTTTCGGTCCTTCGCTGTCTCCTCACCAAGTGACTAAATATCGCTTTGATTCTGCAAGTTTGTGTGTTTGGTTTTAAAGGAATTGCATATTTCGATGCTTTGGTGATAGACCTAGAGGAAGTTGCAGTTTTTTTCTTGTGATATGACGTCACTTGGTAAATAAATAAATAAATAAATATGATGATGATGATGATGTTCACAGCCATTTGAAAGAACTAGATTTTTAACATTTGAAAACCAATGGAAAAAATTTGATTCTTCAATCCTCATTTTACTTGCAATTAAATTCCAAAACACGTTTAAAGTCTTGCATTATAGTGTAAAATTTTAATTGTGGGTGATTTGGTCCGTGTAGGGGGAAGTAAGGCACATTGCCTCTTGCAATATTTTAGCAGTAAATAATAATCCACTCGAAGATTTTCCTTAGAGATTTTTATTTTGTCATGAAGTTAACTAGTTACAAGAGTACATGTACGGCCAGGGGGCGCAGGACCCTTCAATTCAATTTCAATGATTTGTTCAAAGAGCATTTTCCCTAGCTATTTTTTTGAAAGTATTTTGTGCGTAAAAACTGGCGAGGTGAATCGTTGTTACAATAGATGGTTACGCTTACTAAACATGTTATTCCCGGGCCGAATTTACATTGTGCGAGGCCCCTGGCACTTAGGGAATTTTTGTAACATCTTCCTGGCAAATATAAGTGAAGACCAAAAAAAGTTCTACCATCTGAGAGCCGGGCCCAGGCACTTAGCCATATGGCAAATACGGCGCTGGTTATTGCATTACGTTCATAAAAAGTTATGATGAGGGCCTGAGATAGCAACTTTCGGACAAAAATCTTAGATTTCACCCTGGTTATACATTTAAATTGGTTGGAAAAATTGAATTATGGAGGTACGCCGGGCCCCCTGGTCGTCAATATTATTTATTGTTAATTACTGTTGTACGCGTGTACTTGTACGCGAAGATGCTAAAAGAAACTGAAAATGAAGAAACAAGGTTTTTGTCAAATTTTTGTCATTGGTGGCACTTCAATTGAGGGGTCCCGGGCCCCCTGGGCCACTCCCTTGGCTACGCCTATGATTTTGAGATAAGATCGCACCCTTAAGTTCTTTCATAACAAAAAAACATTTAAAGCAAAATTAAACAAACTTTTTTTCCAAAACGTGGAAGACTCGAGTCAAGTCACATGACAGTTTTTTGAAACCTCCAAGAATTGCATGACATTATTATGGCGTGGACAGTGGTCGCCATTATTATTACTTGCTTTTGCACGCGTATATCCTAAATTAAACAATCTGCAATTCCAGACAAGGACAACATACTGGCTATGCTCTCATTATATGTATCATTGGTAGTATTTCAGTTGGGGTTTTGCATTACCGCCTGTGTTATAGCATTAAGTTCGTAATAACGTTAAACCAGGGCCTGGGATTGCAACTTTTAACACAAAACTTTTCGGTTTTTCACAGGTTTTGCATATGCATTGTTAAAAATTTGAATTGCAGGGATCATGGCCAGGGACTCTTGGTCATCAGTTAGGGGTCCCAAGGCTCTCTGATCGTCAGTTATGGGCCCCGGGGCCCCCCTGGTTGTTAGTTAAGGGCCCCGTGGGCCCTTGGTTGTCAATTAGGGGCCCCAGGGCCTCCTGTTTGTTAGTTAGAAGCCCCGGGGCACCCGTTTGTCAGTTAGGGGCCCCGGGGCTCCCTGGTTGTCGGTTAGGGGCCCCGGGATCCTCTGGTTGTTAGTTAGGGGCCCTGGGGCGCCTTGGTTGTTAGTTAGGGGCCCCGGGGCCCCCTGGTTGTCGGTTAGGGCTCCCTGGTCCTCAGTTTAATTGAGGCCCTGGGGCCCCCTGGTTGTTAGTTAGGATCCCCCTGGTTGTTGGTTAGGGGCCCTGGGGTCCACTGGTTGTTAGTTATGGGCCCTGGCCCCCCTGGTCGTTAGTTAGGGGCTCCCTGGTTGTCGATTTTGGCCCCCTGGACCTCAGTTAAGGGCCCTGGTTGCTAGTTAGGGGCCCCTGGTCGTCAATTAGGGGCCCCCCTGTTTGTCAGTTAGAGACCCCGGGGCCCCAGTTTTTCACTTAGGGGCCCCCTGGTTGTCGGTTAAGGGCCCCCTGGTTATTACTTAGGGGGCCCCTGGATGTTAGTCAGGGGCCCCTGGGCTCTCTCGTCATCCGTAACTGCAATTAAACATCGCTAGGCTATGTTATCATAATTTTATATCATTGGTGGTATTTCAATTGGGGGGGGGGCCGGGCCCCCTGGGCCCCCCCCCTGGCTACGCCTATGCTGCAGAACCACTTGGAAGTTTGAGCACTTTTTTTCTTTAGCGTAGCAATCGTCTAATGCCTTCCATCGTACTGAACATTCCTCAGCTACACATTAAGTACAACAAAATGTAACAAGACTGCTAAACATCTTGTTTGTAGCCCATGGTTGCACCAAGCGACAACTGGCTAACATGTAGTCCACTGTCACCCACTGCCATTGCCCATTAATCCTTTGACTAACAGAAAATCTTTAACAAAAATAACTTTAATTCTCCAATAAATACCGTATTTATTCAAGTATAAGTCGCATGCGTGTATAAGTCGCACCTCCATTTTTGACATGAAAAACAGGACAAAAGTTTTTTAAACATTATTCATTCATTGCAATCACAAAACAAAAAATTAAAAACCATTGAAGTCATCACTGCTGTCGCTCTTTTCAAATAGCCCTGTTTACCTCTGGAACATCCTCATCAGCATCCAATGAGGGTGGCAAGCATAGGCGTAGCCAGGGGGGCCAGGGGGCCCGGGCCCCCCCCCCAATTAAAATACCACCAATGATAAAAAATTATGACAACATAGCCTGGCGATGTTTGGTTGCAGTTACGGACGACGAGGGAGCCCCGGGGCCCCTAACTTACAACCAGGGGGCCCAAGGCCCCTAACTAACAACCAGGGGGCCCAGGGCCCCTAACTAACAACCAGGGGGCCCAGGGCCCCTAACCAACAACCTGGGGGCTCCCAACCCACAGCCAGGGGGCCCCGGGGCTCCTAACTAACAACCAGGGGGCCCCAGGGCCCCTAACTAACAACCAGGGGGCCCCAGAGCCGCTAACCAACAACCAGGGGGCCCCAAGGCCCCTAACTGACAAACGAGGGTTCGGGGCCTCTAACTGACGAACAGAGGACCCTGAGGTCCCTAATTGACAACCAAGGGCCCCCAAGGCCCCTAACTAACAACCAGGGGGCCCCTAACTGACAACCAGGGAGCCCTTGGGCCCCTAACCAACAACCAGGGGGGCCCGGGGCCGCTAACCAACAGCCAGGTGGCTACGGGGCCTCTAACTGACAAACGAGGCTCCGGGGCCTCTAACTGACGAACAGGGGGCCCTAAGGTCCCTAATTGACGACCAGGGGGCCCCTAACTGACAACCAGGGAGCCTTTGGGCCCCTAACTAACAACCAGGGGGCCCCAGGGCCGCTAACCAACAGCCAGATGACCATGGGGCCCCTAACTTACAAACGAGGGCTCCAGGGCCTCTAACTGACGAACAGGGGGCCTTGAGGTCCCTAATTGACGACCAGGGGGCCCCTAACTGACGACTAGGGGCCCCTAACTAACGACTAACTGGCAACAAGGGGGCCCCAGGGTCCCTAACTAACAACCAAGGTGCCCCAGGGCTCCCAACCGACAACTACGGGCCCCGGGTCCCCTAACCAACAACCAGAGGGCCCCGGAGCCCCTAACTGATAACCAGGGTACCCTGGGGCCCCTAACTGACGACCAAAGGTCCCGGGCCAGGGTCCGTGTAATTCAAATTTTTAACAATTTTATGCAAAACCAGTGAAAAATCTAAGAGTTTTGTGCTAGAAGTTGCAACCCCAAGCCCTCGTTTAACGTTATTATGAACTTAATGCTATAACACAGGCGGTCATGCAAACCCCCAATAGAAATACTACCGATGATAAATATAATGAGAGCATAGCCAGTATGTTGTCCTTGTCCGGCATTGCAGTTTCTTTAATTTAGGATTTACGCGTACAAAAGTAAGTAATAATAATGACGACCACCTGTCTGCGTCATATAATGTCATGCAATTCTTGGAGGTTTCAAAAAACTGTCAAGTGAATTGACTGGAGTCCTCCACGTTTAGGAAGAAAAGTTATTTTAATTTTGCTTTAACTGTTTTTTTATGAAAGAACTTAAGGGCGCGATCTTATCCAAAATCACAGGCGTAGCCAGGGAGGTGGCACAGGGGGCCCGGGCCCCCCTCAATTAAAATGCCACCAATGACAAAAATTTAACAAAAAAACCTTGTTTCTTCATTTTCAGTTTCCTTTAGCATCTTTGCGTACAACAGTACAGGCGTACTACCGTAATTAACAATAAATAATATTGACGACCAGGGGGCCCGGCGCACCCCCTTGACTCAATTTTTTCCAACCAATTTAAACGTATAATCATGGTAACATCAAGGATTTTTGTCTTAAAAGTTGCCACCTCAGGCCCTCATCTAAACTTTTTATGAACGTAATGCAATTATCAGCGCCGTATTTGCTATATGGCACAGTGCCAAGGCCCAGCACTCAGATAGTAGGACTTTTTTTTTTGTCTTCACTTATATTTGGCAGGAAGATGTTACAAAAATCCCCTAAGTGCTAGGGACCCCGCCCAATGTAAATCCGTCTCAGGAATAACATGTTTAGTAAACCTAACCATCTATTGTACCATTTTTCAATAACGATTCACCTCCACCTCGCCAGTTTTTACGCACAAAATACTTTAAAAAAAACAGCTAGGGAAAATGCTCATTAAACAAAATATTGAATTTCAATTGAGGGGGCCTGGGCCCCCTGGCCGTACATGTACTCCTATAACTGGTTAACTTCATGAAAAAACAAAAATCTTGAAGGAAAATTTTCGAGCGGATTACTGTTCACTGCTAAAATATTGCAGGAGGCAATGTACCTTACTACCCCTACATGGACCAAATCACTTACAATTAAAATTTTACACCATATTGCAAGATTTTAAACGTGTTTTGGAATTTAATTGCAAGTAAAAGGAGGATTATTTTTTGACTATGGCTTTTGACTATGGCTTTCAATTTTTTGACTATGGCTTTCAAATGTTAAAAATCTAGTTCTTTCAAATGGCTGTGACCACGTGCGAAATGTGATTCAATGGGATTAAAATAGATTTTTTTTCCAAAAACGTACAAAAATTGCCCAGCGGCTGGGGGCTTCGCCCCCAGACCCCCATCTGTGATACGTTTGAGTACACTAGCTTACTCAACACGTCTCCTAAGTTAGACGTTTGCTCTTTCTAACTGTTAGTTTTCGCCCCTTCTCTTTACCAAAATCCTGGTTAAACGCAAACGGGCTACAGCTTCAGATCTTCCATTCTACGATATCTTTACCCCACAAAAAGTTCCTTTTTTGAAAATTTTTGATGACGTCATTGCATGTGATTTGTGGTTTGGCCCCCCCCAATCAAAAATCCTGGCTACGCCTATGGTGGCAAGTGATACAACGTAATGTGACTTGTGTGGATCGGTGATAACTAAACGTGATAGAACGTGAAAAAAGGTGACAACGTTAAAAGTGCAATGTTACTTGCAAGGAAGGCAATAAGTGGTATGATCAAATGAAAGGCAACTGCGTGGAAATCGATAGCAAGAAAATACCTTAGAAAAATTTTGTATGGCATACAATGCACTTCATGTATAAGTCGCACCTGACTTTTTGGGTGATATTTTGGTACAAAAAAGTGTAACTTATACTCAAATAAATACGGTAGTAAAAGAAGACGTGTAGAAAGCCTTGCAATTGTTTTGGACAAACACTACAGTAAACCATATCACTACAGGCCACCCAGTAGTGCAATTACTAAATCAGTAACAAAGCTAATGTACTTTGATCTACATTTTTTGTGAAGAAATCAATGCACTGTGTATAAACTTTTCTTAAGAGACTGTTTGGTTCTGATGATGGCGATTGGACAATTGACATGGATTTACATTAACATAGCTACTTATTGCTGGCATATTACCAAAATGCAAGATTAGAAGTACAGTAGATGGTGAGTGCGTGTGGTAAAGTACAGTTACATTTTCAGTACAAAAGCTAAAAGCATGGTACCAGCACGTGGTTATGTACACATCAAAGAAGTCCACAGTATATAATACATAATGCTAATGCTGGAATGGCTACATTTTCGAAGTTCTGGTACTGATGTGTAGTGTGCACTATTTCAATTGCAGGCACGTAGTTAGAAATCTGTAATGTGAGGGGTTGTTTCAGGGGTCTGGGGGAATAAAGCTCCAGTCATTCTAAACTTAGGGATTTTTTTGCAAAAATAGCTAAATTTTTGGCCTATTTTGATAACAATTAATGCTATTAAAATGTGACATAGAAATTAGCAGAGCAAAAACATGATTAAACTGGTTGCATAAACAGGCTCTGTTGGAAGTGGTTAATGGTAAAAATTCAGTTACACTCTGGTAAAAAAAATCATAAAATCAAATATATACAGGGTGGGCCAAAAAATGTTACCACTTTTAATCCATACACAAATTTAAAAAATGAACATTTATTCGAAATTTTTTTTCACAGGTGTTTAACAAAAATATCCAATTAAAATTTGATAACAAAGTCTTTTCACTTTGTCTTTTGTTTCTTACACAGTTCAATAATTGATAACATGTTCAATCCAAGCTCCTCTTCTGTGGAGTACAGCTGCAACACGCACATTGAAGTTTGTGATGACATTGCCGCACATCTCAAGAGGGATTCTTCGAATTTCCTGACAAATGTTGGTCTTCAGGGCTTCAATGGTCTGTGGGTTGTTGTAGTACACCCTCTCCTTCAGGTACCCCCATAGGAAGTAGTCTGCGGGAGAAAGATCAGGAGAGTAGGCAGGCCATGGGTTGTTCGTACGCCGTGAGATGAGTCTATCTCCAGGAAAGTACTCGTTGAGGAAATCCAGTGAGACATTTGAGCAATGTGGAGGAGCACCATCTTGCTGGTAAATGACGTTATTCATATTGACTCCCTGCTTTCTCCTAAGAGCAGGAATATGAAACAAAAGTCTTAGTAATTTTGAAAATGGTTAGAATATAAAAAGTGGTAACATTTTTTTGGCCCACCCTGTAGTTCAATCAAACCCAAAGGGAGTAATATTTTCCGACTACATATATTTTATATTACAGCAAAAGATAATTGGGAGGGCTGATGGAATGAGATCAGATAAAAGTGATTCGCAATTAACTAATACTGAATAGCCACTCCCCACCAGCTCGCCCCCCATTTCTGAGTTATTTATATTTGTTTTGATGAAACCTATGTTCTGCATTTTTCAACAAGCGATCAAATGTAATTGCTTATTTAGCCAATTTTCAAAGTTTTTCTGATTTGTGAGGTAATGAGTCTTATTTTTGACAAATTACCTCCCCCCCTAAATAATTTTTTTTTAATACTTTTGAGTTCATTCCAGTACAAAAGTATTTTCCTTATTCTGCATTTGTGATTTTTGTCGACAGGCCAATGGAAGGCTTTAGCACTCCCAAGCTATGCAGTATGCTACTGGTCAAACACCAGATGATACTGTATGCCAAAAGCTTCCAAATTTTAATTCAATGCAAGTAGCAATATCTGATATTAGACATACCATTGCTTTTTCTTTCATGCTACAATAACAACGCAGTGCTTGGTACTACCCTGTGCTGGGCATTAACTTGTTAATAACGAAATTAAGTTTTTCATTAACAAGTTAAAAAGCTTTTGTGAGTTAACTTACTTACAACAACTTTTGTTAATCTACTTTAATGTTTAGGCTACTTTAATCCGAAGAATTTCTAGGCTACACCATGTGTCCTAATGCCATGATAATAGAACAAAAAAAAAGACTTCCACTCTGTCTATCTTTATTAGAATAGAAATAGCGTACCATAGTAACAGCAATCAGAATGAGTACCGATAGGCCAATGTAATTTTTATCTCGTATGGAAATGGAATCATTTTATTGGGCATTAGCTGCAGGTCAATACCGGTATTGAATTTTAAAAAAAAATTAACGAATTACGGTAACTTTTAACTTTAACTTGCATCACTTTTGTTTTTCAGTTAACTATTTTAACTTTAACTTACTTAAAAAACTGCTTGAAGATTCTTAGTTTTAACAAAGTTAACGTTTCTCATTAACTTGCCCAGCACTAGTGCTACCATATACCAATACCATCAGTTTATAACAACCGCATGTGACAACAACCAACTTAGTACCGTAACTCTAAAATGCATGCAACTTACGAGTAGATTGTTTTCCAGTAGATCGTACAAACAAGGATATCTGATATGTACCTACGCACTAGCTGAGTAGTCCTCTGAGTTCAACAGGGCCTCTTCTAAGGGCTTTTAGGGGGGGCAATTCCCCCCCTAAAAGCCTTTTGCCCCCCCTAAAATAAAAAATTGCCCATGTTGGGCAATTGTTTTGAAAGCAGTTGCAATGCACTTTTCGTTAAGAAAAGAGCTTTTTTTTTAATTTTAAGATATTTTTTCCTAAATATTAGCGAAACTGCGGCTTTCAGGCACTCTAAATGCCAAATGGATTCATTGCTTGAATGCTTGCTTTCGATTATAGTACATAGCTATGTATCGTGATGTGATATTGTCCTACATTCCCGCTTCTATTCATCATGTGCATAGGGTCGGTCATGCGCATAGGGTCGCAAGGGCAAGGGGCATTGTATGTCCGTATCATGGTTCGTTTGGCGTAGCCAGGAGCCTGCAAGTCGGAGGTCGCGTGGAGGTGAACTAATGTCACAGAAAGTTTCGGTACTGGTATCCGGAGCGCTAACAGATATCAAACCCTTTGTTTTTATTAGCGCCTTTTCACTTTGATATGCCTGTATAATAAACTTTGATGATAAACTTGCCTGTATAATAAACTTGAGCTTTCTTCTTTTTTTTTTTTTTTTCTTTCTTTCTTTCTGGAATTGGTTTACTGTTGCTATTACTATTGGATGTTGGATAATTTTGCTAAACGTCTTTAAATAGTTCGTGAGCGTAAGACTTACAGCGAAATTAAATGGAGTCTTTGAAAGTAATTACTTTTTTATGCAGTGCATCATTAGTTCAGAACTTTATTAGTTATATGTTAGGGTTGCAGTACGGCAGGAGCCGGAGCTTTCATCAACACCTGCCAACCATATTTTGCTTCGACCGCTATCAACGATCAAGGTCAATTCATTGACACTACGCTAGAAACTTTTGATGAAATGAAGCCGCCGAACGAAATAGCCAAAAACGATTATGGAGTACGGCTATACTTCATGCTAAGAAAAAGCAAACCTCCAGTTACAGATTTTTTGTCCACCTTTTGCGTGGTGTGTCCCCATAGTATGACGGTAGAAAGGTGCGTTTCCACATGCAATCTTCTTCACGCTAAGCACCGCCAAAGTGCTTCTGAAGATACCCTAATAGATAGGCTCCTCATTTATTGGAACGGAGTAGCTACGGCCGATTACGACCCAAGACCTGTCGTCATGCAGTTTCTATTGAAAGAACGAAGAAAGAAGTTTCCACACATCGAAACTTACAGCAAGCGACAGTTTATCCAAAGGTTTTTTGAATAAAACCTGAAAATGAACAACCCAAAAAGCAAAAAAATGAATATGTTGTTTTTATAATGAGATTGTCTCAATATTTCCTTATTTCGTAGTTTCTTCAACTTTTGTTTGTTTGTAGCTAATTGTGGAACTTTTTATACCCAGTGTTCTGCAGTACACTAATACGGTAATACGCACCGTAAACACTTTTCTCAATTAAAAATTACAGTCTAATCGCGAACAACTCTGAAAGGGGGGTCTGGGGGGCTTTGCCCCCCAGACGTTAGGTTACCTTTAGGAATTCGCCCCCCTAACGCAAAAGCTTAAAAGTAGTGATGTAGTCGAGACCCTGATGGTCGAGACCGAGACCAAGACTGAGACTTGGAAAAAATTCGAGTCCAAGACCCGAGACCAAGACTTGAAAAAATTTTCGAGACCGAGATCGAGACTCGGTGAGTTTTTCGAGACGAGACTTCGAGACCCGAGATTTTAGAAGCAAAACTTATTTGTATTGACTATTGACAACCCTTTTCATGGTTTTTCTTTAAACAAACGGCCAATCGCAATACAGTAGAACGACCATAAACCAAAAAACGAACTTGGGCCACGTGCTATTCACAAGGACATGAAGAGGTGACGGCGTACCTCTACTGTCAAGCGCCCGACCTTAAAGTAGAGAAATTGCCGTTCGATGCCAACTGAAACTGGGCAATGCGTTCCTGTGTTCAAACTATCGCAGTGGTCCAGCTTGCAGTAACTACAAATTAGTAACAGAGCCAAAAAATCTTGAATGGCATATTATTGCAAGCAAAAATAATCACGAAACACAACGGAAAAAATTAATGCAACCGTAAAAAGTAAGCCTATACCTAAATCAAACAATAAAATTGTGATTGCATTTTAATGCAACCAGCATTTCTAGATTAACTGAAGAAAGCCGAGATCGATGAGGTCTCATGATCAAACCTCCGGTACTAAAAATACGCTCCACAGGAGCCGATGACGCTGGCACAAAAAGAACTTGCATCGCGAGTTTGTATAAGGCAGGTAGTTGGTTTTCCATGGTTTCCCAAAATTTGAAAATATTTTCGTTAAAATGTTCACCATTGTTGGTGATTTCGAGATACTTTAGCAACTGCCACCGAACGCTTGTTGATCTTTTGGAAGTTGCTTTATTTGGAATTTTCGAACATTTGCTGAAAAGACGTGGAATGTTTCTTAGCTGTGCCGTTTCTTCCTCCGAGCGTCCACGATTCGCCAACTCAGATGTGCTTCCCTCCACGTCCATATCATCTATTAAATTTTCGGCCGCTCGGATAATCTTTTCTGCAAAAAATATATAGCCTTTTTACAATTCAATTTCAATAATGACATAAAATGCGTCGATTTAACTGTTATCTTGTTGCATTCTATACACAGACGGATGTAAGCTGAGGAAGACCACTTGCAGCCGTCATGGATTTCGAGTCGCTTAGCATGCACAAGCCCTCAGCTAGAAGCCGCTACTTAGTGCTTTTGATCTATATCAAATTTCACTTGCGATTTCTTATTCATTGAGCTTCGAATCACATTAGTTTCCGGCTTTTTATTTTTGTGTTTGGGCCTGAACTACAGTTGTTGACCCGTTTGCAGCTCCTAGCCGAGAGCAAAGTTGTAAAAATTGATATAAAAGTTTACTCGCAAATAAAAAACCTTACAACCTGGGTCGATGCAATATATGTAGCTGTACATTGTAAGTTGTTGTTGAGTTACACGTCGCTGATGGGGGTTACGGGTATTTGTTATCTTCTAGAATTTTTTACAACAGCAAAAGAAACTGAAGTGGTGATACTTTAAATAGCACCCTCCAGTGCCGGGTTAATAATTCAAGAACTTGGAATGCAAAATGCCATCAGGTTGAGACGTGCAGTACATTAATTCAGCTTCGATTTGGAGAGCGTTTCGTAATTAAACTTGTTCACTTCGGCACACAACCATTAAAAATATCAATAAATAACATACAAAAGCACACAATTATTATCCACTATCACAACCCAACAAAGTTAGTGTATTAAATCATTCCTTCAAAAACAATGCAATAGCTTACCGTGACTTGTGGCATTTTTTCATGAGCCGAACAAACGAAGAGGTTGTGCCTGAACGATCAGAGATTGTTGTCGATGTTGGGCAAAACTTGCATTTTGCAGAATGTTTTTTATTTCCTGCTTTTTCATCGTCGTACTCTTTATGATGACTATACCCAAATTTTATTAAGGCCGAATTACGAGACATAATGCAAATTGTTTCAACGTAAAAAATGAAATAATACTTTATAACGAATTAACTCAAACTAAACACAACTGTCACTCGTATTACAAAGATATTCTTACGATATGTATTACAAAGATATTTCTTATAAAATGCATCTTAAATTTGCTTAAGTTTCATTACCAAACTGATCGTGAACCAATCTAGAGGAATTCGATTTCGAAGCGAGTTGCTAAATCAAATTAAAATAAAAGCTTTCATAAACTCGCGGCTTAGTGCTCGGGCATTGAGCAAATGAACAACACTGCACCAAAGAAACATCGCAGCGGGGCGAGACGTTAGCGACACTGCGTCCGATTTTGACCGGACCAAGAATCAAAACGCAGACCTCACGCTCCGATGGCGGTGTCTGTAACTACTAACGCTGACCGGTTGTTTAAATCTAAAATGAAGCGGGCTTGCTAAAGCAGTTGCATTCAGATAGTTATTTTAATGACAAGAAGGCTATGGTGGAATGCGCAATTGTGTTTTCATAAACAAGACATCAAGATGAATGATTCTGTAACCTAGTGGTCCTAGTACACGGCAAACACCTTAATGTATAACAAATATCTGAGTTACGGTATTATTTTTTATCAAGACTTTATTTCTCCGATACCGCCCTGAAAATCTTTTGGGGTCACGCGTCTTCCCCATTCGGTGGCCCATGTTTATACCTCAGGTTTATACCTCAAGCTATTTTAATCTTCACTGGACCTAGTTGTTACTTCAAACGTTTGATATTTACAAAAAAGCAGTGGTAAAGTAGACTTAAGTTCATCATTCTGAGTCTGCAATCTTAACTGTATCATACTACGAAAGATCTGTTCAACAGAATGAGACTGAAAACAATCACTTTGAGGTCTGAGCTGTCCTGATTAACCTTCCTTGACCAAACTTCATCGCATTGCCATGCTACCACCTCAAACTCTGGTCCACGTGCAAGGAACCTGAACGAGAAAAAGGTTTAGAGCGTTTACTACCAGACAGCAAAAATGTAGACAGCGGCAATTAGCACCTTCAACAAAGATCAACATCAAATAATACCGCTTAAGTGGCTTCTTCCCCTCCAGACTGTTTTACATCACACCTTTCATAAGTAAATAACAAAGATAATAATGAATAACAGGTCGAGCAGTTTTCTCCCACGGCTCTACCTGAGTTTTTTCTTACCTCAAGTATCTCCCACTGAGTAGCCAATTATCAAAAATTGAGGTTTTATTGCAAAACTTTGTTTCTCACGATCTCAGTTTAAAAACATTGACGGAAATAAATGAAAATTGACCGAAATGAATAAATAAAGGAGATTGTTTGAAAGCAATTAAAAAGGTGTTAAGACCTAAAAAGTCACTCGAATCTTTGTTTGCGTTGCTTGCATTAAATAATTAAATTCAAATTTTTACTCCTACGCCTAACTAAGATTTTGAGTCTCGAGACTTCTCATATTTCGAGACCATGACTTTTCGAGACCAAGACTCGAGATCGAGACTTGAAGTTCAAGTCCGAGGTGTGACCGAGACGAGACTTTCAAAAATGTGTCTCGAGAACCGAGACCGGTCTCGAGAACTACATCACTACTTAAAAGAGGCACTGGAGTTCAATTAAACTTTGATTTAAATCCATAATGCAATCACGGTTTGAATTCCCTATCACGGTTTTTAGGGTTAAGGCTAGCCTACTGTACTAAGTAATAAACCTGAAAAAATGCAAAACAGTGCTCGCAACTGTAGGCCTACCTATAATTTCGAAATAGCTGGTAGAAGCTATTGCATTTTGAACTGCACCGGTATCAAACAAATTTTTGTGCTTTACGTAATGCATCATAGACTAATTAAGCTACCGGTAGACTGGTAGAGGCAAAACTAGGAAAGTTGAACTGTTGACAGGTTGAAGAGGGTACCGGTATCTATACCGATAGTGATCGGTATAAGCTATACCGGTACGCTACTAAACTGCTCTCCAAACCCACTGCAAAGCAGATGCTATGACCACAAGGCTAGGCCTATACCAGTGTAGGCCACCATAGCTAAGGCACTGGTACAGTACCACTGTTTGCTGCTGTAGGCTGCAGTACATGCCTTGACCAAAAATGAATTAGCCTAGGTCTTTAAGCTGTAAGCCTAGCCTATACTGTGCCTACATGCAAGTCTGATTATAGTCTACTTTACAATCAAGAGCCAAAATGTTTTACGGTGTAATAAAAACATTCTGTTTGGTTTTGCTCAATCTTTCACTGAGCACAGTGCATTGTTGATACTTTGAACACCAGAGTAGGCCTATCGACTTTCCGCCCGCGGAAACGAAAAAAGTTAAAATATTTCAACTTCATTTTTCTTCCGTTGAAAGCGAGAAGTTTTCCGCGCGTGAAAAATAGCAAAAAATCCGCTTTTAATGAGAACATGCCCTACCAACGGAAAAAACGTTCCGTTTTCCGGACTAGTGTGAACCGCCTATACCAACGGAAAAAACGTTCCGTTTTCCGGTTTCCGGACTAGTGTGAACCGCCTATAAGGGAAAAAATAATTGCGAATATCTTACGATTTTTTGGCCGAAGAAAACCAAAATTGGTGCGAAAAAATTCTAAAAAATTGCCAAAGTTGTATCACTATGGTTTTGCAGAAAAAATTTTTAAGCAAAAACGTCCTGAATGCTCTTTTAACTACCTGTTTGTTTTTTGCATGTATGTAATGTAATCATGCTAAGCGATTAGTGATGCAGTTTAGCTGTTAATTTCAACCGTTAATTTTTGTGACGCAAATGGCTATGGAAATACAGCTGTGAATATTTTATTACGGTCGATCAAAGATTTGGCAAGTGCCGTTACTTACTATTTCTTACTTACGTTAAATCGAAGAACCTGCTTGTATTGTAATTTGTAATTGATTGACAACACTTTTATTGATAATTGATCAACGACCTTAGACTGCAACCTAAGAAAACGAAACTATGTATTGGTAGATTGGTTTATTCTTGTCGATCAAACTCAGGGGGTACACAACCTTTTCTGTACTGCTAGCTGCAAACATCCCATAAATGCACTAACGGCCGCCATTAGTTAAGATCATTTTCTGCGAATTTTACAACTTTACGTTTTAAGTTTAACTGCCGTCAATACTGCCGTAAAAACTTCTTGCAAAAGCAACAATCCCGAAAAATCTAAGAAAAATTAACTTGCTCGTAAGAATCATACCATTGTGACGACACAGTCAGAAATTGGTACACGGCGATAAGCTAGTGTAATTGTGAAGTAACAAAGATGAAGTTTCGGGAATAAACTAGTAAAAATATTTGTGACGTAGAAAAGTTACGCAACTATCGAATAGGAACTTTCTGGAAAGGATTTGGCTATGCCAAGTGTAAGCGGCAAATAGTTACGCATTGGTAAATAACAGCGCTAGCATATTATCGTCTAAATTAAACATACAGTTAGCAAATTGTAATTGTTCCGAACAGTTATTTCTTAACAGTTACGTAGCAAAACATTTTAATCAATGAACGGCCGCCACAAGGTGCATTTTGAAGTACAATTTCACGTCCGTAGAAAATCCTTTTACGGCCACATGCTGCCGTAAGGCCGCAGGTTGTGCAACCCTGATCTAGCTGAAGTTGAGAGTTTTTCTGCCATTTTAATGTCAAAATTGCTGTAGGCCATTCAGCACGCTAGCTCTCTGCATTACATTAAAATTGCATCTGTTTATTTTTGGCAAAAGAAGTGCACTTCAAATTAAATTCAGGAAAGAGGAAATGGAGGACGTATAAGAAGCTCTGCATTGAAAAAGATGCTACTTTGCAAAACTATTGCAAAACAGTAAAAAGAATTTGCTGCTATAGTAAATTCATTCGACAAGCTTCAAAAAGGACAAGCGTTACAACGCATTCAAACGGGCCTTATATCTGTACTTTCTTATACCAACAACCGAAATTGATCAAATTTAAAAATAATTATTTATTCTGTATTCATAATGACGCTTTAAAATGACAACAAAATATCGATTGACGTCACTATCGGCTGAGAATTGTGCATTGGAATACATTCTAAAATGCAAGAATTGTGTTTTTTTCAATTAAAAACAGTTAGCAACTTTTTTCACACTTTTTCAATTTAAAAAAAAAACTTTTTTCAATTAAAAACACACCGTTTATCAACTTTGTTTCATCAAAAGACTAAAAAACAAAACAAAAAAAACAAAAAAAAAAACACGGCCCAAAAAAAACATTCGCAAAAACAAATGTTTTTTAAATCTCTATCCACAACGCGAATAAATGGTTCAACCAAGCTGCAGGTAAGCTCATCGTTTTTGGATGGCAATACCTCTCCATCAAGCAGCTTGTACTCGGGTAAGTCATCATTAACCGTCGGAAGTTCTTGTTGGAACTTATGACAAAGTACGCAGTCTGGATCAGTAGAAATCGTCTTGACTCGCAACGCTATCACAGATATAGAGCTTCCTTGCACTCTACCTTCGCTAGCAATCGGTCCAAGTCGTGTCATCACTAGGAAGGGTTCATTCGAGCTCGAAACGTCAAGCTCTTTTAAAACAGTAATTAATGCTTTATCAGACTGCCCGATCAAAATGTCTACGCACTTACGTTCGGGTATAACGGGAATTCCCACGCCATGGAAATGTTTCGACTTACTCGTATCCACTGCAAGTGGAAGAGCACTTTTATCGTCAGAAAAGGCTGGCACCACAACGGCACCAGTAATCTCAAAGTTGTCACCCGTGACTAGAGATTCTAGAGTGAAGTCAGTTTTACCGATGCAGCTTGCAGTTTGGTCTGCAAGTGCACGAATAGTTATAGGAGGATCTGTCGTTACTTCCAGCCAAAGTTTTTCTCTTAACGAATCCGAAATGAGAATCGCCTGCGAGGCAGTGTCATGCTAAGCATACACCAGTGTCGAGCGACCAGTTGCCTGATTGGTCACTCTAACTGCGCTAGTTCGAAGCAAGGCTGTACCTTCCTTAGCAACTCTCACTTTAAGGACGTTTTTTACGTCATTAGTGGATGTGCTAGCGACAGATGATGCAACAGGACTGACAGGAGTGGCCTTGGTCTCACCAGCGGCACCAACGGTCTGAGATTCATAGCAGTCATGAATAGCACTAGAGTGCTTACCTCGGCAGTTAGGACCACACTTTCTGCACTTACATCGAGAAGGGCAGTTACGAGCTAAATGTTCCGTTGATAAGCCATTAAGACATCTTCCTGCCGTAATCACAGTTTGACGTCGTTCCCGAGGAGTTAACGTCATAAACTTCTCGCACTCGACAAGATAGTGTCTACTGTCAGCCCGCGTACAAACAAAACAAATAGGAGGGCGCCCGCAAGCCTTCTTGGTACCACGATTGTGATCTGAAGGTGCTCCACGCCCACCGGCAGCCGCAGACCCAGGAGACTCGGCACTACCATTATGAGCACCTTTTCCCGAATCTAAAGCCACCTGGCGGACACAAAACTCACTACGACCACCTTGGGACTCACGTGATTTTTCCTTGTCATCTAATTTAAAGAATGCCTGCACATAATCAGACGTAGTCACGTTAATTTCATGCACCACAAATTTACGTAATGATTCAAAGCTAGGTTGATTCAGACTTACACCATTTTTGTCAAGAAAATCAAGATACCGTCGCTTCAAAGCGCTCGGTAAACGGTTCGCAGTGTCAAGCAATAATTGCCCAGAGAACTTGTACTCGTCATGGGCGTAAGCAAAGACTTCTAAGGTGTTTTAGTCTTCATTATACATTTTAAGTGAAGAAGCTGTAAAATTTACCTTGGTACCATGCCGTACAGCAATAACTTTAGGCCATGACGTTAAACTACTCGACACACCGTAACGCTGACGAAGTCGGTCAAGAGCCTTTTCAATACGTTGAGCAGTGGTCATGCTTTTCATGAAGGCGCAAAACAGATTCACCATTTCGCGCGGCTAACCAACGCATGCTGCTCGAAGAACTTCTAATTTACGTTCGTCATATGGACTTTCGTTCATTAGACGACGCACTTGGTTCTAGAAGAACACAACGGCAACATTTGCACCATCATACCCTACTTGGGTAGCAAGATTAATACACTCATTCCTACCTTGGCGTTTTAAATAAGCATTCAATGCAGCATTAAGGTTGCTTTCTTAAGAAACGGGTTTATCCACGTTTGGCCGAGTAGCCGCATTAACTCGGAATTGAGGGTATGGCTTGGATCCGACATTTGAATTTCCCGAGTTCCCGTACTCAGGAGTTCGAACCGTGTGTTGATTTTCTGCATCCAACACACGCCGAGACATACCTCTCTGCACATTTCCAGAGTTCTCACCATAATCATTATGATACGCAGCGCTGTTGTGATTCCTTGAACCAGACACATGCTGCGGAATAAAGCCCCGAGCTTCGGGATTCAAAACAGTCAATTTGTCACTAGTAAACATAGCATTAAATTTCTTATTGATAGATTTGGTAACATTAGTGACACTATTAGGCTTTTGTTCAAGTTGCATAGGTTGAGGTTCGTTGGACCTTGGACAAGGCTCCGTCACCCGCGGTCTTGAGCGTAGCTCCCTCACCTTGAGTTCTAAGAGCATTGCTCCGACGTTGGGTTTCGAACCAGCCTCGATACCATGGGCAGGCTCAGCACTGCGTTTAAACTAAGTATTTTTGATTAACCAAATGTCAGAACTAACGGCACTTGAAGTAGAACTAACGCTGTGTCTCAAGCGTACGGAAACGACAGAACCCGTTCCGAGCCAAACGCAATGCGCGTCTCTAGCTCAATTGCTTCTAAGCGCAACTTAGCCAAGTCTCTTACTCTTTGGTAGCCGCGGTCGCAGCGGCTTCCGCTTCAGTTTTTTGACGAGACCTAGCCAAATCCTCTAAAACTTGAAGCTCAGAGCGCCTGCGTTCAAGTTCAGTTTGCTTGACGTCACACTCCTAGAACTTGTGGCAATTAATGACACACTATCTGCGGGTCCCATATCCTCATCATCACCATCACTTTCGCTTTCATTTAAAGGATTAATTTTATCGCAAAACTTGTTTTTTACGGTTTCCATCTAATCGCCACATTTTTCATACTTATCTATGGTGGCCCATGGTCGCCAACCATGTTTTTCAAAGTTTTAAACTTGATTTTAATTTCAAATTCATTTTTAAAATCAAATTCAAAATCAAATTCAAAATCAAATTCAAAATCAAATTCAAAATCAAATTCAAAATCAAATTCAAAATCAAATTCAAAATCAAATTCAAAATCAAATTCAAAATCAAATTCAAAATCAAATTCAAAATCAAATTCAAAATCAAATTCAAAATCAAATTCAAAATCAAATTCAAAATCAAATTCAAAATCAAATTCAAAATCAAATTCAAAATCAAATTCAAAATCAAATTCAAAATCAAATTCAAAATCAAATTCAAAATCAAATTCAAAATCAAATTCAAAATCAAATTCAAAATCAAATTCAAAATCAAATTCAAAATCAAATTCAAAATCAAATTCAAACTCAAATTCAAAATCAAATTCAAAATCAAATTCAAAATCAAATTCAAAATCAAATTCAAAATCAAATTCAAAATCAAATTCAAAATCAAATTCAAAATCAAATTCAAAATCAAATTCAAAATCAAATTCAAAATCAAATTCAAAATCAAATTCAAAATCAAATTCAAAATCAAATTCAAACTCAAATTCAAAATCAAATTCAAAATCAAATTCAAAATCAATTTCAAAATCAAATTCAAAATCAAATTCAAAATCAAATTCAAAATCAAATTCAAAATCAAATTCAAAATCAAATTCAAAATCAAATTCAAAATCTAAATCAAAATCAAATTCAAAATCAAATTCAAAATCAAATTCAAAATCAAATTCAAAATCAAATTCAAAATCAAATTCAAAATCAAATTCAAAATCAAATTCAAAATCAAATTCAAAATCAAATTCAAAATCAAATTCAAAATCAAATTCAAAATCAAATTCAAAATCAAATTCAAAATCAAATTCAAAATCAAATTCAAAATCAAATTCAAAATCAAATTCAAAATCAAATTCAAAATCAAATTCAAAATCAAATTCAAAATCAAATTCAAAATCAAATTCAAAATCAAATTCAAAATCAAATTCAAAATCGATTTTAAAATCAAATTCAAAATCAAATTCAAAATCAAATTTAAATTCAAAATCAAATTCAAAATCAAATTCAAAATCAAATTCAAAATCAAATTCAAAATCAAATTCAAAATCAAATTCAAAATCAAATTCAAAATCGATTTCAAAATCGAATTTAAAATCGATTTTAAAATCAAATTTAAAATCGATTTTAAAATCAAATTCAAAATCAAATTCAAAATCAAATTTAAAATCGATTTTAAAATGCATTTTAACACGTGGCCCAGCATTGCCAAAACAATAGAACAAAGAAAGCCTTGGCCCAGCATTGCCAATTTTGCTACAGCGACTAACGGTTTCTAAAGAGAAACTTTGAAATTGTGAAGTCCTAGGGTAGCTTACCACTCTGCAGTATGAACTAGGCTATAATTGAAATGAACTACGAAGGGACTGACAAAAGATTGGTAAGCATTGGTATGTGCAGCACGATCGCACGCACGTATTCAATAAACCTCAGTACCAGTCGCACATTTGCTGCTTTTCCCTTCAATTACTATTCCAGTAAATATTTAATTCGTTTATTGGACGCACCCTAAATTTTTGATTGAAAATTAGTACAAAATTTTGCGTCTTGTATTCGAATAAATAAGGTATATGCTGCTTTTTGATAAATTTACTGGTATCGAGAGAAATTCTCTTCTTATTTGGGCTAGGATGGGAATGGTTTGATAGGGGTGTTAAGAGAAATGATTTTTATTGTGCTAATTATTGAGAGTCTTTGGCCTAGTATTTGTCCCGACTACCCCCACTGAATGTTTTTTTTTTTGTTTTTGTGCTTATGCTTTTCAATAATTCTCCTAGCCGCAATGCTCACCGTCTTGAATAAAGTAGTTTAACTTCTTGGAGAGAGTGAACTAATGTGCTAACAGGGCAATTACGAGTATATTGATAATAATCGTTGATGGAGGGGAATAAAGGGGAACAGTCCCAGTTAAAAATTAATTTTTTGGGTGTATACCTATGAACTAAATAGGGGAAAGTGCGACGTTATGCTCGCAAATTCTATTGATTCGACTTGTTTAAAACATTTTAAGCTTTGATTTTTGACTCACTCTAAAAACTCCAAAAAGCAAATTCGTTCAGACAAGATAGATAATAATGATATCTGGGAATCAAAGTTTTTAGTCAATGGATTTAAGGTTATTGATAAAAGTTATACGGTTTGTTGATATTGGTTTTGTTTCTCGCGTTTGAGTTACACGTAATTTTAGCACGATTACATCACTATGTGTTTATACAAAATAATTACTTGCTGTCAAACTGCCAAATTTTTGCTTTTTTATTTTATTTGGTGTCGCTTGCTTGCAGTGCTGTATCCAGTTGATTTAGGTTGGAGACTAACGTGAATGTTGCGTCACATAGTCGAGCAGCCGCCAACATCATTTCGAAGACTAATTGCCAAAATCTAGGCCAAATTGATGAAACAAATTTAGCTGAAATTGTATACAAAACCATGACATCCAACATTAAACCAACTGTAGAGTATAATTTAATCGATAAGAAACCAGTGGTTGCACCTAATAATTACTTTTTATTACATATAAACATCAGTTCATTACATGCTCATTTAGATGAACTTAAAGAACTACTTCTTGCCATAAAAATTATGCCAGCGTTGATATTTATATGTGAAACTCGTATTCGCAATAAGCCGTTACTTAATGTTAACATAGACGGGTACTTATTTATGCACAAACCTTCACCTACTCAAGCAGGAGGTGTTGGAATATATGTAAGAAATGACATAAAGGTTAAACGTAATGATTATTTTAATTTGAACTTGGAAGGTTGTGAAGATTTGTGGATAGACGTGGAGTTGAATTGCTCTAAAAATCAGTATTTGTTCGGAGTAATTTACAGGCACCCAAATAGTAAAATCAATGATTTCTTACAGGAACTAAACACAAAACTGTCTCTAATCACTCAAAAAAATAAAAAATCCGTTATTATGGGGGATATAAACATTAATTTAATTGAAAAAAATAGACAAACTGTAGATTATTTATTAATGTTACAAAGCAATTCCTTTTTTTCCGTCCTTAACAAACCAA
The DNA here is from genome assembly GCA_963965965.1 of Trididemnum nubilum. NCBI lineage: Eukaryota > Metazoa > Chordata > Ascidiacea > Aplousobranchia > Didemnidae > Trididemnum > Trididemnum nubilum. The sequence goes on from OZ014470.1 coordinate 26,080,525, forward strand.
CACGTAGAACCCCCACTTCTAAAACTTTGATTGACCACATACTTACAAATGACGTAAATTTGACTGTGAAACCCAGTGTAATTATTTATAAAATAGCTGATCATTTACCAATCGCTTGCATGATATCAGATGAACAATCTAAAAACGTAGGATTACAGGTAAAAAAAATTATATACAAACGTGATATTAAAAACCTTAATGTAGAAACATTTTCTGAGGACTTGCACAACTCTCTTACCCAAATAATCCCTTTCATACAATTCATCAACAAAGAAAATTATAATGAAAAATTTGAAGAATTGATTAATATTATCCAAAAAGTAATTAATCACCACGCTCCACTAGTTAAATTGTCCAGAAAACAAGTACGGTTATACAATAGACCCTGGATAACTAGAGGCATCTTAGTCTCTATAAAAAATAAACAGAGACTGTATCAAAGTCATTTTTTGAATGGTACTACAGATACTATAGGTTATTTTAAACAATATGCTAACAAGCTGAAGCGAGTTAAACGAATGTCAAAGGCCATGCATTATAAAAACAAATTTGAAGAAATTAAACATAACCCAAAAGAAATCTGGAAAACCGTAAATTCTGTACTGCATCCAAAAAGGAATAATGACTCCACAACACATATTTCACTAAACATAAATGATGTACTTACAGATGATCCAAAAACAGTGGCCAATAATTTAAATACTTATTTTTCAGAAATTGGGCAAAAATTATCTGACTCCATTAAATCAAATAATAAAGAGGATTTTAGAAAATTTCTGAAAAACCAAACTTCCAACTCTATTTGTTTGACTCCTCCCAGCGCTATTGAAATTTTTAACACAATAATGTCGTTGAACCCTGCAAAAGCTAGTGGACATGATAATATATCTACATATTTTTTAAGAATAAGCGCATCTGTTCTTGCACCTTTCTTGGAATTATATTTTGGTAAAGCGTTTAAATACGGTAATTTTCCCACCTCGTTGAAAATAGCAAAAGTCATTCCGCTATTTAAATCTGGGACTAAACACGAAGCCCAAAATTATAGGCCTATTTCTCTCTTGTCAAGCTTATCAAAAGTTCTTGAAAAATTGATTAAAGAGAGGCTTGTAAAATTTTTGCACAAACATAATATTATTTTCGAACATCAATATGGTTTTCGCGAAAATCACTCAACCACACATGCTCTAATTGATATCTTAACAACTTGCTATGACAAGATTGAAAACAAACAATACACTGTTCTAATGATGATGGATCTCAAAAAGGCATTCGATACAGTTAATCATAAAAAGTTACTACACAAATTATATCACTACGGTATTAGGGGCCCTACTCATGAACTTCTTACATCTTATCTCTCAGAAAGAAAGCAATTTGTATTTGCAAACAATTTTCAATCTGAACTTCAACCAGTTACATATGGAGTTCCGCAAGGTTCCATATTGGGGCCATTGCTCTTTTTAATTTATATTAACGATGTTCCAAACGTTTTAAATTCAACTCCACGACTATTTGCAGATGACACTTGCTTAGTTTGCAGTAGTAATAATCTTGATGACTTGCAAATTAAATCAAACAACGTTCTTGATAAATTAAAATGCTGGTGTGATAGTAATGAATTAACTATAAATCCATCAAAATCTTCATTTATGCTAATTAGTCCCACTTCGAAACCAAAATCGGAAGAAGATGTCATAACTTTACATTATAATAACACGCAAATAATTAGAACTACTGTTGTTAAATACCTTGGTGTCACACTTGATGATTCGTTAAATTTCGAAAATCATTTAAGTGCACTTCAAAGTAAAATAGCTAGGTCTATTGGCATTCTATTTAAATTAAGACAATTTATGCCACGATCTGTATTGCTTATGCTCTACTACTCATTTGTACATGCTCATCTTTTATATGCTTTGCCTGTTTGGGCTTCTACGTATCCGACATATTTAAAAAGATTGCAAGTACTTCAAAACAAGGCGATAAGAATTATTTCCAAAATTCAGCCACGAGAATCTATCACAAAACAATATTTTAACTTAAAAATTTTAAAAATAGAAGAAATGTATAATTTTGAAACTGCAAAGATAATGCACAAAGCTTCCACAAATTCTTTACCGTCTCCTCTTAATTTATATTTTAAAAACATAGATAATGTTCACAATTGCGCTACCCGTGGTTCTATTCAAAACAACTATTTTCTCCCGCGATTTAAAACAAAAAAAACTCAACACTCAATTAAGTTTCAAGGTGTATCCATTTGGAATAAAATCAATCTTGAAATAAGAAAATTGCATTACAAAAAATTTTGTAGTAAATACAAGACACTTTTATTGCAAAAATATTGCTAAAAAAGAAATATACGAACACATTCTTATTAATGCAACAACTGGTTTTATAACATTTAAGATAAAAGTAGTGTTTGCAGCTTTTTTTTTTTTTTTTTCATTGTTTTCGGCTTTTTTTTTTTTAGGGCTCTAGGTTTTATGAAGTTATAAACTTTTTATCAAAAGTGCAGGTGGCTGCTCGACTCGAAGACCCTCTTGGGTCACTTCGCAGTCTCCTTTCGCATTGAATGTTAAATTTGAGTTCTGTGTTTGAGATTTTTGTTAAAGCGATAAATAAAACCATTCATTCATTCATTCATTCATTCAAAGACTGAGCTGAAAGAGTGGTATTACAGGCCTAGACTTACGTTGCATTGTGAGTTTGTTGCTAATAAAAGCTTGTATTTTAATTGTACGCTAGAGTTTTTCAGTGTTTTTGTCTCATGCAATTTACAAAATGGTAGGCCTAGATCTTATTGAGTGCTGGTTTATGGACTGATTACTAAGTAGCCCAGAGCAGTAGGCTCGGAAGTTTTTTTGTGAAGTCAGGTCCAGGTTTTCATGCTTAGACAAATAGTCTAATAGGATATTTAGTTTGAAAGATAGCCTAGAATTTGTTCTGAGGGTTCAGTTCAGAGCTAGGTACCGGTAAGTTTCAGATTACAGTTCATATAAACTTACCAACTGTAATACTGTAATCTGTTATACCGGTACAAAATAATAAGTGAATTTGAAAAGTGAAAAGGCAGCGGCTGATGTTAGGGTCTGGGGTAGCCTCTGCAAGATTAAAAATGTCAGAAGTCCCAAACCGAACTTGTATCCTAGTTCAAACCCTGAATCTGTTACGCTAATTAAAAAATGAGTACTGGTAGGTATGGTAGCCATCCCAGTGTCAGTATGGAGAAGAAGATGATGCAGTTCAAGCAATGTAATCTCTACTTCTGACTACATGAAGTTTGCTCTTTTGCTGATTTTTGGAAATTTACTGAAAGATTCAAACAGTACATAGAGCTGTGACAAGCATCATTCAAACACAGAACACCAAAATTATTAAGTTTATTCATTGTTTATACTTGACCACGATAACAATAGCAAATACATACCGGTAGTAATAACACCAGTATGATACATAGAGTCAGGAAAAGGAAACAACAACACAACGTCAGATCTGAGATGTCAAGACATAGCCTAAAGCTGACAAAAGATATTGAAGTTGAAAAGGCGATTTTTATTTACATGATTGCTACACATGTTACACCACTTAAATTAAACATTACAGGTTAAAGAATGCACAATGTAGGCCTAATCCAGAATCAATCACGCTCGTTATCATATACATACATGCAGGTGCCTAAGATCTGAGATGTAAGTAAATATAACTGCTGGAGTTGTTCGAATATCAGGTATATGATTGATGGAGAGGAAATTATTGTTTACTTTACCACTTGTACGTAACAATCACAACATCGGTCACTTTCCTGAAAAATGGGGATAAGGGTTCTGTGTTGAGTTTAACCAGTTGACTGTAGTGGAGATTTTATTTTTGATAAGTCTGAAGTGGTAGTGTTACATACTGGTAAGCAGGTAAGCTTGCACTATCTGCTATGTTAACTGTTAAGACAATAAAATGAGCAAAGAGTGGGCACTTAATTAGTCATTTGTATATTTTTGGTTGATATTAGGGTTTAAGTAGGATTGTTTGGTTTCTGGTCTGGTTTAGGTTATTATACTGTACTAGTTTAGCAGCTTAAACTAAAGGTGATGTTGCAGTTCAGGGGTCAAGTCAAGGTTGGTATTTTTTTTTGAAATGTTTCGCCTCGTTTTTCTAAATGTCACCAACAAGCATTAGTTGTGAGTGATGTTGCGTGCATTGAAGCATAAATAAAAGATTTGGTTGAAATTAGGATTTGGGTTAGGGTTAAAATTAGGGATAGGCTAAAAGTTACTGCAGGGTTAGCATTAGTGTTGCTATCACTGACCAGGCGAAAAATGTGGTAGTGTCTGCTGCACTGGTCCGGCTTCAGACATCAAATTGCTGGAGCACCGGCAGCCTATTGTATTGCTTTTTTCCCATTAATTCGATTTAAATGCGGCAGTTTGACGCATCAAATACAAAGTCCTGATAGTGTAGTGGCAAGCACGCTTGCCTGCCGAACCAAGGGTTTTGGTATCGATTCGCGCTGGACACGCTTAGCAAATATAGTGCTAGAGAGCTATTTCGCTACATAACTCTTTTTCTTTTCTAAAACCTTACGATTAGAGTTAGGGTTCAGGCAGCGATGCCAGCTTGAGAGATAGTAAATTGAGCAGCAAAATGAAACGACCTGCGCTGCCAGTACAGCAGCGATCAGACATTGGAAACCGGGCCGGTGCAGCAGACACTGTTGAAAAATATCAACCCATATTTATTAATTATTGAATTTAGCCAAAAAAATTAAAAAATGTGTATTTTTGTAGCTTACCTCACACTTTACATTACTAGATTATATACAAGACGAATATTCTCACATTCATTGGCAGATTAGCTACTGGTTATATTTTTTGCAGTAAAAAAGTGGCAAAACTAATAGGTAGTGACTATTTCACCGAAAATTTTCAACTTAAAGAGAATAAAACGAGAATGAGAAATATTCATCCGCGCTTTTTTCATTTGCTTTTTTAGGGGTTAAGATTAGAATTTAGGTTAGGGTTTGGGTTAGGGTTCGATTTGGGAATAGTTTTAGAGTAAGCATTTGAGTTTGTGTTAGATTTGAGTCAAAATTAATAAAAAACTAGATAAAAATTTCCGGTGAAATATAGCCTTCCAAACTAAAAGTAGCTTCAATATTGGAACAGACTTGAAGAATTTTGGCAAACATTTCAACAACTCTGAGCTTGTGTCAGTCAACAAAAATAGACTTTAAAGAAATGAAAGATTTAATTCTGAATTATGTAGAATCAATTAAGCCTTGCAAGCTTTATGTAAATTCTATTTTTACCAAACGTGCAATTAAACTCTGAACTGGATAAGCAATAATTCTGCATGCTGTGATTAAGCTGCTAAAACGACTTTTGCAATTGCACAATTTTGAATTAAGCAAATGTAATACATTTGATTTTTTATTTTCCCACACACGTTTAGGTGATTGACAAAGTATTCAATTATAACCGTACGGAACAATAGGGACATTGATGTCGTTATCTTGAAACTACTCTAAAAATATTGTTTAAAAACATCTGATATTCAAACATAGTTTGTACTGATATGTTTCATTGAGTAAAGGTTAGTGAGGCATTTCAATTAAGTTTTTGTTCTTGATGTGGACAAATGAAAATGCTGTACTGTTATCTTTTGATGTGGCATCTCAGATCTAATTTAATTCTGAAGTCCTGTTGGGCTATCCTGGACTTGCAGCTGCTGTGGTGGATGCTATTTTGCTTGTTAGACTCTTGAACACTTTGTTATGACATCACAAGCAACAGTCTGATGATTCAATATGAGTAGCTGGAAATATGATTTAGATCTTTGTATGATCTTGCACAGGTTGTTAAGGCAAAATTTGCAAAGAAATGAAATATTGTGTTACGTTGTAAAAGAATTTTCGCAGTACAGTAGGAGTTTAAGATCTTTAGCTTGGCGGTTGCAATTTTTTGGAATAAAATATTTTAAATGTTCAATCCAATTGGAAGATGTTAAAAAAGCTGTTGCACATGATTTGAAACATGGGACTGCAAAAGCTTTAGGTTATGGAGGAATGCATAAAAAGGTAGAAATCAATATGGATTGAATGTGCCAAGAAATTTAGTTAATGCTGCTATGTCTAATTTAGATCCAGAAGGTTTAAAATCACGACAACCTGGTTCAAAAAAAGCTCACCCAAAAGGTCATTTGACGAGCAAAAGACCAAATTGAGTACACTCCCTAGATGGACACTGCAAGCTAATGGGCTTTCAAAGAAACACATTCCCATTAGCAGTGTATGACTCTATTGACACTGCCAGCAGATGCATAATGTGGTTTCGACTATGGACTGACAATTCTAACATAATCAGGGGTCGAAATTAACTTTTTCAACAACTTGCCGAATGGGCAAGTGATATCAAATGTCTACTTGCCTGAGGAAATTTCAACTTGCCCGAAAAAAAAATAGGTACAATTAGTTTTGAGGTTGTTTATGTTTGGAAAAAAGTTCGTAAAATGTACTTTGCAAAAACACTGAATTTGCATAATACGCGTATCAGAATCAAGTTCTTGTGCGCGATTTTATGTTAATGAGACGTAATAAGCAACTTTTTCTAATCATACATTACGAAAAATTAATTTCTTAATTGTAATTGTTTCAATTAAAACGTTTACAACGACATTAATTAACGTTGCAGTTTGTTGCAAACGCATTTTCAATCGCGAATATTTTGGAAACTACAACAGCTAGAAAGCCGAAAAATCTTGCAAAAGTTATGGGCGCTAAAAGATCTTTAAAATAATCATTACAATAAAATTGCAAAATTTTTTAAGTTTTCTTCATGAAGCGCAGGGTAGTAATTGTGGTATCTGAAACAGCGGCTAACGCGGCAAGCATCAAAAAATTTTTTGAAAAAACGTTGCATGTTGTGCCATAAAGTTGCTAAACGACACCGAGTATCGAAAAATCTGCGTGCGATTAAAGAAGTGTTAAATGGGATTAATAACGTGCGTACGATTAAACAAAGTGTTAATTGTGATGACTACAAATAGTGCTAGCTAAAATAAAGCAAGGAACTTAAAGCTTTGTGTACTTACATTTTATTTTATTGCAACAAAAGCAGACTTAAACTGCGTCTGCTAAAAATGCTGTATTTTAATAGCTTGCCCGTCCGGCAAGTTAAGCCAAAAATAACTTGCCCGAGGCAATTTCAGCTTGCCTCGGGCAAGCGTTAATTTCGAATCCTGCTGATGCTTGTAGCACGCTGGTTCTTTGAGTATTTATATGCATTTATATGCAAGGATTGCTCCATCAATGATTTGCATTGATAAAGAAACTGAAACAGGTAAAATGGTTACCATGCATTGCTATTTGAGAAACTTGCAAGGGGCCGAAAATTCATCATTTACTGTGGTATATGGGCAATCCACGTCGAATCAAGTAAGCGTTACACTAACCTTTATCACCACAGTCAATCATGTTTTAATGATAGTGTGTTTTGAAAACCAGTGGCGTAATGCAGCTTATGAATTTTAAAGAGAAAAAAGCAGGAGCATCTTGTTGCTGAATTAGGAGTTATTTGTATGTTGAATGTTTTCATCGTATATACAACTTCTTTTCTCGATTAGTACTAAGCTACTAGCCTAGTTAAATGGTTCTGTTCCACTTGCTTAATTTAACTAGTGATAATTCAATTTCAATTCAATTCAATTTATTTTTTGTCAAAAACTGAATCACCAATTCAAATATTGCAAGTAATTTAAATAAAAATTTCCGACCGGAGACTGTGAAGGGACCCCACAAGGAGTCTTCGAGTCAAACAGCCACCGACTAAAGATTATATCATTAAAAAATGAGCATAATGGTAAGTATAGTTAAAGTATAAGTTTAAGAGCTGATTGATTTGGTTATATACTGTAACAGCCGGGATGAAAAAAAAAAAAAAAAAAAGAAGACATTAACACGTTATTAATCGTCGTCGAATAATATTTGTTTAAGCAATGATTTAAACTTAGAATAAGATAATAGTTTTATGTTGGAGGGTATAGAATTCCAAATTTTAACGCCTTGATAGAGAAAAGATTTTTGTAATTTGGAAGTTTAAAAAAAAGGGATATGCAATTGAGAAGAGCTAACTGTACGAGTTGAGTAAGAGTGTGAGAGACCTGACTTTTGAAAATATCTAGCCAAAGAAGGAGGATGTTTTTTTGTATCGATGCGGTGCATAATTTTCGCAACTTCGAGTTGATATATTTTATCGAGTTTAAGTATACCTAATTTATTGTACAGAGGACTTGGAGAATCATTCCATTTAGCTTTAGCGATAATTTTTACAGCTTTATTTTGGTAAGCAATTAATTTATCAAAATAGGAGTGAAAGGTGGAACCCCATACAGGAATTGCATAAGTTAGGTGGCAATCAATTAAAGCATGGTAAAGTTGCATTAGTATATCTTGAGGAAGATAATGCTTCGATTTTGCTAGAATGCCAACTGCGCAGGCAACTTTTCGTTCGACTATTTTTATGTGTTCCTTAAAATTAAGTTTATCGTCGATAATTAGACCGAGATATTTGATGTTTTGTTGCACAGAGATCAGTGACTCCCCACATTTAATAGAGTAGTCAAACGTCGATTTTTTTTATTTTGGGAGAGATAACCATTGCTTTAGTTTTACTTGTATTAATTGTCAATTTGTTCGCTAGCATCCATTGTCGTGCTATCTCCATTTCCTGATTCATTAGCGTTTCAAGTAAGTCGGGTTTGTGTGCTTTCACGTTTAAGCATGTATCATCTGCGTACAAAACTGGGGTTGATTTAAAATGATTAAAGATGTCATTAACGTATACTGAAAAAAGTATAGGGCCAAGGTTCGATCCCTGGGGCACTCCAGTTTTTACAATTTTCATTGATGAGCAAGAACCATTTATAGAAACGTACTGTTTACGTTCAGATAAATAGGAAGTAAATAAGTCGAGCATGTTTCCACGTATGCCATAATGTTCAAGTTTTTGTAACAGTATGGAGTGTGATACGGTGTCAAACGCTTTTTTTAAATCAAGAAAAATTAAACCAGTGTATTGAGTTTTGTTCATATTGGAGCTTATTCCATTTATAACATCAAGCATTGCATGCGTAGTAGATAATTTTGGGCGAAAACCGTATTGATTATCGTGCAAAATATTTTGTTTTTTAAGAAAATTGGTTAGTCTAGCAACAATAAGTTTTTCAAAGATTTTTGAGAAGTTAGATAATATGGAAATAGGACGGTAGTTATTCACCTCCGTCCTAGATCCAGTTTTAAATATAGGTATAACTTTGGCGACTTTTAGGCATTCAGGAAATATACCAAATTCAAAGGACAAAAAACATAAATGAGTTAAATACGGGTTGATAATGTGGCTTGCAGTACGAATAAAATAAGCATCAATATTATCATAACCGGAAGATTTATGAAGGCCGAGGGAATGAATGGCATTATAGATTTCATTATATCGAGGTGGTTCAAGAAAAATGGAGGGTAATTCACGTTTTGGCATAAATTTGCGATAAGAATTATTTGGGGAATGTATTTTATCCGCCAGTTTTATTCCTATTGAAGTAAAATGTTCATTAAATTTCTCAGCAATTTGTTGATTTTCAACTAATTCTTGATCGTTGTAAATTAATCGGTCGATTTTTTTATTAACCGTTTTTGATTTGTTGAAGGGGATTGCAGACTTAATTAGTTGCCAGGTTTTTCTTGGATTGTCTTTATTATTCAAAAATTGTTCTCTTAAAATAAATTTGTTTTGCTTTGGTTTTAGCTTTGTTAAGCTTATTAGCAAAATTTTTGTAGATTTGTTTCTCTGTTTCATCACCATCCAAGTAATGACTTCTGTACAATTTTCTTTTTTGTTGGATTTTAATTCAGAGTTCTTTTGTAATCCAAGGTTTGGCTTGAAGTTTGCGCTGCTTTCTTGAAAGTTTTTTTAGTGGCGCATGAATTTCAATGGTATTTTCTATTATCTTGATAAACTCGGAAAAAAGTTGATTAAAATTATTCTTATTAGCAGTAGCAAATGAAGGAGAAAATAACTGAAGATTCGATTCTAGTTCAATACGAAAATCCTCCGAATTAAATGTACTTTTATCTCTGCGAAAAATGGTATCAGGGTTGGCTTTGGGTATAGAGTAGTTAAGAGTTAAGGAGAAAACAGGATAATGGTCGCTCACGTCGGTTTGTATGACTCCTGGAAGTAGCAGCTTGGGGTCATTGGTTATAATATTATCAATGATAGTGTGTGAGGTGTTGGTAACGCGAGTAGGTATAGTAATTAACGGGTGACAATTATTGCTTAATAACATATTAATTAGCTTATCAGCAGAAGGATTAGTCGCATTTGGGGCAGTGTTTATGTTGAAATCGCCCAAAAGGTAAAAAGTTTGGTTTAATTTTGCAATTTTGTCAATACTAGAGTTAACAGCGTCAATAAAATCGTCATGTCTACTGGTTGGGTGGCGATAAGCAACTCCTACAACATAATTCGCTTTATTTTTAGGATTCTGCAGTTTTATCCACAGGTTTTCGCAATCGGCATTTTCAATATTGTATTCTTGAGTGGTTTCAAAGTGGAATTTGTTCGAGATATACATAGCAACTCCACCTGAATTAGTAACAATTGCAGGAGAGTGATGAAAGGTGTAGTTAGGAATTGAGAGGTTTTTTATTAAGTCAGCTTTAAGCCAGGTCTCTGAGATACAGATTATTTCAGGAGGGTTAGGAAAAATTTCTAGCAATTCTCTCAAAGAGGAAAAATTTTTGTTGAGTGATCTTATGTTTAAATGCAATAAAAACAGGGATTTTTGTGGTCTGGAAGAAAAAATGTGGTGTTCAGGGTAATAGTACTTACAAGAAGAAATATGTTGATTTAAATCAGAGCGGGATAAGTGAAAATCATTATCATTAGTCATGGCTCCCTGACTAGGCAAAAAGCACCCCATGGGATCACAATCAAAGTCAAAAAAATTATTGATAAACTGAAGACACTCCATAAAACGTAACAAAAAGAAGACAAGATAGCAGCAGTTAGTCACACAAAAACTCTACGGTTGCAGTAGATCCAGACTTACCGTATTCACTCGAACACTAAACGCACACGTTTATAAGACGCACCCTTAATTTTCGAAAAAAAATTGGTACAAAATTTTTTTTTTAATTTTTTTTTTCTCAGCTCAGACCAAGGATACCATACTAGAAAGCAACAACTGCTGATAAAGACATGCTATATTGCAATCTGTGTGGTCCTTTGTATTGTAACACATACAGTAATACATCACTAAGCTTATCGTAATAGCGTTGAAACTACATAATTTATTTTTCCCAGCATGCCTGGAATGTCAAACGCACGCTGAGCGGTTGCAAGGGTATGTGCGTGCACGAAATCGTCTCGCATTGGTATGTGCAGCACGATCGCACGCACGTATTCGATAACCTTAGTATCAGTCCAATATTTGCTGCATTGTTTATTACGCTTATTCTTTTCTCTTCATTTATTGTTCCATTAAATATTTTAATTCGTTTATTGGACGCACCTTTAATTTTGATTGAGAATTAGTACAAAATTTTGCGTTTGTATTCGAATAAATACGGCATTGTCTTTCTTAAGTTGGCTTTGAAAATAGTCAATATACATTTACAAAGTACGTTCCTACAAAACCCGATAAGGGCAACACTTTACCAATAATACGTTTTCACATTTTTTAAGTTGTTGCAGTACTAAAAATATATTCTCTGTATAACTATTATTTTAATTTTTTAATCTGTTTTTCGGTACTAAATATAGCTTGATGTTATACACTTTGACAATAATGCCCAATGAAAGTTTAAAAAATCATTTTAAAAGCGGATTTCTTGAGATATTTTGCAGATTTTCTCTACTTATCAATCTCCGCCGAAGCGGGCCTCATATTTAACCAGGATCAGCCAGAAGCAGCTAAAGCACATGACATTAAAGGTTATATAAAGATAATACAAGCAAAACTGTTATTACGCAGAATCGATACTAGTATCAGAATCGTTACTAGTATCAGAATCTACTTTATCACTACCTCGTGGATTTACTCGTTTACCGTCCACGAGCAAGCAGTATTCACTGTTAATTAGCTTCCACGTAGTTTTTCGTTTATTACGTCTTGCATCACGGAACTCGGAGATCAATTTACTTCGTTGTAGTTGTAGTTCTTTCGGCAAATGTTCAGTTGCATAAACATATGGTGAATTGCTGTTGTCTGAGCGTCTTTTCTCATTGTAATTTTTTAAGTTTTTGAGATTCTTGGTAAATTTATATTTGTCGAATACATTTAAAAACTTTACAATAATAGGCCGATTAATTTTACGGCGATCTTTGTCAAAGATTGGGTGTTGCGGAAGCCGATGAATGTCAGCAATTGCTATCGAGTTTGGGTCTTCTATTAGGAGACCTTCATCCAAAAAATTTCGAAATATCCATTCGGTTTGATCTCGAGTTTCCCATTCATTGCTGGGATTCTCATCGATGCCATGAATAATGTAGTTGAACCTTTTGCTGTATAGATCGCGGCTCAATAACTCGTGCTTGACTTGCTTTTTAATATCATCGTTTTCTGCTTTTAAGTTGTCAAATTTCTTGCGAAGTTCAGTTAAAGCATTTTCTTGATTACTTTGATTTTTGTCAAGATTTTCAATTCTTTTTTCATTTTTATCTGCTATTTTTTCAACTTTGCTGAACCTTTCTTCAAACCTGTCCATTCTTTGTAGTAATTTATCAACAGACTCTAACAGCAAATCAATTTTCTTCTCCATTTCAGTTGCTCTTATTCAGTATGTCAAATAGTATACTGGTAACTTAGTTTGGTTGTACTGCGGTAAGTTGAACAATAGCTGCAACGCAGAGTTGTTGTGAAACCAACAGCTAGCTTTTGCTAAAAACTAACAGCTCATGAAACACGTCTGTTCACTATAGAAGCAAGCGCTCGATAAGATTCGACGAAGTTTAAACTTTGCTGAAGTCAAAAAGTAATCAACTGAACAAAGTTACAGGGTAATAGAACGACTCGTGTTGTGAATTTATATGACGTATGTTACTGTCGTACTTGTTTGTTTGTTTTGTTGTTGTTTTTTTTGCCTAAAGCAATACTGTATATACTTTTAATTTTTGCCAAACCTTGTTGCACGTTAAATTGCCGCAAGTGGATCAGCTCCGCTTGTATAATAAGTACATTAAAATTTTGGTAGTGACTATTTCACCGAAAATTTTCAACTTAAAGAGAATAAAACGAGAATGAGAAATATTCATCCGCGCTTTTTTCATTTGCTTTTTTAGGGGTCAAGATTAGGGTTTAGGTTAGGGTTAGATTTGGGAATAGTTTTAGAGTAAGCATTTGAGTTTGTGTTAGATTTGAGTCAAAATTAATGAAAAACTAGATAAAAATTTCCGGTGAAATAAAGCCTTCCTAAAATTTTTGACCTTGTTCATTGTTCAAACAGCATCAAGTCCAAGTAAACTCTAGCACATCGGCCTGAAACGCTTATTTTGCTGTGATATAAAATATCGGATAGCCCTAGTTTTTCTTTAACACCACAAGTCTAAGATATGGTTATGGCAAAAAACTATTATCTTGCTTCAAAATTCCTCATCTAATGTTAATCGTGTTAGTGCTTATTTTCAATAATTTTTCTAGTGGTCTAAGACTTCTAAGGTTTAAAATACCAGGCCTAGTTTAAAGAAGTTTCTGCACTTATGGCTTCAGAAAACATTGTAGTTTAAGTGTATTTTTTCAACTTTTTTGTTTCTCTAGATACACTTCTAAATTTAATAGATAGAAAGACGGTGTAAAGAACTTCACTAGAAACTTGAAAATTGTTTCAAACCTCATCTAATGAAGTTGAAAAGAGACGGAATGTACAATCCATCAACTTTATTGGACAGGTATAACCAGCCAAGCAAACAACTTACAGTATTATAATGCGGCAATTGCTGCTCTGTTGTCAGGTTGAAGACTATGGCTAGCATTTGAAGCAATGTTCTGCTGACGCAACGTGGAACCTGTCTTCTTTTTAGCAAAACGCAAACGTCGTATTCACAAACTACTGTAGTACCGGTACTAAAGAACTGCCCAAATGGTGACTGCTCTCATGCCGCGAAGTCATCCACTCGCGTTGAAGACCATTATCTACCCAATTCTATCGGCCCCAAATGGAACATAACAAACTGAGCAATGGTTTATTGGACCAACAAATTCCAATCACGTTAGCGGCAAATAATAGTTTACGTGCAGTTTTTATCCAGGTTGCGTTTTTGTTTTTTTTATCAGTGTAGAATATTGAAGTTACTGGGTGACCACCCAACCGTCCGGCCGGATTTTTGAAAGGGACCAATTGGTACATTAGGCTATCTCCCAAATTGGTACTTGATCGAGGCTATTTAGTCAAATGTATCGATGCACCAAATTCGTTTGACGTTGGCTCAATCTTACCTGATCGAAAGTTGCCAGAGAATTTCTACTTCATTGAAGGAACTAAATTAATTATTTGTGTTACTGGAAGATTTTAGCTTATGTTTTCATTCCTGTTCTGTAAAAAAAAGATGCAAGTGTTTTGTAGATACACGTAATTGGAACTTCCACCGCATTCGCCGCCAAGCACGTACCTATTTACTAGATGGTGTTTTTGACCACACCTACGAAATACGAATTTCCGGAGACTTATAACATGGAAGATTGCGGTGAGTTTGATTTGTTAGTTTGCGAAACTACCTTCAAGCGAAGAAGTTAAGGTGGGTTTACACAGTATCCGTTTTTCGTACGTTTTCGTCCGTTTGTTTATTTTTTTGCTTCTCCATGAAAAAGTACGCGCTTTTTCTTTTTTTCCGGGTTTTTATATGTTCGTATTCACACTAGCCAGAGTATCACATACTGAACAAAAGTTTTCCGAGAAAAATTTTTTGTAAAGGGGTAGAGCCCTATTTTGAAATATCGCTCATACACAAAATTTTTATCAAAATATAACAGTCTACTTAGCAGTGGCGGATTTAGGGGGGGGGATGGGGGGGATGCATCCCCCCCACCAGCCTAAAAGTAACGATTTTGGCCGAAAAATCAGCCTCTGTTTCGAATAAATCGGCTCCATTTCGGGATGCATCCCCCCCCACCGACCTAAACGTAACCAATCCGGCGAAAAATCAGTCTCAATTTTGGTGAAGACCTTTTTTTTTTTTTTTTTTTTTTTTTTTTTTTTTTTTTTTTGGAGACCACCTGAATTTGGGCGAAAAAAACGTTTGAATTTCCGATTTCGGCCGAAAAATTAGTCTCAATTTTGGTGAAGACCTTTTTTTTTTTTTTTTTTTGGAGACCACCTGAATTTGGGCGAAAAAAACGTTTGAATTTCCGATTTCGGCCGAAAAATCAGTCTCAATTTTGGTGAAGACATCCGAATTTTTGAGGTTTTGTGCTTCAAATCCCCCCCCACCAAAATTTTCTGGATCCGCCACTGCTACTTAGTGCGTATATGGACATTATAAAATTGCGGACGAAAAAGCGCTTTTTATTAGAGAAGCAAAACTGTTAAAAAAAGCGGACTAAAACGTACGAAAAACGGATACTGAGTAAATTCACCTTTATAAGGCAAATTTACCTATTCTGTGTTTTTGTAACGTTCGTCAAATTATCAGTTTAGCAAGATTTTGTTAGTGTTATGCATCAATTCTTAGATATTGCACACTTGTAGCCCACATAAAAACAAACAAAAAAATTTCTCGTGTTTTTTTTGAGGTATAATAGGGTAGCCACCCAACTAACGAGTCGCAAATTTTTAATTGTATCTGCCGAAATTTTGAAAGCAGCTCAGATAAAGGTACTTTAATTTCGAAACTTGGCAAGGCTTCACCTGATAGTGCTGTTGATTGTCGCAAGTGGACACCATTCGTGTTTGCAACTTTTGTACTTCGTAGCGAAAAAGGTTTATTTTTGGCATCTTGTGCAAAATTTTGCAGTTACGGGAAATCGAGAAGCGCTTAATTTTGAACAATTTTTTTCATCAGTGGATGAAAATTTCACGCAACAGCATTTTATTTTGGTCTAGCTGAATCATTTTTAACTTTGCAAATGTTGAGTAAGTTTCAGTAAATTCAAACCCTACATTTCTTTAAAATGCATTGCCACGATTTTAGCAGCATTGCTGAGTTTTCCGTAATAGGTTGTTCTGAGCATGAACCGGGTAAATTACAATTTGCAGACTTATACTACGCAAAGCAAGCTACATATAATAAACTTATTCCCAACTTTAAATTAGCGGAAAGTTGTGCTAAAGAACCCATAACGTTGCGCTTACGAGGTCGTCGGGTCGCATAACCTTACTCGCCTTCAAGCGCGAAACGCATACTTGCGCTTTGTGGTGACCAAATTTTGCTCAAAAACGTACAAATAAGTTGTCGTTCTTGCCGTGGCCCTTATTTTGTGGTTTTTTATTCTGTTCTTGTTATAAACTAATGGCATTGATTTTGTTCTGTTTATGTTTAAGGTCATCGAGTTAACGGAAGAAGATTTAAAAGAACCAGCTAAGGTTAGCGGCGTGTTGAATGTCGAAGACGATTTTTTTTTGAGCGAAATGAGAGGTGAATTTCCAGCGATTATAAATCGTGGCTTGTCGTTGAATGAATGCGTCGATGCTTGCACGTTCACAAAAAACATGCTGACGACAACAGAATAATTGTGTGGTTTTAAAGAGAAAACAGCTAGCATTCATCCTACGAAAAGACGCTTTTGCCGTCGTGTTGGCCCAGCCAGACGAAACGCTTAGGTGGTAGATAGGAACTTCTTTTGAAAGATGTCTGTCTTGGCCAGTGGTTCTCAACCAGTGGGCCATAGAATATTTTCCGGTGGGTCACAGAGCTATTTGGTTCAAATCGCGGACTCCGAGACAATGATCTTTGACTTTTTTTTTGGATATTGTTTGAAAGTTTGTAAAAAATTTCTTTAAAAGGCCATGGAAAATTTTGAAAATTAAAATGTGCCACTGTTATAAAAAGGTTGAGAACCCTGGTCTTGCCGAAAACATCATTGAGTTGTATCGTGCAAAAATTCTAATGTGTGTTTTCAGAGACAGTTTCTGATGGTAGAATATCAAAATGAAGAAAATTAAAGCGTATTAGTTAAATCAGCATTTATCTTTGGAAAATTAGAGATTTAGATTTGGTCAAAGATTTTTGTTTGAATTCAAACAGTTAACTATCAGAAAAGCAAAACCATTCGCGTTGAAAACTTGCAAATTATCGATGCAAACTCGGACTTAAAGCCTGTTGGTTGAGCACTATTGCCGCTGGAAGGGCTGTGAGAAAGCTTACAGCCCTGAAGTATTTACTGTTGTTACCCGTAGCCAAAAAATAACGATTTTTACTGGCATTTTAAGAAAAAAAAAACAGGATATCGGCAATCACATTAAAGAAATACAACAACGATACAAAGCGACTCTGCCAATTGGTTTTGCTTGCACTCCACCACTAGACGTCACTTATTTCAACAATTTTCCTTTAAAAATCAAACAAAAAGGTAATACAACAAAATCCGGACTCTTGCATTATAGGTTGATGATTCAATTCTCTTAACTTTTGCGAAATTCAGAAATGCATGTAACTGCTTAATTATAAACCACAAATTTATTTCCCTGTTTTGTTGATTTTTTTATAAATTTGAAATATTTTTTCATCCGAAAAATTGACTAAAGATGAATTTGGGAATAAGGCTGCTTTTACCGATCACACGTATTTTTGAGCGGAAATACGCATGATATCTTTTTCAATGAAAACTCAGAAAAAGATAAAAGGCAAAATGCATGCAGTCAAATGATAAGCGTATTTATGCAGCATAAATACGGATGTTCGATAAAAGCTGTCTCAGGCAGCGGTAAGAAACCAGACTGCGACTCGTAAGGTTAGAGGTTCGATTTTGTCGTTGCAAATTCTTAAAAAACTACGTTGGATTCGATGCAACATTGCAGATAAATATTGTTGGCGTGTGATTTTAGACGAATTCGCAACGTTGAAATCCAACCCACAGTCTTGAAACGAATGGTTAAATGAAATTATAAACAAGAATGTCTATTGCGTCATATTTAAAACTTTCACCAACAGCAAGTGTGTGTTTTAAATATGACGTAATAGACATTCGTATACGTAATGTCTGTATGATCCAGAACAGTAGCGTAGCCAGGCATTTGGATTGGGGGATGGCTATTTTGGAGGCTAAAAGCAAACGAAACGATCTTGATACTGACTTTAATTGATCTCCACAAAAAAAGGTCTTCCCGAAATTCAGGGGTGTTTCTGTCCAAATTCAAGTGATCTCCAAAAAAAAAAAAAGGTCTTCATGTAAACCGTGACCCACTTGTTCTGCTCCACATCAACTCAGGTTCTTCACCTACTCTCACCCCAATTGCCTTTGGGGAGGGCTTATTTTCGCTTTTAGGGCAAAAATCAGCCTCAAAAGTGCTAAAAACACGCTATTTTGTATACTTTTCAGGCCAATGGGGGGGCTCCAGCCCCCCTACAGCCACGCTATTGATCCAGAAATTGCAACTATGAAGCTCAAGGGCTTTCCAAAACAGATTACTTCATTATGTTGCAAAAATTGTTGCACTGATGTTCGTGAATAAATTGCCTAATTGCAACCGTGCTTAAAATTTCCGGCACAAAGGAAAATTTTGTCATCTCCTGACATCAGCTTCTTGGTTGCAATTTCTGGATCATACAGCTTCATTTGTTCCGCAGAACCTTGTACGTCCAGAAGCATTAATTTTTTGTGGGTGTATTCGTAGTTGAAATGTACGAGCGCTTCGACTTTTTGTTGCTGAACTATTAAATTGTCTGGCAACTGTCGATTTATTTTACCATTGTTGTTCACAAACTTTATGAATTTGCCTTCAGAATACGGCTCCAGTGTCACGGGTTTCTGGTTGTAGGTTGAGTGGAAAATTCTATTCAGACTGAAGGTTGCACCGATACTTGCGGGAGCTGAAGCAGCAAATTGCGCGCAAAGAAATCGCGCAATTTCATGTAGCTGCACCTGCTTTCGAGTATGTTGATCGATTGTTGGGCCCATGTCGTTTTCGATCGTTGCAGCAATTTCATCGCGATATACTTTATCCACCCAATATTTGACCGTTTCAGCACCTTGTATAACAGTAGCTTTATGCGCGTCTCGAAAGGAGCCGTGCGCAAATCGAATCCTCGAAATGTTAAACGTGGCTCTTTTTTCTGCCATAGCCCAGCTTGACGTAGTCAAATCGAAACTGTTCAAATCCAGCTCCACTGCATTTGACACATTTTCGATTAGCTGGCCGGCTTTCAACAGCTACAAGATCGAAGGTGGCTGATATTCGCTGATCGTGTTGTTGGCATCGTTGGTTGCTCCAATGTCGTGCGAAGACATGGCACAATTGGGACGTGCACCAGCAAGAATTCTTTCAGAAGGTGGTGGTGGCATGGCATTGCCAGCGTCTAAAAATCGTACAAAAAAAACTTTCTTGCTTTGACTTTGCTGAATCTGAGAGCAAGAAGGTCCTCGGTCCTATGCTAAAACATCACACGAACCGGGCGGCTTGCCGTAATGCTTTTCGCTTTCGCATGATGCTTTAACATTTTCCAGGGTATATTCATGGAAAATAAACGGAACAAACTCTCTGGCTTCGATAGGCTGATATTTTTTCAAGCGGCCTGAGGGAACGCTAGACAATCTTTGCACCATCAGGTCCGTTGGTGGGCTTGCTTTATTCAAAGCGTCAAGGGAACGCTTTCGTCTTTTTTCGCAGCTTTGCCTTCGACATGCCGCCGCTGCTCAGCAGGGCACTTTCTTCCGGGATCCTTATTGTACTTTATTTCGCCTAGCATACAGTATATTCTAACCGGCTTTAAAACTATCCAAAAACTCAGGCTATTTTAGAAATAATTAATTATCTAGAACAAATCTTTTGTTATACCTGCTGTAATACGCCGAAGCGTGTAACGGGTTGGCGGGGCCCAATTCCGTATTATTGAACCGGGCAACACAGCTCTTTTTGAAGAAATGTCGCAGCGGTGGCGAGCCGTTGGCTACACTGTGTCCGATTTGACCGGCTCGAGATTTAATTTTCAGAACTTCTGTTCCTCGAAAGGCCCTACTTTTTCTCGAGCTGTGTTGCCCGGGTGCGATGACACGGAATTGGGCCCCGCCAACTCGTTACACGCTTCGGCGTATTACAGCAGGTATAACAAAAGATTTGTTCTATATAATTAATCATTTCTAAAATAGCCTGTGTATTAGGATAGTTTTAAAGCCGGTTAGAATATACTGTATACTAGGCTAAAGTAAATTATGGATCCCGGAAGAAACGCCATGCTGAGCCAGAGTTTTAAGTCGGGTTCGGGAATAAAGTTGACAAAATTTCGGGCTCATTTCGGGCCTCAGACGTTCTTTTGTCTTAGGTGTACAAAAATATAATCAAAAGAACTTAGCAACATTGCTGAATGAAGACTTCATTTAAGGTCCAATACGATAATTGCTGTATAATCATTACTATTATTGCATCACAATTTGTCATTGTTACAGTTAGCAGCCAAATTTACTTAGGAAAGGAGCAATAAAGCGCTTACGTTTTTCAGACCTAACTTAACTTCCGGGTTTTTTCGGGCATAATTTGGGCTTTAAATTAGTTTTCGGGTTCGGGCCTGAACAAGTCAGCCCGTTTACAACTCTGTGCCAAGCAGCGGCGGCATTTCGAAGGCAAAGCTGCGAAAAAAGACGAAAGCGTTCCCTTGACGCTTTGAATAAAGCAAGCCCACCAACGGACCAGATGGTGCAAAGATTGTCTAGCGTTCCCTCAGGCCGCTTGAAAAAATATCAGCCTATCGAAGCCAGAGAGTTTGTTCCGTTTATTTTCCATGAATATACCCTGGAAAATGTTAAAGCATCATGCGAAAGCGAAAAGCATTACGGCAAGCCGCCCGGTTCGTGTGATGTTTTAGCATCGGACCGAGGACCTTCTTGCTCTCAGATTCAGCAAAGTCAAAGCAAGAAAGTTTTTTTTGTACGATTTTTAGACGCTGGCAATGCCATGCCACCACCACCTTCTGAAAGAATTCTTGCTGGTGCACGTCCCAATTGTGCCATGTCTTCGCACGACATTGGAGCAACCAACGATGCCAACAACACGATCAGCGAATATCAGCCACCTTCGATCTTGTAGCTGTTGAAAGCCGGCCAGCTAATCGAAAATGTGTCAAATGCAGTGGAGCTGGATTTGAACAGTTTCGATTTGACTACGTCAAGCTGGACAGTGGCGGAAAAAGAGTCAAGTTTAACATTTCGAGAATTAGATTTAAAAATGGGTTAAGTACCTCATCCCCAAAAAGATGAATTAGCGATCAAATTTTATGAAGGATGGCATCTCTGTATTATTAAGGCATATTCACTCCGCTTTGTCAAATAAAGCAGAAGGAGCAGGTTTATACGTGCTCTAAACAACCTTTTCTCTTCAAGTACAATATTCGTCACATCCCCTCCAAAAAAACAACGAAAACACATAAAGCTCTAATAACACTAAATTTCTTACTTTAGATCAGTGTTTGATAAAAAATAGTGCTTTATTTATGCATAATTACCACAAAAATTCTCTAACAAAGATATTCCGTAACTTTTCTTTACTGCTAAGAGCAAAAATGCGGCAACAAGAAGCAATTCAAAAATTATTCCCATCTCTAGCACCTTCACAGTAAGCAAACAAATCCGTAAAATTTTGGGGCCCTAGGGTATGGAATCAGTTACCAACGAATGCCAAAAAGAGTAAAAACGTTCAATCTTTCCTTCAAAACATTCAACCATACTTAGTTCAAAATAAAATAAAACTATGAAAACAAATTTAGAATCCTACTCATATATCAATAGCTGAATTCTTATGATAAGCTAATCGTAAGTGTAACATAACTCGTTGCTTCATGTTAAGCAATTGTGTACATAATGTATACATTGTCTTATTAATTGTATAAATTGATGTTAATTGTAAATACTCGTGCTAGTACCGTAAGTTTTTGTCATTTTCGAGAAACTGTAATAATTTATGACCAAAATTTCATGACAATTTTAAATACCGTACTTAAATTGCGTATTTTAAATTGAAAATGGTACTGTAGGCCTACTGGTCAGCATTTTTTTTTTTTGACAATTTTTTCGTTATGTCACATTAATTTTACTTTTATTTGCAAGGTGGTGCATGCGTGTAGTCGTGTTACTTAAGTAGTTTTGGTATATCATTTGCATTTTAATGTTTTCGCGCCTCGTGCTATAACGCTCAATGTGTTTTTTGCGCCTTCCTTACGTCTTCGACGTGAAATAAATAAATAAACTTTTTCATTCCATTGCAACAACCGTTTGATTTTTTCGTGGCGATTACGAAAATATAAAACTTTGTATTGTGTTCACTTTTTGATGCGTTCGGTAATAGTTTTTGGTTACAACCCTTATTCTCTGTTTAAGATCCTCCAGTTCACTCCTGATAAATTTCGCCCGCGAGCATAGAAAACAACGGTGATGATGGATGTTCAATGTTCATAGTGTGCTTTACAATATGTTCCTTTTTTTTTATCCAAGGGTTAGAGCGTTGAGTAACACGATCACATTCCGGTTTTTCACGCAGTAAACTTGATTGAGGCAAAAAAGCGCTTTCCAAGTAGGACTGCTCTTCCTAAGCCTGATGGTGCTCTTGAGTTGAATCAAAGTAATGCCGAAGGTTTTAAACCTGTATCGTGTTGCCACAGCATTTCAAAAATATCCCCAATAAGGAATTGAAGACAAAAACGACTTAGTACTATGGTTTTCAGCTTCTATACCGTCACATAAAAAAACAACTTAGCAGCTGCCTAGATTGTTGCTAACACTGGCAATTGTAGAGATGGTTTCCCAAAACATAGAGAATATTCCCATTAAATTTTAGCAACAAACTGAGCAAAGGTTAATTGAATTTTGAAAACGCAAGAATATGCAATCTTTTGATTTCTTGAAACAGTACGACTTGGGATTTAGCCTTTTTTGCGTCCCCCTCTTTAACACTCCACTGCCCTTGATCATAATAGTGGTTTTTGTTCTTTCGGAGGGATTTTATGCATTCTGCGAAGCAATTAGGGTGGAGCATCACGTAAAATTCGATTACGCTGCAAAAAGCTGCGTATTTCAAATTGTAGCAAAACCACAATTACACTGCTGCTGCTGTAAATAATTTTCAGTATGCATGTGAATGTTCAATTTGGTTTATTTTATCGAATAACACGTGGCTAGTCGGCTTCGCATCCCAAAAATACATTTTTATTGAGTGGCTATTATCGATTTTAAGTGTGCGTAATTGCGTATACTTAATCGTTTAGTTTTTTGAAATTGGAGTGATTTGTTGGATCAAAACGTTAGCAATACAGTGTAACTCGCAGCATATTTTCGGGGGTGCTAAAAGTTATTGAGCAAAAAACCGCAAAATACACGTGTAGGCGGGTCCACGACAACTGACCGCGAACAACGCCGATTGGCTGAGAAGGGCGATCCTAAATATATTTTTACTATCCCCAGAGCCATCTTGCCCAAAACCTCACTTTGTGACGAAATCACTGCGACGAAATCATGTAACGAAATCATTGCTTCGCGGTCAGTTTGTTCGTGGTCAGTTTGTCGCGGTCAGTTGACTTGGCTCGCTTGTAGGCTGTATGTATACTTGCTCTTAACACCGAAAATCTGATAACCTGATGAGTACACTGCAAAAAAAATTTTTCCTCATGAATTAATTCCTGTTTAAACAGAAATATCGTACTAAGAATAGACATAAATAACATAGCAAAGGATTTACCACAAGTACCAAATTAATGGTACAAAAATTAATCAGTCGCAACCAGGGCTGTAAACTCAATCGATTTTTATTCGAGTTCAAGTTCAGCCTATTTTAGCACGTCCGAGTTCAAGTTCGAGTTCTGAAATTTAATTTTTCGAGTTAGAGTTCGGCAAAATAACCGAGTTTTTTCGAGTTCAAGTTTGAGTTCGCAGCCCTGATACTTGCGCTGTTTTTCCAGGTCGCCACGATAAACAAGACGGTTTTGCAGCTGCTACGAAAAACGCAATCTCAATTTACACAGCTTGATCAACAACAAATATTTTTCCGACAAATTTTTAACCTTAAAAATTTGTTTTTAGTGAACTCGAACTTAAACAATTTTATTCGAATTCAAGTTCGAGTTCAGGAAAATTATTTTTTCGACTTCAAGTTCAAGTTCGGCAAAATAACCGAGCTTTTTCGAGTTCGCAGCCCTGGTCGCAACACATCAATACTACGCTTGAACTAATAACAGCTGTTTAAGAAGATCAAACTGAGCAATTAGTTCTGAACCACTAAGTAGTTACTTTCGTGAGCTTTAACGCTTTTTAATTGATCAATGATATGAATAGACAAAATTATTTCTCTCCCCAACATCACATTACAAAGTTTCAATAGTGTTAACAAAATTCTCTTTTCAAATTCAACCAATCAGTGGTCGAGTGGATAGAGCGTCGGCGACTGAAGCGGTAGACTCGGGTTCGATTACCGGTCGGGTCAAACCAAAGACTATAAAAATTGGTATTCACAGGTTTTCTGCTTGACGTTCAGCAATCAAAGGGACAGTGTGAAGCCTCCGCCGCTTGTGGTAGACAGGTGGGCAGGTGGCAGCTTGACTCGAGGACCGCAAGGTCCCTTCGCTGTCTCCTGGCCAAGGTAACTTGTTGAATAAAATGTGATTGCAATTACAATAGCAAATAACAAAATGCGTCGGTATTTCTTCAGGATTAGGAATGATCTGCCGACACTTTTGAAGAGTACAATTATCTATATAATTTGTGCCGTCCATAACTCCACAAAGTTCCGCAACATTTTACAATTCTTCATCATCGCCAATACTAATCCCCATGCGTGAGGAGCCATAGCGTTCTGGAAGCAAAAAGATATGATCTGGAACACCAGAAGGCAAACAAATGCCATGCTGTGCCCGAATTCTATGACTGTTCCAATAAGTAACAAATACATCACATTTTCGAAAAATTAATGGCTGGTAAACGTAGTAGAGCAACTTTCGGTCAAGTACATTAAGTGGATCATAACCGTGAGAATCTAAAAGGTACTTCAGCTGACGTTTAAAGTATACCTCCATTCTTTCATGCAGTTCTCTCCACCATCTATTTTGTTACTTGTTGAGGGTCCATAGATAACGTGCTCAATGGCATCTGCCACACCACAAACATCAAGCATATAGGCATAAATTGTTGCAAGTTTTCCAGTCTCTGTACCTTTATCCATTCTGATATAATTTGGAAGACAACAACTTTCAACGCAAAATTTCAAAAACTCGTTTCCAATAATCAAAGAGTCGGAATTCGTGTGACAAACCGACAAATACAATATTTTTCTGGAAAAAGTATCTAAACAACCATAGATAGCTAAAGGAAACATGCTGTTTTGATCACCACAAAGTTTGTCGTGTCCGTCCACCGATAATGTCCACATAGGTCCTTTGGAGGAAAAAATTTTGTTTGGACGCTTTCGCTTTCTGCCAGGTCTTCTTGTTTCCAAGCCAAGCGGATCAAGTTTTGCCATTGCATTATTTGTGAGATGCCTAGGCACTTTGATGCCGTGGTGGACACGTAATTTCTGATTCAATGCTCGATACCCTAAAAGTTTTCCAGGTCCTCCGATTTCTTGTTTAGCAGCGTCTTCCAATTTCTTAATTGGAATTTCATAATCAATATAACAAACCTTAAAATAGGCCAAACGTTGATCAAGCGATCGGAAACTCCACGCATACTGAGGATATTTAAGCTTAACATAGTCCAACACTTCAGCTCGTTTGAGATTATGTTTCACGTAACTGTCCAATGTCCAGGTCTTGCCGTAGCAACAAATCACGTTGCCAAGTCATTGTTTACAAACAAAGCATGTCTAATCTAAAATAGTTACAACTTGCAGGACAGGAGTGCACAACTTCAAACTGGTGCAAGGTCAATGTTATAGATGCGTATTTTGTGCAGGCCAGTTGAATATAAAGTCATGAAAAAAAGAGAGTCTCTAAAAAAAAAAGAAAAGTTTTCGTCCTCGCTGCCACTGCGAATCACAGGAATCGCGTGAGCGAAGACTATTTTTTCTTTTGAAGAACGCCTAGACCAGAGTTGGAAATATCGATTAGTAGTCGATAATCGATACTACATTCTTTGCTTTTTTGTTAGCGATTATCGCAAACTCTTTGTTTTCAATTTTTTCTATCAATTATGCCTTTTCTATGCTTTTTTACTTCCACGTTATCGACCGGTAGAATCTTCATACTTTACTTTCGTTTTTGTTGAGTTTGCCCAAGATTACATCGTTTCGTTTCTCTTACGCTAAAGAACTATTAAAAAGTGAATTTTTTATATCTTTTATAGTGCAGTGTTCATGATTTTTCCACTCACAAGTTTCATTTAATGGTCAATGCAGCAAAAATTGTAGTGAATTCTGATACAAAATAGAATAAAATTCTTGTCATTTTAGCATCGATTACTAATCTTTATTGTTTTCGATATCGAATATCGACGATTCTTTGCTCTTCGCGTGAATTATCAATATCGATTCGTCTTTGCTTTTAAACAGCATTAAATTCCAACCCAGGCCCAGACATATGTAAATTAATCCCGGAGCAATGCTGCCTAAAGTAATTTGACACATTTGCTACTTATTTCAGCTTCACAAGCGGCTCCAGGGCCCTTTCTGAGTACACTTTTGTATGCTATTACAGATTCGCACAATAGGAAACTTTCTTTGGGCCTATTAAAAGACACCCGTGGGCCCCGAGTTGTGCACTTCTAATGTAAGACAAAATAATAAAAAAATTGATCAACAGAAAAAAGATTTTACTTTTTTTTTTGTATTTTATCCTTTTTTGCGAGAAAGCAATGGAGGCGCGTTATAATAACAAGCTCGCTTAGAAGTTACGAGCCACCTGTCTACCACTCAAAGATGAGAAAATCCCGTTAAGCGCCTTTGCCAATGGCACAAGTGAAGTTGCCGGCTTGTTTTCCACACTGTCCCTTCAATGCTAAACGTCAAGCACGAAGCTGTGAAAATCGATTTTTAAATCATTCCTTTGACCCGACTCGAAATCGAGCCTCCAGTCTACCGTTTTACAGACAGACGTTGTACGCACTCGACCATCTGAGTGGTTAAATTATAGATGCGTTATCTGTTATAGGTATGCACAATATGCTATTGGTGCGCAGAACATGTCTTAAAGTGGTTTTGGGGTGATGTACTCCAAAGTGTGCTCACTACCTCAGGCCGAAAACGTCATCCAAAGATCAACTTTCATGAAAATATATATCTTTAGCACACATCGTTTTGCCAATTATTTAGTTTACGGGTAAAAAAAAACAGAAAGAGCACATTTGCATTAAGCTTTAGAAGATCTTTTGTTCAAAAGCAAGAGTACATAGTTTTCAATTATATCACTAAAAATGCTATTTTATTTTTTGCGGCAATAACGAAATTAAGAAACGAGAATTGCTCCAAAACGAATAAAAAAATGTTTAAAAAAGCTAGTGGGGCTTTTAGTTAGTCGTTTTGTTACAGGGGTTCTTTGAGACTGAAATTATACATACATAATTTACAACTTTGTGCCTTGAAAATTTACTAGTAGTGGATTAAGGGTGCTGTAAAATAACAAAATTTTTGAAAAGTGGTGACTATACGTGTCCCCAAATATGTAGTTAATTAGGTAAGAACCAATTCTTAGATTGGTGCACCATCATTCTTAGATGATGCACATCAGTCGAAAGAAAAAAAAATTGTTCATTTGGCTATATCTAAAAAACTGTATGAACCAGAAAGGTAGTTTGAACTTTAAAGATGCAGAAACAACAGTTTCTTATCTTATTGAAGAGACAGTTTTTTTTTTTACAATGTTCAGAAAAAAAGTTAGGAGCAAAAACAACTTTTTTTGTGATTATTATGCATTTTCGTTAATGGAGTAAGGACGATATTTGGTATGTGCAAGACGTTTGAAAGTTTTTTAATGATTGGATAAGTTGAAGTCGATCTAATTTAGCACTTCAGCAACTTGTGTATATCTGTGACGAGTCATTCAGCAAGCATCATCCATTCAATACATATATAAGTAGGCCTACTAAAATGCAACTGACACATGCACTGCATATGAAGTAGATTCATGGCTTGCTGGTTAAAAATAAAAAAGGTCGTATACTAGCTTTAAAAATAATTTGCATTTAAATCTGATACACAGCTGTGTGAAAGACTCAATATCATTAACGCCAATGGACCAACATTAATCACAGGTAGTAACAATGGTGCCATACGTTTTTTAAAAGAGCAGCTCAAAATTCACTGCAGTGGCCAATCTGCCGACTGCATGCAACTCAACTTCCTCTTGAACATACTTTCATGGAACTTTTCATGGACAATCAACAGCTCTGATAGCTTCCTGGACCCATGGGTAAACAGCTAGATAGATGTGTTCTGGAGTGGTCAATTGCCAATTTCAAAATTATTTCCAACATGCACTTTCCTGACATATAGCAGTCAGTGGTTCACTTGCAAAGTAGTGACCATCCTTGCGCATACAGAATTTGTATGGCTGTCATGGGGTCCACGACAACTGACCGTGACAAACTGAACACGAACCGACTGACGCCGATTGGCCGAGAAAAGCAATCAAAAAATATTTTACTATCCCCAGAGCCATCTTGCTCAAACCCTCACTCTGTGACGAAATTGCTTTGTGACAAGCTCATTAGGAACCCTTGATTCGCAGTCAGTTTATCGCGTTCAGTTGACTTGGCTCGCTGTCATGGTTGGTGCAGTAGATGAAGATCCCTAATTTCTAAAAGTAAGACCAATTATCCAATGATATTGTTGACTCTCGCTTGCAGAATTTTTGGTCTATATGTTTCAACAGACAGCCTTTCAGCAAACCTTCAAACAATCGCTAAAATTTGTATTAGTGCTTATTTTCCAACTTGGTGCAAGCCAAATAACAGAGTCTGATTTCATAATGCAGAAAATTTCTTTAACATGGTTCATCAAATATAACATTTTTTACACAGCTGTATTTCCTCCATTGCACCCTAAAAATGTTCTCTTGGTTATCCTGAGGGAAAATAATAAATAAGAAGATTGGCGGTTATAAAAACACAAGCTTTGCAAGGAAACTTATTGCAACACACTATTCCAAACGAGTTATATTAAGAACTGTCAAAATGCTGAAGGTACTGGAAACTCAAGTAACTTCAGATTATTTCACTTTTTAAATCAATGTAAATGCACAATATTTTTATGAAATTGTAAATCTGATCGAAGAGGAAGTAAAGCAACCTCCATCATTAAGCACTTCTCAGAAAAAAAAGCTATTTGAAAAAAAACGCAAACCCCTAAAACTAAATTATCCATGCTACAACCAGCGTGTAGAAAAGCCCGTGAGATTGGTTACCGAGGCATCAACACAAGTTTGAGGTGCTGATTGTCAAGATGGACTAATTTAGCAAAAATTAAAATCACTGCAGATTAAACAAAAAATTCTACACGAAGGATCATTTCATTGTTAAACAGCATCTACATGATGCAATAATTGTAAATTGACACAGATTTACAACCACTTTTTGTTTGTCAAATGCTATTGTGTAAAATAGACTTATATAGATGTTAGGGTAAAGAACATAAACTGCTGAGGAAGTAGCCCATATAAAATGTCTGCTGTCTACCTCGCGTCTTTGCTGACATATATTTGAGAACTTTTATGATATCATTAATTCCTGTAAGGTAAAGTTGGGTAATTTCAGCAACTGGAAATTTCGGCAGGTCTTTCTAAAAGTTCTAAGCTTTCTAAAAATGGTTTTTATACATCATGTAACCTAATTTTACTACAAAAAAAATTTATGATCTTCAGAGACCTCTGCATTTCCTCTTCTCACAGCTACAACATTTCTGTTAATAATTGAATTGAACTTTTAATAACATTTGGAAGTATATGGCCTACCACAACCTATCTGAGCTGCGCTGTAGCCTACCTTTGTCGAAGGTGGTGGTACTTGTACTTGTCGTGTTTGTTTTTACGCTGCTTATAAACAGACTTGTTAAAAATAATCCATTCCTCTACTTAAAAAGCATCAACTTAAACCACCGAAGTTTTGCTACATTAAAAAAAAATTGTAAAATTTAAAATGTGTTTGATTGATGATAATTCAATTTTAATACAGAAAACGTTTAGCAAATGCAATAGTAATCGAGAAAATTAATGACAACAAGAATTCATAAAACTTTGCAGATTGGATTTTAATTTTGCTTAAACTATGCTAAGTTGGATCTTATGATAAATCGATTTGCTGCCTTTTTTCAACCTTTCAGCCTAGCTTCTAGCGCCTTCGATTTGTCCAAACTTGTCAAAGATTTGAATAAACTTTATCTGCATTAACCAAATTTAATACTATTTAAATAAGCAGTTGAGATAAACTAAACAAAAAATAAAAAGGATGTATTTGCTTGCCAAAATTTCCGGTTTTACCAGAAATTTTGGCACCCCTATTACGTCATATAGCTAGCGCGCATGACATCATCGCACCTCGATGTTGGTTTGAAGAAAACCCCAAACCAAATACTGCGCAGATACAGCCCAAACAGAGTTCAAAAAAAGTCAGTGTTTACTGAAAATTAAATATAAGTGAGAAAGTTGCTAAAATTACCTGACTCTACCCTATACAGTAAATATTTAACACTATAAAATTTTGAAATCTATCTAAAACCTGACCGACAGTTTCATCTAAGAAAAGATTTTTAAGGGCTTAATAAATAAAATCATACACCTAAAAATACATTGAAATAAAAGGTAAAAACTGACGCTGATTAAAGCCATAAATTTGACGCTGTACTGATAGACAGTGGTAAAATACTGTGATGCACAAACAACTGAGCAAAAACCTGAACGCAATAAAAATCGCAAGAAAAAATTATCGCAAGCAAGGTCACTACAAAAGAATGTCACAAGTTGACAAAAATACAAACAAGTGCTGGAGTGTAAAGTAACGGTTCGGAACTTGCAGAAGCTATCTGTTAAAACTTCAAAATTTTAACTCTCAAAATTTAAAATCAGGTTACGACATAGGTTTGAAATGTTATAGTTTATATTTGCTCTTGTGGCAGCACTTGTTAGCCAATTCGTTTCTTTTATTGAGGGTAGTACTTGCGTTTGCGATTAAGACGTAATACTTCTCCACAAAATAATCTGTATGCAAGACAATTTGTCTGCGAGACAATCTGTTTGCAATCTGTGTCTTGCGGAGAAGTATTACATTTTAACCACATATGCAAGTACTACCCTCAATGAAAGAAACGAATTGGTTAACAAGTGCCGCCACAAGAGCAAATATAAACTGAAACATTTCAAACCTATTTCATAACCTGATTTTAAATTTTGTAGTTTTAACAGAAAGTTTCTGCGAGTTCTGTACCATTACTTTACACTCCAGCACTTGCTTGTATTTTTGTCATCTCACGACATTCTTTTGTAGTGACCTTGCTTGCAATATAATTTTTTCTTGCGATTTTTATTGCGTTCAGGTTTTTGCTCAGTTGCTAATGCATCACAGTATTTTCCCAATGTCTATCAGTACAGTGTCAAATTTATGGCTTTATCAACGTCAGTTTTTACCTTTTATTTCAATGTATTTTTCAACGCATGATTTATTTTTTAGACCCCTGAAGATCTTTTATTAGGTGAAACAGTCTCATGGGTTTTAGATAGATTTTAGATTTCAAAATTTAAAAGTGGTATATGTTTACTGTAAGTTAGCTCTGACGTTGAACCAGTTATCGAGCACTTTCTGGAACAGTCTGATGTGATACCTACCACTGCATTGCCTCTACCCTACATGTTGCATTTTGTCATATATGTATCTATTGCATGAATGATAATTACTGAATGACATATCCACAGATGCACACAAGCATTACCAACAAAACTAGCCCAAGACCCAAGTAATAAATTAACTTATCCATTCATTAAAAAACTATAAAAAGTCTTGCACATACCAAATATACTCCTTACTCCATCCCTAACAGTACTTATCCACTTACCAGTATGTAACACTACCACTTCAGACTTATCAAAAATAAAATCTCCTCTACAGTCAACTGGTTAAACTCAACACAGAACCCTTATTTTCATTTTTTAGGAAAGTGACTGATGTTGTGATTGTTACGTACAAGTGGTAAAGTAAACAATAATTTCCTCTCCATCAATTATATACCTGATACTCAAACAACTACTCCAGCAGTTATCAGGTTATATTAACTTACATCTCAGATCTTAGGCACCAGTATGTTTATGTTAACGAGTGTGATTGATTCTGGATTAGGCCTACATTGTGCATTCTTTAACCTGTAATGTTTAATTTGAGTGGTGTAACATGTGTAGCAATCATGTAAATAAAAATCGCCTTTTCAACTTCAATATCTTTTGTCAGCTTTAGGCTATGTCTTGACATCTCAGATCTGACGTTGTGTTGTTGTTTCCTTTTCCTGACTCTATGTATCATACTGGTGTTATTACTACCGGTATGTATTTGCTATTGTTATCGTGGTCAAGTATAAACAATGAATAAACTTAATAATTTTGGTGTTCTGTGTTTGAATGATGCTTGTCACAGCTCTATGTACTGTTTGAATCTTTCAGTAAATTTCCAAAAATCAGCAAAAGAGCAAACTTCATGTAGTCAGAAGTAGAGATTACATTGCTTGAACTGCATCATCTTCTTCTCCATACTGACACTGGGATGGCTATCATACCTACCAGTACTCATTTTTTAATTAGCGTAACAGATTCAGGGTTTGAACTAGGATACAAGTTCGGTTTGGGACTTCTGACATTTTTAATCTTGCAGAGGCTACCCCAGACCCTAACATCAGCCGCTGCCTTTTCACTTTTCAAATTCACTTATTATTTTGTACCGGTATAACAGATTACAGTATTACAGTTGGTAAGTTTATATGAACTGTAATCTGAAACTTACCGGTACCTAGCTCTGAACTGAACCCTCAGAACAAATTCTAGGCTATCTTTCAAACTAAATATCCTATTAGACTATTTGTCTAAGCATGAAAACCTGGACCTGACTTCACAAAAAAACTTCCGAGCCTACTGCTCTGGGCTACTTAGTAATCAGTCCATAAACCAGCACTCAATAAGATCTAGGCCTACCATTTTGTAAATTGCATGAGACAAAAACACTGGAAAACTCTAGTGTACAATTAAAATACAAGCTTTTATTAGCAACAAACTCACAATGCAACGTAAGTCTAGGCCTGTAATACCACTCTTTCAGCTCAGTCTTTTGTCAGTCCCTTCGTAGTTCATTTCAATTATAGCCTAGTTCATACTGCAGAGTGGTAAGCTACCCTAGGACTTCACAATTTCAAAGTTTCTCTTTAGAAACCGTTAGTCGCTGTAGCAAAATTGGCAATGCTGGGCCAAGGCTTTCTTTGTTCTATTGTTTTGGCAATGCTGGGCCACGTGTTAAAATGCATTTTAAAATCGATTTCAAATTTGATTTTGAATTTGATTTTAAAATCGATTTTAAATTTGATTTTAAAATCGACTTTAAATTTGATTTTGAATTTGATTTTGAATTTGATTTTGATTTTGAATTTGATTTTGAATTTGATTTTGAATTTGATTTTAAAATCGATTTTAAATTCGATTTTAAAATCGATTTTGAATTCGATTTT
Source organism: Trididemnum nubilum (assembly GCA_963965965.1). NCBI lineage: Eukaryota > Metazoa > Chordata > Ascidiacea > Aplousobranchia > Didemnidae > Trididemnum > Trididemnum nubilum. Next base: position 26,114,327 of record OZ014470.1, read on the forward strand.
AAATTTGATTTTGAATTTGATTTTGAATTTGATTTTGAAATTGATTTTGAATTTTTGAATTTGATTTTGATTTTGAATTTGAATTTGATTTTGAATTTGATTTTGAATTTGATTTTATCGAATTTGATTTTGAATTTGATTTTGAATTTGATTTTGAATTTGATTTTGATTTGATTTTGATTTTGAATTTGATTTTGAATTTGATTTTGAATTTGATTTGAATTTGATTTTGAATTTGATTTGAATTTGATTTTGAATTTGATTTTGAATTTGATTTTGAATTTGATTTGATTTTGATTTTGATTTTGATTTTGCATTTGATTTTGAATTTGATTTTGATTTAGATTTTGAATTTGATTTTGAATTTGATTTTGAATTTGATTTTGAATTTGAGTTTGAATTTGATTTTGAATTTGATTTTGAATTTGATTTTGAATTTGATTTTGAATTTGATTTTGATTTTGAATTTGATTTTGAATTTGATTTTGAATTTGATTTTGAATTTGATTTTGAATTTGATTTTGATTTTGAATTTGATTTTGAATTTGATTTTGAGTTTGAATTTGATTTTGAATTTGATTTTGAATTTGATTTTGAATTTGAGTTTGAATTTGATTTTGAATTTGATTTTGAATTTGATTTTGAATTTGATTTTGAATTTGATTTTGAATTTGATTTTGAATTTGATTTTGAATTTGATTTTGAATTTGATTTTGAATTTGATTTTGAATTTGAGTTTGAATTTGATTTTGAATTTGATTTTGAATTTGATTTTGAATTTGATTTTGAATTTGATTTTGAATTTGAGTTTGAATTTGAAATTGAAAATGAATTTGAAATTGAAAATGAATTTGAAATTGAAAATGAATTTGAAATTGAAAATGAATTTGAAATTGAAAATGAATTTGAAATTGAAAATGAATTTGAAATTGAAAATGAATTTGAAATTGAAAATGAATTTGAAATTGAAAATGAATTTGAAATTGAAAATGAATTTGAAATTGAAAATGAATTTGAAATTGAAATCAAGTTTAAAACTTTGAAAAACATGGATGGCAACCATGGGCCACCATACTTATCAGCAATTTCACATAAAAGTTATTTAATTCGACATCCTTTAGTTTGGACACAGAGTAGCGAAAATTTTCATACTTAAATTTGAGTAAGTTAAATTTACGTGATTCAAACTCAAATTCACTTTTAGTTTCGCATGATTCGAACGACTTAATCAGTCTTTTAGTGTTTAACATCAATTGTCAATGAACAGTAAGCAATTTACGAGGGGCAGTTGCCGCGACCAACCCAGTTTCCGTAGCTCCAGCGTTAGCAGCGTCGGGCATAGCATGGTTTCCCTCGTGTAGTCAGACAAGTTTTCCTGGGCCGCATCTAACCACCACCTAGAAACCTTGTTAGTACTCGTACATGTGGGTATCGTATCTACACCCCCACTACGTTTAGGCGTCGCAGTCGATGATTCCTTAGAAGTTTGGCTTTCTGTGGCCATAATAAAACAATACAAATACGTACAAAGATGATTACACCGAAGACAAAATAGCACTCAATATATATATAAACAACGGCACCTTATACAGTTCTTATGAGAGCAGAAGAAATACTTCAGTTCTTCCAAACGTTGGTGACTCTTGAATTAGACCGCAGCAGACCGAAGATCGACAAACCCACCTCCACAAGACGACGAAAGAAGAAACGGGTGAACGTAGGACTGAAATCCTCCACGCAATCGAATTGCAGGCGACAGGAACCAAAAATGGGTATCGCAAGCAGCAGACCAACCAAAACGAAGAAACTTCAAGTCGCCGCACCAAACCAACGGACTGAGAAGAACGGATCTTTCTCAACCAGAGTGCAATCGTCGAACAGTCGAAGGAATGCAACAAAGTGCAGCACTCTGCTATCAGCCAATGCAAAATCAATTCGAACGAACGAAGAGTGCGAGATTCCAAGCAGCAATCACCAATAAATTCAAAAATCAAAAATCCAACCAGGTCCGGAGACGATAAGTTTTGATCTTATAGATTAAAAAGGCTGTGTCCTGGCGGAATGCCTAGGTCTTCACTGTCTGGTTCTTGCGCTCAAGAGGCTAACAAAAGAAATTCCAAAACCAACTTATATTAACAAAGGCAAATAAAAAAGACCAGTCCAGCATAAATTTATCGAAAGTTGCCCAGCTGGGCAAAAAACACTTAAAATTAAAAAGACTAAATTTAACAGCCAGAATAAAATCCTCTTGACGCTACTGTCCAAAAATAAAACTGATTTTAACTCTAATGCTAGAATAGAATTGTTGCTACAAAAAAGTGATTAAGAAAGGCAAAACGGCGCGTCTTTCAAGCAACTTTGCAGAACTTCTACAATTTGGAAAGACGTGCAACACAACTTAGGTAATTAGCAAAAAAGGTAAATAGATGTGTTAAAGACAGATCATAAAAACCTAGGTTCGAATCCACCTAAACGATCGTGCTGTAACACCCCCAAATAGACCCCCCAAAAATCAATTTTTTGAATGGGTTAAGTGGCGCTAGTTTTTTTATATCAGTAGATATTTCAAAGACAAACATCTTCACGTCATTTACGGACCGTGACTTTTAGGCGGGGGACGATTTTGCGTGGCCGATTATGCACCAAAATCATTAGGCACCGAGACTATTATATGCTGGGACTTAAAACCGCAAGAGCTAAAAAAACTTTTTTTGAAAAAAAATTGTTTGAACGTTTTTTTTCAAATACAAATTTTTTCATATAAAACTTTTTCCCGAAAAAACATTTTTCAAACAAAGAGTTTTCCAAAAAAAAACGTTTCTTTCTTATTGTATTTCTGTCATTAAACAAAAATTTGCTTTGCATTACATGTTCGCAAATTTTTTTTTTCTAAGCCGGACGTATGCAATCTCCAGCCCACGGTCTCAAATTCTGAGGCGCACGGGCACGACTTGCTTGTGTAAATGTGTAATCTTGACACATGCAGCAAGCCGCGTAACGTTTCAAATGGTTATTTTTAGTCTACCTGTACCAAACATTATCGTACGAAGTTTTTCAGGAGCTAAGGATTCATCTCCAAGCAGATTCCTAATTACAATCGTTACACTTTGTTGTAAATATAGTAAAAACAATGCTTAAATAGATATTTTTTAAGTTTAATCGTTACATCTTATTGTAAACAACTTGTAGTAAAAACAATGCTAAATTCTTGCTAAAGAACTTTTGAAGTTGTACAGGATTGTAAGCTGCTTCAAATTATTGTTCTACTTTCGGATTATTTTTGTAGTGTGAGTTGAATTAGAAGTGGCTGAAGGCTCGACATCCATTTTTGACAATATTTTAATTTTTTAACTCGACATCCATTTTTATCTGAAGATAAAATCGACATTTTATTTTATCTGAAGACTCGAAATCCATTTAAATTAACATACAAGTGCTTTAGAGTTTAAATTTGTCACGCTCACTGCATTTCCTGCAAAAAAAATTGGTATTGTTTAACTAGTGACGACTGTTCAGCCCCCCAGAATCCAATCAATCAATCAATCATATTTATTTTGTCACAAAATTAAAACAATAATACACGAGATCAGTTATTATGTATTTAAGTGAAATAGACTAGGAAGGCTGCGAAGTGACCTGCTGGTCTTCGAGTCAAGCAGCCACCTAACTTTTGTAGGTCAATAGTTATTGCTCAATAACTATTAGCTCGTGCTTTACTTCATGTTATGTTAATTTAACGGAATTGATTTTATACAATAATTTTATGTCAAGTTGCATACTGTCGAGGGAAAAGTTGAACAGAAAAAAATACATATATGTTTTTATCCTTGCAGAAATCATATCACTTGTGAGATCAAGTGCTTTTTGTGGATTTTTTTGAAAGTTGATAAATTACCGTTGTTATTCTTAATTTCGTTAGGTATATCGTTCCATACTTTAACTCCTCTATATTTGATGGATCTTTGTAATCTGTTTGTGCGGAATCTAGGAATATAAAGTTGATTTTTCTTTTGTGAAGCTTTCGCACTTCTTTTGTTAATTGCCATGACACTCTTAAAATAGTTATCGAATTGAACAGGAAGTTGCTTGTGAATGAATTTATACATAAATTTGGCTGTTTCTTGACTTAATAAACTATTCAAATTAAGTATATTGTGATCTTTGTAGAGTAAATGCGCACTCTGAAACCGAGTTGCGCCAGAAAGTAATTTAATTGCTCTATTTTGCAAAGATTTTAGCGGAGTTAGATATGAAGAATGTGTTGCTCCCCACACTATAATGCCATATGTGAGATGAGAATGAATGAAGGCAAAATAAATTTGTTTTAGTATTCGTAAGGGAACAAATTGCCTTATCTTCGTCATAATGCCAACTGCTCGAGAAACAGTAGTTCTAAGTTGATTGATATGATTACCGAAAAGGAGCTGATTATCAACATTTATACCCAAGTATTTTATGCTTTTCTCTACTTTTAGAATAGATGAATCTAGTGTGATGAGTGCATCAGATGATGGTTTGTGTAAGTATGGTGAAACAACAAGTAAGTGAGATTTGGTTGGATTTATTGTTCATTTATTAGTTTTGGCCCATCTGGAAACATTGGCTAGGTCTTGATTTATGTTTTTTTCCAACTGGGCAAAAGATGGGTGACTGAGAATTAAACATGTGTCATCTGCAAATAATCTAGGGAGGCTATCGGTGGCATTAGGAAGATCATTAATGTATAGTAGAAAAAGAAGTGGCCCTAATGTAGAGCCTTGAGGCACTTCTAGCTGGATATGCTGTAGTGAGGAGCTAATATCACCTAAACTGACATATTGTGTTCGATTCGAGAGATAAGAAGCAATTAGCTTATGTGCTTTTCCTCGAATACCGTAGTGATGGAGCTTAATTAATAGTCTTTCATGAAGACCGTATCGAAAGCTTTAGTTAAATCAAGAGTTACCAGCGCAGTGAAATCTTTATTCTCAATGTTATGGTAGGCAGTTGTTGTAATATCTAAAATTGCATGTTGTGTTGAATGGTGAGGACGAAACCCGTATTGTGTTGGTGTTAAGATCGATTTTTTATCTAGAAATTTGAAAAAACGATTAAAAATTAATTTTTCGTATATTTTAGAGAACGGGGATAACAGAGATATAGGGCGATAGTTATTGACGATTTGTTTGTCTCCAGACTTGTAAATAGGAATTACTTTAGCAATTTTAAGAATATTTGGAAACATGCCTAATTCAAACGATGCATTAATTACTTTAATCAAAAAAGGTGCTATTATATTAACAACCAGCTTAATAAAAGTGATAGGAATATTATCGTGCCCAACTGATTTTTTCATAGGTAATGAATTAATTGTGCTTATAATTTCTCTTTCATCAACCGGTTCACGAAATATTGACGAGGAAACCCTGTTGGTTAAATACCTAGTTACACTTTGTCTGCTGATATTTTCCATTTTTCCTGCCAGGCGTTTGCCAATTGTACAAAAAAAATTATTGAAATGTTCAGCCATTGCCAATTGATTGTCGCAGATTTTGCCGTTTATTTCTATATTGTTGGGAGGAGAATTTGCACCGGCGGATTTTTTGTAAAGAAGTGAATTGATGGTTTTCCACATTTTATGACAATTGTTTTTGTTTTCGTCGAATTCTTTATGAAAATACAGTTTTTTAGAAAGCCGTTTGACTTTTGTTAATTTGTTGGAGTAGGTTTTGAAAAGCAGTTTTTGAGCATCATTTCCATTCAAAAAGTTGTTTTTGTACATCTTTTGTTTATTTTTTATAGAGGTTAGAATCCCTTTCGTTATCCAAGGCTTTTTAAGTAATTTATGTTTTTTGCGGGATGCTCTTTTCATAGGGGCGTGTTTATCAACCACAGATTTGAATAAAGAAATGAAATGTTCCAATACGCTATTAACGTTATTTTCATTGTTTAAAGGCGCTAAAACAGACTCATTTTCAAAAATAGCATTTATATCTTCTTCAAATAGTGTTTGACTGACAGCTGCATAATCTCGGTAAAACCCTCGTTTATTAAATATTTTATGTTTCGGTGAGTTGTTATGGATTTGACAGAATATAGGAAAGTGGTCAGTTATATCATATTGGTAAATACATGATGTTATAGTTCGAGCTGTTATGTTAGTAAAAATATGATCGATTAATGTTTGCGATGTTACAGTGACCCGAGTTGGTTTAGTGATAACAGGGAATAAGCCAAATCCTAATAGAGTTTCAAGATAATGCCAAGCCTCAGTTTGACGTTTTTCAGGGTCCAAATTAATGTTAAAGTCGCCCATAAGGGCGAGATCGTGGGGTTGATTTAAATACGAGTCAAGAGTTTTACTCAATTCATCTGTAAAGTGAGCAATATTGTTTTTCGGATGTCGATAGATTACTCCTATTGTTGTTAAGTGCTTGCTAGTTAAATTCGATAGTTTGATGAATAAGCTTTCACAACCAGAAGTATGGATAGAATTAGTTCCTAGGATCTCATAGTTAAGAGAGTCAGATGTATAAAGTCCCACTCCCCCAGCATTTGTGGGTGAGGCAGCATGAATAAAGTTATAATTCGGAAGGGAGATGTCTAGGAGAAGCTGGTGTTTAATTTTGGTTTCCGAGAGGCCAATTAAATGCGGTCTTGTGGGTAGTTGGTCTATAAGTTCACATAGCTTGTCGTAGTTTTTTTGAAGTGATCGGATATTAAGGTGCAACAAAATTAGATTTTGCGAGGAATTGAGCATGTTGTTATGGAAGTTTAAATCATAATATTTACACGGGGAAATATTTTCAGGAACAATTGATATGATATCTGCAAAACTATTGAGTGTATGCAAAAAAGGAGATGTTTCAGTGGCTTCTTGACCCAATGAGAAATATTGTAGCAGGTCGCTTGCATCGCAGCCCACGATGCTTTCAGACGTTTCCATAAAAATCAAATACCGTTATACTGTTTCAATCACAAACGTTACCATGCAAAGGATAAAAAGTTAATCAAATTTAACATAAGCAGCATTCATTCTGAAACAGAAGTTTATACACATCGCATATTTAGTGAACCGTTCCACGTTCCGATCCCAACCGCAATAACTGCCGCCACATCGCCAACCTATCTCGAAATCAGCACTCGAATTTAGCACTAAAAATAAGGTAGACTTACTACCCCAATATCTCACAATAGAAAGTAGCGAAAACGAAGCTACAGCGGCCGAGACCGGGAGTAAAGGATTGCCGGAAAGTAAACTCTATCAATCAAACAAAAAAAACAGAAAAACACTAGTAACCTAGACTGTTTCTAGTAATTTAATAAATCACTTATCTATATTGTTATACATCTTCAACAAAATAGTTCACATGAGGTAATAATGGAAGTTGGACAATTGTGAAATCAAAATTAGTTTAGTTATGCCAGCAACAGCACTATTTGTGAGAAGCACTTCACAATCTTCTAGCGTAAAAATTGAAACTAAATACTCGATAGTAGCAGTTTCAAAAAACCAGCAAACAAGTCAGTCTGAAACTTAAAATATAAATGCTCGTAACTGCGTTCGATTCTGAGCTGTGATATACTGTGTAGAAAAAAGGCTCTGATTTTGCGAAGGATAAAATTATTGATTTTTTTGTTTAGTTTTAATATTATTTATCTTTTAATTATATAAATTCAGAAAGTAGAAAAAAGCTATTCTTTTTTATTTTTTGTAGTTTGCTCCGAATCTAGTTCGCCAAGGTAAATTTTGTAAATTCTGGCTTCCAAGAAAAAAAGGTACAAATTATAAAGTAATAAGTAATTTCACATCCAAAGACAAACTAGGTTGAAGAATTTACTTTGAAATTAAAAGGAGTCATTTTAATTTACGGCGAACATAATGCTAGGTTAAATACATTAGTTTCGAGTTTTCTTGTAAACAATGTAAATCATGAACAATTACAGTTTACGTTGTCAATGTTTTTCGGCGTTTTCTTTTGGTAAGTTAATTTTGACGCCTTCAACAAACAAACAATAATTGCCATCAATGGCTCTCCAGTAAGCAGATTGTTTATTACGTTTAGCTTCTTTCAATTCATTCAAGAGTAACTTTCTTTGTTTTTGAAATTTTGCTGGCAGATGCTCTGTAACGTACACATAGGGAGAATATTCATCATAACTACGTCGCGTTTCGTTATATGTTTTGAGATTCTTGGCAGAACTGAAGATTCGATTTTTATCTTGAGTGTTGATCAATTTAACAATTATAGACCTGTGCATTGTCTTACCATTCTTCTTTAGCGGATATTGCGGTAGTCGATGGATATCGACAAGCTCAATATCATCAGGGTTAATAATCAGTCCATTGTTTAAGAAAGATTTAAACTTTTGAACTGTCGCCTCACGCTTTTCCCAAGCATTACCTTCGTCTTCCTTGATGCCATGAATTAATACATTAAGGCGTTTGTTATATGATTCTTGCATTATCGCCGTTTTTTCAAACTCTAACATGAACTTCTCGAACTTATTCATTTTTTCGTCAAGAATATCAATGGTTTCCTCTTTGGCTGTCAGATTTCGTTCAAGAGCTGCTGTTTTATTCTCCAACTTGAATATTCTAGAATAAAAGCTGTCCACTTTTTTCTCAAGCGCATCAAGTTTTTGTAAAATTTGGTCAAGCTTGTGCTCTAGATTCGACATTTCGGTACTGTAATTTGCGCTGCTTTTGTCTGTTACAAAGTTCATCAAAATAAACCTTTGCTTGGCAACTATTTGCTGCAGCTTATCAGATAGGTGTTGCTGCTACCATTGCAAAACACGAAAACGGGATTCCAATTAGTAAGCTCTTAAAGACAACGTTAACCAACACATGCAAGTGAAACGAACGATTAAGTTATATTTTGGTTCGACTTTGCCCTAATAAATTCTGGTTACGCGGACGAGACCAGCCAGAAAACGGCGTTTGCGCTTGGCTAATGCTAATTTCAGTTGTGCTTCAAAATCGATTGTTTTTCCTGGTTTTTCGAGCAAGACAGATGAGCTCAAATTTTGTCCCGAGATACAGCACAAGGACGAGGATAATTTGTTCACACCCAAGCAGCGACTTTTTCATTCTTTAACACTTCTAAGTACTTGCTTAAGATGAATTACACTAGGCAACAAAATTTTTTTTTAATGCTTCTCAAGAATTTTCTACTGTTCTTGGCTAATTTTGGGGCGCTGATTTCAAAAATGTTATTAGTTTTTTTCTGTGACGTCTAGTTTTCAAGTTATCTGTACTACAATTTTATCGCGAAAACATGTACTAGTAGCAATTTTTGCATTTGCATCTTGCCTAAATGAGCTCAAAAACATTTGCTTTGATTGTTTTTTCTTTTTCTCGTGATCAATCAATGCTTTAAAAACTTCGTTACGATACCTAATCAATTTATAAGGAGTTAATAGTAACAAATCTTTGTGATATTATACTGGCATGTGTTTGGCTCCTCTTTGATAAAAGATTTTGTTATTGTTCCTTTTAAACTGGCTATGTAACTGGAGAACGCAATAGCAGCTCTTTAACCGAGAAAGTGAGAGCAGCTCCAGAGAATCAAATGATTTTTCTTCAAAAAGTTCTACTGCTAGCATTGTGGCTATGCTTGAGAAAAAAACACATTCATAATTCCACACCTGTTGATCCAAAATGACCCAAACAGTTTAGTAGGAGATTTGGGACTAACCAAAAAAAGAGACAGAGCTTCTTGCCTCTAAATTGAAACAGTAGAGTATACTGCAGTAAGGCGGTTAAATGTACATATATTTTCGTTCGCGGCATACCTAGCTTCAGAAAAAAAAAGCTTCTCGGTACATAACAGTGTATGCGTTTGCAGTAATATCAATGACCTGTTTCATGGCCTTAGATCTGAGCACAATCCTGACGAGTGGAGACAGTTCATTGATTCATGCAAAGCAAGTTTGAGGCTGTTCCGCTCTATTAGGGAAATCATTTGTCACTTTGACTCCTGTAGCACATGCCTATGGATTAAAAAAATATATAACAATCAGTTTTGTAGCCAGGGGGGCGGGAGGGCTCGAGCCCCCCATTATTCTCAAAAATATGCAAAATATCACGTTTTTTGTGCTTTTGAGACCGATTTTTGCTCCAAAAATGAAAACAGCTCTCCTCAAGCGGGATTTTGGAGCAGAAGTTGTGAAGGAAATGCCGTTATTTGGACCAGAATAGTGGACGTTTTTGTTTCTGGAGCTCAGCCAAAGTCGGTGAAGACCTTTTTTTTTGGAGATCACCTAATTTTGGCCGAAAAAAACCTTTGAATTTCGGTGAAGACCTTTTTTTTGGAGATCACCTAATTTCGGCCGGAAAAACTCTTTGAATTTCGGTGAAGACCTTTTTTTTGAGATCACCTAATTTTGACAAAAAAACGCCTCAATGTAATTCAAGACTAAAGAAAATTTGGGTCAAGTTCGTTTGCAGTTGTATCAAACTTCCAAAAAAGCCCCCCCCACTTTGCGAAATCCTGGCTACGCTACTGATAACAATGGAGTTGGTTTTATATTTGATCAAGTATTCAACCTATAACTGGAATATTTGTAGAGATTTCAAAATGATTGGCCCTCTCCTTGGTTTACAAATGAGTTCTATCAAGCACCAATGCTTCTTCTGTCGTTGGGACAACGGAGACGATAAACAGCATTATATTCGAAAAGATTGGCACTCACCTTAAGATTTTTTTAAGCAAGATTTATCATGTTTCTTTGCTTGATCTCACCAAAGTGTTTACGCTAATACAGATTAAGCTGGGACTCTCGAAAAACATTTTAAAGCAATGGATCGAAATGGCAATGGATTTATGTGTATCTGCATCAGCGATTTTCTGCCAATTCTGATTCCAAAATAACTGCTGGAAGATTCTTAGAAACAGAAATTTGGAAGCTAATGAATGAAGAAAGATTTGGTGAAAGGCTAAGCTAATCAGACAACGAAGCATAATATCAGTGTTGCTTAGTGGTCAAAATTCTTTTAGGCAACAAATCTTTTTCATAAGTCAGCATTGTTTAAGGTTTTCTATACAGCTACAAAAGTCTTTGTGCAAGAATATCACTGAAAGTTCATTTTCTCCATTTCCACCTCGGATTTCTTCCCTTGTAACATTGGGAACAATTTTATCAAAAAATTAATCAGGTGGAAGATTGCTATCGGGGAAAATAACTCGGACCATGGCAGCAGATTATGTACTGCTGGTTTCTTCAGCGCAAAAGTGGTGCTAAGCATATTGTGAGAATTCAGCAAAAAGCGCAAAGTATTTAAACTGCTAACTGCAAAAGTCGGTTGATATTTCGGGAAGTTTTAAACTCAATAAACTTTCAAAGTACTATAGCCGAAGTTGTTGTGACACCTGTTTCTAAAGACATACATCAAAGACGTTTCTTATGTATTACAGTGGTAATATTACAGTGATTATTATGCCAAATATAATGCAATATTTCATTACGTTTTCTCAAATAACTAAATAGACGTTCTGGCGCAAAGACAAGGCAGATTTGAAGTCAGCGCCTCAGATAACTCTAAAGCACTTTTTCACTTCAAAGTAGCAAAATCTTTGTCGCTTATTGTTATCAAACCGTTTAAATTATCAAGTTTCAAGTCCCCTCGAGTTGCCGGATCCGCATAATCTCATTCCTTCACCGCCACACTTTTTTGGTTATTTCAGCCAAACGTTTTAAACAGAGACAAATTAAGCAAGTTTACTTGCAAGAATTAAAACAAATAAGCGTCTGATTAAGTGGAGGAAACCAACAAAACCTAACAAAAACAAGACGTGGAAAAAAAGCAAAAATGCCGTCATAGTCACATTGCGGATGCGTGCTAAAACTCCTTACGATTTCATTCCAGCGCAGTGAACTAATTGATGTAACACGGTAATGACAGAAAGGAGTGCTCACTAGCTCACTGGTGAAGATGATTGTGCTCTTGCGTGGATGCAATCATCAGCATGAAAAAAGCGGACAGTGACAATAAAAGGTATCAAAGACAACACTAAAGACTCATTAACTGTGAAAGAGAAGAGCTCTATCAATAATGTACGCAGTACCTTAAAATTAATTGCATCAGATAATAAAACAATGTAAACTCTTTGAAAGCATTCTCTATTTTTACTTGGTTGTTAAATAGAGTGGCGCACCCAGGGGGGTGTCTCGGGGGTCTAAACCCCCACTTTTTGGAACTCAAAAAACAACATAATTTTGTTGATACAACGCAGTTTGTACCACTTTGCTATATTTACTTTTCTCTATATAATCACATAAGTTGTTGTTAATCACTGAAGATGTTGTTTTAGGATCGTAGTTTCATCGCGTAAGATATTTACCAAGCAATTGAAATTCTTGCATTTCTCTCATCTACAATATTGCTGACAAAAACACATTGTGTAACTCTGTGTATTTAATATATCCATGGATATTAAATAATGAATATATTATACGCGATCTTAAACTTCTGAGCAGAACAGAGCTTGATACTAAAAAGAGATATACGGCCATTTAATGAAAAAAAGTCGAACTTGCGTAAAAAAGACTACTGAGCCAAATAGGCCTTGTTACGCATAGCAAAAACGTACTTAGTTAAGGATTTTCGTGGCACCCACTTCGGAACAATCTGAAATTTACAACAAATGTGGCCCTTGAAACGCTGAATCGAAATCCACGTTTCTTCAAATGCGCAAGAGGGCACCTCGTGACCATCTGACGTCATATTTACGTTACTTTGTCAAAACCAAACCTGTTACTTGCAATACTTCATTTGCATCTCATTTCTTATCTCGTAAGTGCCTGCATTTCAAACTTTTTCCAAATTAGTTTGTTAACCAACCGACCTTAAACAATGAAAATTATGACGTCACAGACGATGGCGTCGTAGAATTAACCACTGCTTTATGTAAAAAAGCTAAAATTTTACGAATTTTGACGGATTACGTTTGTTCTGATTTTGAAACGTGGCGGTGCAACACTACCAAAGTGATTTTAGAAGGAATCATAGGTTCTTGACTACAAACTTTACAGGTTTTGTTGAATTTAAGCCACATCTTCACTTGCTATTCATCAATTATTTCAAGCCACCAAATTATCACGTGACATATATTTTGCAAAATAAATTGCATATGAGTTGTAAAAATGATGGTGAAACTTTCTTCTGCGGGCTTAAGTCGACTGCTACAGTTTATGGCACACGCAGAAAAATGAAAAAAGTCAATGACGTCATAGAATGATGATGTCATCAGTCTTTGGTTATCGAAATATGCACTCTATTGTGGCCAAAACTTAAATGCAATTTGTTTTTATTTTTTTATGTTCACTGCTTGATGCAAAGCCCTCAAACATTGTCAAAAGAAACCATGAGCATTAAACTACTTAATCATCAATTGTCAATGAGCTTTGTCAGCGTTTTTTTTTATCTAAACTTATCGACCATCACGAACTGCATACTTGTCACGTGACATTTATTCCACACAAATATTTGCGGTTATCAGCAAACTAAAACGAACCCGAATTGTACAACTCCCATCTGTAACAATAAGAGACATGAAAAGTTTGCAAATTTTCACTAACGTCACAGTCTGATGACGTCACAATTTCCTAATTTTGATTATATTTGTGCTCTTTCCAACTCACTGTGTTCAATCAAAGCCATTGCATAGTTTTAGATAGTAAATGATTTCGAACAACCTCTAACCACAGTTAACAGGCAACTGACGTCACATGCCGATGACGTCATCATCTTGTTTTATCTTGCGCAAGTTTAACAGGCAACAGAGGCCACATGCCGATGACATCATGGTCACTAATGCTTGATATAATTTGCATAAATTATAAACATACATAAATACATGACAAGATGTATCACACAAACATAAAAAGTATTGTAGCATTTCATCAAGAAGCTTAACGATTTAAATATTGTTTAAGGCATTTTGAGGCAACTGTTAACTAATACGGAGTCTTTATAAAGACATGCATTGCTCAGTAGAGATCGTGAAATTAGTTTAAATGAGCGATATTTTTAAACAAATGAAAACAAAAAAATTATAAAAAAAATCTCTAATCCTTTCTAGGACCAATCCAAAATTCTTTTAAGGCAACTTCGAAAATATATTCAAATACCCATTAAATGCGATAAAAGATAAAGTGCAAAAATATGAAAAATATTCAAACTAAAAATAACTGAAACAAATAAACAATTAACAAGAAAATATTGCAAAAGAGCGTTTTGTTTAAGCTTCGTCTTCTTCATCCTCTGCATCTGTTACTTCGTTTAGCAGCTCATTTTCGGTGCTTGTAATTGACGTGTTATTGCAATTGACACAGCAGCATCAGAGATGGGCACGATCTTGATCTTTAAGATCAGATCGTGATCTTGAAGATCAAGATCGTGATCTGATCTTGATCTTCAAGATCACAATATTTTAATGATCTGATCTTGATCTTCGAGATCATATTTTTTGTGTGATCTTGATCTTGAAAATCAAGATCACTTACATTTTTAAATGTCGCGTAAAGTAAGCATCGCCGAGGCCAGGTTATGTGATATTTTGAAGCTATTTCATGGCTGCGACACGAAATGGAGTCTAAACTGGAGAGGAGTTTAATGGAAGGAGCGGATGGAGTCTAAAAAAATTCTTTTAGTTTACTGTTTATGATCTACGATGTCAATGTCATAAAATATACAATGTCATGAAAAAGGATTTTGTTCTTGACCGGCGTAATGTCCGAGTGGCAGACGTGTACGGTTTCAATGGCAAATCTTGTGCGGTAGACCGGGTTCGATTCCCACTTCAATAAAATCTAATACTAATCGCCAATGGCCCGCCACTGTAGTGACGTTAAATTGTGTGCCCGTTGCGTTTTGAAGCAGAGATGGGCCCCGCAAGCTCGCGGCACACATAAAGGGTATTTATGCGAGTAAGGCCTAATGAAGATTTGATACTTTTGATTTGATTTTGTTCTTCAATTTTGCTGTTGTTATACAAAACCAGCAAAAGTAATCTAAAAGGGTTTTTGTGTCTATTTAAACTTCTAAAATAGCTACAAAAAGTTTGTCAGTGTCAAATGTCAAACGTTATTAGTGAAACCAGCACTGCCATTGTCCGTTGATAGTCAATACTGATACAGCATTTAACATTTATAGCTTACCTCCCCCCTCCATCATCACCGCTACCTCTCTTTGAGTACTAAAAGTAAAGTGATCTTGATCTTCAAGATCACGATCTTGATTTTGATCTTCAAGATCACAGTGTTTGGGTGATCTGATCTTTGATCTTTACGATCACATTTTTGTGATGATCTGATCTTGATCTTCAAAATCATCAAAAGGTGGTGATCTTGCCCATCTCTGCACAGCAGCATAGTTCCGTACAAGATACGCTGGCGCAATGGTAGGACACTGAATTGTGTTGCCAGATGTTTCATTAACTCTGCGAGAGCTTGATTGCGAGTAACCCAGCGAATTGAAATTTCATTATAAGAAATTATTTAGCCTCTTTTATGCGGTGTTGGAGCGTTCATGAATGGTTCTAGCGTAGGAATTTGTATTTCAGAATTCGGAATCCAGAAGGATCCTAAACCAAAACTATCCGGAATCCTAATTGAAATACAAACCGAATAATTGGAACCGATTTTAAATCAACGCAATTACGTTGGTAAAAATTGATTGCAGTTAATTCTGCATACAATTGTAGTGAGCCATTTGTTCTGTAATTGGGGCTTCGCGCGAGTGCGTAGTACCTTTGTTTTTGTTCGCGAATTTTAGCAGTTAAGGATTGACTTGCTTATAACTAGCAAACAGTAAAACGTAGAAAGTTGAAATTTGGACTCAACATAAAAATTAATGAAAGCGTCAGGTGTGCCAATTTTGGGGATCCTAGGTCACGTGATCGTGAATTGAGACACAAAAACATAAATAACGGCGATTTTTGGCTTGAAAATTTATCAATTTGCCAATAACTCAAAAACCACTTGGCGTGCAAACCTGAAACTTGTATACAATGTGGGTGCTTATCAATGATTTATGCAAACCGAGTTTGGGGGTGCCTGGTCACGTGACCAAAGTTTTACAGGCCGAAAGTGGGCAAAAAGGTTACAAATTTAAACCAATATATCTCGGTAATTACAGGTATTGCTAAAAATGGTTTGTAGTTTTTGAGCACACTATCAAGCAACTTTCTTCAGGTTATGTTCGTTTACCTCAACTTGAATACAATTTTTCTTGTTTTGCATCTTTTTTCTTTTTTTTCGGGCGCTATCTAGCTTTAAACCGCTAAACGCACTGTATTCAAAGTTCGAGCGATTGAAGATATCAGAGAGAACTTTTGTGCGACAAAAATCGGGGGTGCCAGGTTGGGGGATCCCCTTAATCAGGTCCTTCAAAGTTTTGAATTCTGAAACCGTTAGAGCTAGATGGATCAAGTTGTCGGAATGGGTAGATCAGAGATAGAACCGGTCAGGATTTTCTCGACCCGACCGGTAAACTTCAAAATCTACGCAGGTTGACCGGTTTCTGACCGGCCCGGCCCGGTCAACCGTTTTTTACAAAAGATTTTTGTTCACTGTGTCAACGCATCTAATCAAAAATTTTCAAAGGCGCGGCCTGAATTAAGTGTGAAAGTTTGTGACTCCGGACAGGGGTCTCGGAAAAAAACGCAAAAAATTTTTTGCCTTTTTTGCAAAAAATAACTCAATTTTAAGACCTTTTCAGGTTAGTATAAAAAGAACTGGAGGGCACAAGCTAAATTATTAGACATTCTTTCTAATGATATTATGCATAAGGCCTAGAAAAGAAGTTAGATTTGCTTTTGCTAAAGTGGTGACAGATTATTTGCAATTTGCCGAGCAGCAAACACTGAACTGTTATGACATTGGCCAGAAAACATTCGAAGTATAATGTGCCCCAGCAGTTTGTAGAATTGCTACTTCATAAAAAAAAGTAAGAACTATGTCTTTCTTGCCCACTGTAGAGTATGGTAAATCCAAGTTGAAAAAAGCTTTTCAAAGCGGCAAGATTTTAGCATGTACTAAAAAATCTGAAATCTGGGCCACTTCTATTCTCAAGCTGATTAAAATGATGCTAAAATGCCAGGTAGCGTAATCTTCTACCTTATGCATGCTTCATTATAATTTAATCATGCAATTTTAACGTATATTTTGCGCTTTTTAGCTTTGTGCCGTGGCCCAAAAGAGGAGGGGGGTATGGCATAATGGCCCCCCGTAAATACGCCCTTGGATGTGGATATCCTAATGGTCCCAACATATTAGTCACAACTTGAAACCATTCAACAAGTGTTTTTAAAAGGTGTGTTCTGTTGATACTGTTTTTTATGAAAAGTTTTATTCATAATAAAATATATATGTATATTTTGGTTGATGCTTAGATGTCTTTTAGCTGCAAGAAAGGAGAATTTGACCGATGTTTCAACCGAATTGACTAGCCGGTCGAAAAATCTCGACCTGCCGGTCGACCCGACCGGTTTCTATCTCTGAGGAAAATATTAAAAATAAACTAACCTTAACAAAAATCGGGGGTGCCACCATAAGGTTTTTCCTCAAAATGGGCCCTCCAAAATTCAAACTTTTTAATCTTTTAAGCTAAACACATGAAATTTTTAATGTAAGTCAATAAGAGGGAAAGACAAAATTTGGGGGTAGCAAAATGAGAGCCCCACCAAACGGGCCCGCGAAAATTCAAACTTTTTAACCACTCCCGCTAGACACATGGAATTTTCAGAGTAGGCAAATATGAAGAAAAGTTTCCCCCAAATGGGGCTTTCTAAAATACAAAGTTTTTAACGTTTTAAGCTGAACACATGAAATGGTGGTCGAACTTCCCCATTTAAAGCAACTTGCTTCAAATACCTTTGGATTCCTGCAACGTCCAGCTTCTTTCGAAAGATGTTTCTCCAGTGCAAGCTTGACTGCGAGCGAATTAAGAACCCAACTAAGTGGTAAACATTTTGAACCACTTAATGTCATGCCCTGTGATGAAGTGCTGCTTTAATTAAAGGCGGTGAATCATCCAGCCAATTCCGGTGGTTTACAATAGCTAAAATTGAACTGAAATTTTTGATATTTTTTGTTTTGATTTTGGGGCTACGGTTGCAAAGATATTCAACAAATACAAAAAGATATCCCCCGAAAAAAGTTTCTGAAACTCTGAGTTTTGTTCTTCCGCCAACACCATAGTAGGCCTAATAGTTTAGAAAACTGTGGTTTAGGCGGAAAGAGCAAAACTCAGAGTTTCCAAAAACTTTTTTTCGGGGGATATCTTTTTGTATTTCTTGAATATCTTTGCAACCGCAGTTCCAAAATTAGAACAAAAACTATCAAAAATTATAGTTCAATAAATTTTAGCTAGTGTAAACCACCGGAATCGGCTGGATGATTCACCGCCTTTAAGCAAATCGTTGAATACAGTTTTTCTGGATATCGGTGGAAGTTGACTGATTGTTAACTTTTTCAGCAAATTAAGTTAACTTTGAACCAGAAAAGGATTCGGTATTCTGGATTCGGTTTTAGCTATTCGGAATAATTCTGTAATAGCCAGCTATTCTGAAATGCCCATTCCTATTCGAGCGCCATTCAATCAATTGCTGCTTGATAGTTTGCTCTGTACGTGTGCTGTAGTAGCGCATCCCGGCAGGGAGCCAGTTTGTGCTTGTTGAAAGATTTCGTACAAACTTGTAAATGATTTCTTCTTGCATTTATTGGAAGAAGAAATTATCTACAAGTTTCATACCAACTGAATTATCATAACATGTCTTTTTTTGCTGGAATATAAGTGCTACTGAAAATAAACGAAAGAATTGGTTTTAAACATGGAAATTGCTTACTGTAGCCTACGTTAGTCTACTTGTTTTAAGCTAAGTTCTGGGGTTCGAGAAACAAATATCTGCTTGGTTTGGATTCATTTCATAAAACTACAAGCTTAGTGCTGTAAAGGAAAGAGAAAAATGCTCAAACAACTATCACTCAAAAACCATTATTTTCTGTCTTGTTTGATCTTAAAAATGTGCTGTAACTGTTTACCGCAAAGTTGCCAATAAATATTTGCAACAATACGATCATCAACTTGCTAGTCCTAAAAATTGAATGTTTTTTTAGTGTTAAAGTAGAATGAAACTTGCGCAAGATAAAACAAGATGATGACGTCATCGGCATGTGACGTCAGTTGCCTGTTAACTGTGGTTAGAGGTTGTTCGAAATCATTTACTATCTAAAACTATGCAATGGCTTTGATTGAACACAGTGAGTTGGAAAGAGCACAAATATAATCAAAATTAGGAAATTGTGACGTCATCAGACTGTGACGTTAGTGAAAATTTGCAAACTTTTCATGTCTCTTATTGTTACAGATGGGAGTTGTACAATTCGGGTTCGTTTTAGTTTGCTGATAACCGCAAATATTTGTGTGGAATAAATGTCACGTGACAAGTATGCAGTTCGTGATGGTCGATAAGTTTAGATAAAAAAAAACGCTGACAAAGCTCATTGACAATTGATGATTAAGTAGTTTAATGCTCATGGTTTCTTTTGACAATGTTTGAGGGCTTTGCATCAAGCAGTGAACATAAAAAAATAAAAACAAATTGCATTTAAGTTTTGGCCACAATAGAGTGCATATTTCGATAACCAAAGACTGATGACATCATCATTCTATGACGTCATTGACTTTTTTCATTTTTCTGCGTGTGCCATAAACTGTAGCAGTCGACTTAAGCCCGCAGAAGAAAGTTTCACCATCATTTTTACAACTCATATGCAATTTATTTTGCAAAATATATGTCACGTGATAATTTGGTGGCTTGAAATAATTGATGAATAGCAAGTGAAGATGTGGCTTAAATTCAACAAAACCTGTAAAGTTTGTAGTCAAGAACCTATGATTCCTTCTAAAATCACTTTGGTAGTGTTGCACCGCCACGTTTCAAAATCAGAACAAACGTAATCCGTCAAAATTCGTAAAATTTTAGCTTTTTTACATAAAGCAGTGGTTAATTCTACGACGCCATCGTCTGTGACGTCATAATTTTCATTGTTTAAGGTCGGTTGGTTAACAAACTAATTTGGAAAAAGTTTGAAATGCAGGCACTTACGAGATAAGAAATGAGATGCAAATGAAGTATTGTAAGTAACAGGTTTGGTTTTGACAAAGTAACGTAAATATGACGTCAGATGGTCACGAGGTGCCCTCTTGCGCATTTGAAGAAACGTGGATTTCAGTAGTAGTAGTAGTACTGTAGTAGTAGTTTATTTCAAAGCCAGCGAAGTTTAAAATCACAATTAAAGCAAAAGCAAAGCATGTTGACGATAATATTTACTGGCAATAGGGAAGAAGCGAAGTGACCAATGTAGTCTTCAAGTCTAGTTCTACCCTTATGAATAAAATTACAAAATTACGAGAAGGAATTTAGAAAATCTTGGCCAAACAATGTTTACATTTTTTGTCAACCCAAATCGAGGTTTCATACATACATTCACATCAGAACAAGGTTGCATAACACCTGAAAAATTAGGACACCAACAGAAAACAATACAATTTTTATTTGCAAACAAAAAAAAGTTCTATTTACCAGAGGTGGAGTCGAGGACACAAGGATCGAGGCCAAGGCCAAGGACACAAAAAAAATCCGAGGCCAAGGACAGCCTTTCCGAGGACAGACGCTCTCGAGGCCAAGGACAGGAATGCTCGAGGCCAAGGCCAAGGACCAAGGACACAAAGCGCAAGTGCTCTCCAACAAAAAAAAAAAAAAAAAGGTTTTCCCCAAAAATTTTCAGGCGATCTCCAAAAAAAAAAGGTCTTCACAAAAATTTTTCAAGCGATCTCCACTAAAAAACGTTTTCCAAACAATTTTTCAAGCGCTCCACAAAATTTTAACATTCCAAATAATAGTGCTGTCCTCGAGCCGAGGACAGGACAATTTTCGAGGACTTGAGGCCTCGAGGCCAAGGCCAAGGACTTGACCTTCGAGGCCAAGGCCAAGGACTTCAAATTGTGTCCTCGAGGCCAAGGACGTCCTCGAGGCCAAGGACGTCCTCGAGGACTCCACCTCTGCTATTTACATTAGAAAATGGTACAATTACAAGGCACCATAATACACACAGTTTAAGTCAATTAGAATGATTCACAAGCACGTACATCTTGTTGTATAAAGAGCAAGTAGTTAAACATTATCGAGTCAAATTCTATAGGTCTTTTATAGACAGATAGAACACAAATTTTATAGTCATTCCAATTTAATTGTGGTAACTTTCTAGCAATAAATATTTCAGTCTAGATTTAAATGTTTTGAGATTTAGAATTTTTAATTTCAAAGTCAAGTGAATTCCATATTTTTGGACCTCGATATTTAATAGACCTTTGAAGTTTCAGAGTTTTAAAAAAAGGTACAAAAAAGTTATGTGAGGAGGTAGCTCTGGTAGGTTTAACATGAATATTATTCAGAGCTGTAAAATAATTTTGAAAAGTAGGTGGAAGTTGTCCCGATTTATAATTGTAAAGAATTTTAAGTTTTGCATTGTAAGGAGTTGCTCTATCATTCTATGTTCCATTACCTACAATTTTTACTGCTTTGTTTTGAAGAGTAGCTGATTTCTTAAGGTACGTTTTATACTTTGAACTCCAAGTGATTATCCCGAATTGAATATGACAGTGAAATAAGGCGTAGTACAAACTACATAAGGCCGACGTGTTTAAATACACTTTAACTTTCGAAAGGATTCCCAGTCCTTTAGATAGCTTGCGGGCCAAGTTGTTAATGTGAGGTTCAAAAGACAAGGAATTATCACAGATAAGACCTAAATATTTTGACATGCTGACAGAAGGAAGATTTGAAACAAATGGAGACAAAATTAAGGATACCGGTAAGTTAGGTCTATGACCTCGACTTTTTGTTTGTATTAATATCAAATTTGATTTTGATAAATTAAGAGTTAGTTTGTTAGCTATCATCCACTTGTTTAGTGAAGTAATTTCAGTCGTAATTTTTTTATGAAGATCATTTATATTTTTATCATCTTTAATTAAACAGGTGTCATCAACAAACAGTCTTGGTGTGCAAGAAGCACTGGTACTAATATCATTAATATAAATGTTAAAAAGGAGAGGTCAATACAGAACCTTGAGGAACACCACAATTAATTTTTTTTAGATTTAATTGGTGATTTTGTAAAGATACATATTGAAATCTATTTGTCAAAAAAGAAGCAAACAAATCAAGTGTTGGTCGACGGATTCCATAATGTTCTAGTTTGGTTAAGTACGTATTTAAGGCGTGTTTCTTCGTCAATGTTTTTTAGCCCTGTCACGTCAATGGAAGTTTATAATATCATTAATCTACTCAATCCCAATAAGAGCTGTGGCTCTAATAGTGTCGATGTAAAGTATTTAAGGTCTGCTGCTGTGATCATTGCACCTGTACTGGCACTTTTGTGTAACGCTTGCCTAACACTTGGAGTATTTCCTTCTTGTCTAAAAATATCAAAAGTTATTCACGTATTTAAAGCTGGTGACAAAACTAATGTCACTAACTATCGCCCCATCTCCCTCCTGTCATGTTTCTCAAAAATTTTAGAAAAATTGGCCTACACTAGAACCATTGATTTTTTAAATCATGAAAATGTCCTTCTCTCAACTCAATACGGTTTCAGAAGAAACTACTTTACTTCTCATGCCATTATAGATATTCTATCTACTTGTTATGATAATATAGAAAAGAAATTATATTCAGGACTGGTTCTACTCGACTTAGCCAAAGCCTTTGACACTGTTGATCATTATATTCTTCTTCAAAAACTTAATCATTATGGGTTAAGGGGGATTGTTAATGACTTTTTTAAATCATTTTTAGAAGACAGATCTCAATTTGTTAGCATTGATAACTCTCACTCTTCTCTAAGTACCAGAGGTGGAGTCCTCGAGGACGTCCTTGGCCTCGAGGACACAATTTGAAGTCCTTGGCCTTGGCCTCGAAGGTCAAGTCCTTGGCCTTGGCCTCGAGGCCTCAAGTCCTCGAAAATTGTCCTGTCCTCAGCTCGAGGACAGCACTATTATTTGGAATGTTAAAATTTTGTGGAGCGCTTGAAAAATCGTTTGGAAAACGTTTTTTAGTGGAGATCGCTTGAAAAATTTTTGTGAAGACCTTTTTTTTTTGGAGATCGCCTGAAAATTTTTGGGGAAAACCTTTTTTTTTTTTTTTGTTGGAGAGCACTTGCGCTTTGTGTCCTTGGTCCTTGGCCTCGAGCATTCCTGTCCTTGGCCTCGAGAGCGTCTGTCCTCGGAAAGGCTGTCCTTGGCCTCGGATTTTTTTTGTGTCCTTGGCCTCGAGCCTTGTGTCCTCGACTCCACCTCTGCTAAGTACTATAAATATTGGGGTAGCCCAAGGATCTACCTTAGGTCCACTTCTATTCTTGTTATATATTAATGACATATCCAACAGCATTGATTCCACTCCACGGTTATTTGCAGATGACACCTGCCTTTTGGTAACATCTCCTTCGTTAAACCAATTAAAAAGTTCGCTCACCTCTGAAATCAACAGAGTCAGTATGTGGGTGCGAGTTAATAAACTAACACTCAATCCTACTAAATCAAACTTATTAATAATTACTCCAAAGCTCAATTCTCCCTCCATTAACATTGATCTTCAATGTACGGACGGCCTTATTAAATCAGTAAACAAAGCAAAGTACCTAGGTATACTTTTAGACGCTACGTTAACTTTTTCAGACCACATCAAAGCCCTAGAAACTAAGGTTTCTAGATCTGTGGGAATTCTAAGTAAATTAAAATATTTTCTACCTCAAGATGCTCTTCTTAAACTTTATTACGCTTTAATTCACTCTCATCTTAATTATGGAATATTAGCATGGGGTAACACCTACCATTACCCGACAAAGTCCAACCTCAAACCTCCACGTGGTGTCGGGTGGAAACAGTGGAAACACTGGCTAACTGAGGCAATGGCAACTGGCTGATGAAGATGGGCGAGGCTAAGAAGTGCAGGAATTAGCAACCAGGCAATAGCGCAAGCGAAGGCCTGACACTGTGACGTCCTGCCTTCTAATTTTCCGCCCCCTGATTCAAAGGCCAACAGGAGGTTGGGGGCTAATACGGAAACTAGTAGTGATAGGCCGATATTGTGGCAGAATGTCAATGCGAGTATAGGGTACAGCGGATAAAACGCGTTGCCGTTTCGCGGCCACAGGATAGAAAGGATGATGGTCCTAGTCTAGCCAACATAGGACTTCATGTCCATCAGCTTGTGAAAATCCCCGTGCACCTGTAGTTCCAGATGGCACCTGGGTAGGGTTCTGCAGCTGTATTGGGGGGCTCCGCCGAGGCCAGTGCTCCAGAGATAAGTCTGTCACTTGCAGTGTTGGTGTGTCGTTATCGGTAGAAATGACAGTCCGTAGCCTTCTGTCTGTCTGAATAATCTGGTCTTTGGGACTTTTCCCAGTTTAAAGAAAACCAACTTAATGAATGAATTATGTCAGTAAACAGAAAAAAGAAAGTAACACGGATTACATCCCTAAATTCAGAAGAAGTGGCACTGTCACAACCAAGAATCAATGAGTTCTTGAGTGACAATGCCAACAAAGATAAAACTCGGTCATCTGCGCCTTCTAGCCCAGATGCCGAAAAAACATCAAACATGAGCCCTCAAGTTGAGAAGGTTCCTTTGCTAAAGGAATCGGACTCAACAGCAACAGAGGGTACAGCAAAAGGGGTTTGGTCGGTTGTGAAACCGAACACCTCCTCAACTCCCCCTGTGGAGCCTCAGAATCCAAGTAACTCCTCCGATGTTGCTTGCAGGTCTGAGGTGAAACGGGGAAAAAATTATGAAAAAAACCGAAAAAGAAGAGAAAAGAAGCGATTGATGGTGGGTCTGGCTGGCATGACACTTGCTGACCATGACCTCGATTCGTCTGCTCACTCCTTCGGTCAAACTAAACGAGGCAGGGAATCTTCGGACTCCTTGTCCTCTTCAACAAACCTTCCGCAGAAGCGTGGGCGGCATGATGTCGCTCACGGTAAGCAAGGAGGCAAAGCTAAAGAAATGACTGCTGGCACGAGCACTCCAACTAGCTATGCTGGGGCGGTGAAGGCCAGCAATCAAAAACTAACAATTACACAAAAAGAGTCTGAAGGAGACGGTGATATGGACAACATGGATCTTCGTGAAGTTCAAAGCGCCATCACCAAAATGATTCTTCGTGCCGATCTGGGTTTTCTTGTCCGTATCGAACGCACTTTTATCTTTGAAGGTAAAGTGCTGATGATATGTAAGGATGAGAAGACCTTGGAGTGGGCAAAACATGTTGTAGAGGCCATTGTACCGTCCTTGGTAGCTCACCAAGGTTACGATGCAAAAGGCCCAAAAGACTTGCCTCCAGCGAAAACCTTCGGAATCTGGCTGCCAGAGGATGAAGGCTTAAGCATTTCAGATACCCTTACGCTGGTTTCCCGATGTAATGCGAAAATCTGTCGTAGGGATCTGGAAGCAAAGCATGAAGCGAAGGGAAACGGAGGGGTGCTACATGTAGTATCCGTCTGGGAACCTTCGCTAACCACGCTGAAGGAACTGCACTTCAACCCATATGCTGGTTATCGTCGGGTGGAGTTCCAGAAGAAGAAAAGTGCCAAGCAGTTTCAGAACCCGGAGACGTCATCACGATCGCCAAAGGACGATGAAACTCGCGAGGCAGTAATGGATACAGCTGAGCCTGGCACTTCGGCAGATACAGAGAAGCCGGCGACCTCTAGTGCATAGAGGTCAGAGCTTTTCTCTGCAGTAATGAAGTAGCCATATCAGCTGTTCTAATAATAAAGCGCTCTGCTTGAGTACATCTATCAAATAGACAAGAATTGCTCAGGATTACAGCGGACAACTCGATATATCAAATAAAGCCATTATGGCACATAAGTTATGCTCTCATAATTTAGAGTGTTGGCAAATTAACCTACACAGATGTAAAGCAGCAAGCTACAACATGTGTGAAGTAATGAAAAATGTACGTTCCGCGTTAGTGTTAGCTCAAGAACCATGGACGTATGCCACCAAAATCAGGAGTAAGCTACGAGGATGGAACTTCTTTCAAGGTATTGAAAAGGGTAATCGCCCTCGGGCATGCATTTACGCTACTCCTGATCTCAGCTGTTCTCTAATTCCAATGTTCTCGGACGAGGATATTGTGGCGGTTAGAGTTAACAATGTGTGCCGAAAGGGAGATAGTTTTGTTTTCGTATCGGCATACATGGCAGCCGAACAACCAGCTCCACCCACTTTGTTGAGGGATCTGTTAATATTCACTGAAAATGAACAAATTCCTACTATAGTAGGAACCGACGCAAATGCACATCACACTATTTGGGGATCCTCATATATAAACCCTCGAGGAGAGGATCTGCTGGCGTTTTGTGTTAGTGCAGACCTGAATTTCTGTAATGTAGGTAATAGACCAACTTACAGAAACAAAATACGTGAAGAGGTTCTGGACTTAACCTTGGTGAACCGGTGCGCGTGGGACCGAGTAGTTGGTTGGCATGTTAGCAACGTGCCATCATTCTCGGATCACATGTATATTAGGTTCCAGGTCAAAAGCAGAATCCAAAAACAAGCCAAAATGTTCCGAAATGTCCGGCGTACGTGCTGGAATAAGTATGTAAACGAACTAGAACAAAAATTAAATGAACGAATATTACCACCAGTACCAGTGCCTTCATCAATAGAAGACATTGACGTGCTGGTAAACAAGGTTCATTCAGTGATAACTAAATCATATGAAGCTGCTTGCCCGATGCGTAAGTCACTTCGTAAGAAAGATAACATCTGGTGGAACTCTGAGCTAGCAAGTCTTCGAAAAGAAGCTCGCCGAGCTTGGAAGAAAGCCATTAAAACAAAACAGGAAAATGATTGGGTGGCTCAAAAGCTTGCCCTATCTAATTCTAAAAAAGCAGTCAGAAGAGCGAAACGCGATTCATGGCGCAGCTTTGTGGAGAGTACGAGTAGTCTAACAGCAACAGCTCGGCTGGTTAAGATTATTCGAAACAATGAAACGGTGCGTGTTAGCAACGTAATTAAACACGACGGAGAATTCACAAAGTCTCCTCTAGAAACAATGAACTATCTGCTAGATATCTTGTCACCGGGTAGCCAGCAGACAGAAAATCATACAACCAGGTCTGATTTAGTGGATAACCCATTCATGAGACCTGAAGACACTGAAATAATTGCAAGCATATGCTCACTCGAGCGTATGGAAGCAGCTATCAACGAATTCCAGCCATTCAAAGCCCCAGGGCCAGACGGACTATATCCTATTCTGTTACAGAAAGGTTGGAACCAACTAAAAGAATAATACCACGTCATTTTTCAAGCATGCCTGAGACACAGTTATGTGCCAATGGCATAGAAAAAAGGCACAGGTATATTTCTCCCCAAACCCGGAAAGGAAAGCTGTTTCGAAGCTAAATCTTTCCGTATGATCACCTTAACTTCTTTCCAACTGAAATGGTTGGAAAGACTAATTCTGTATCATATTAATGATGACAAAAACGTGCAGGCAAAGCTTTCTGCATCGCAGTATGGATTTCGTGCAAGTGTTTCTATGGAAACTGCTTTGCATGAATTTGTGCGCCGTGTAGAGCAATGCCTTGTTAGAAAAAAGCCGGCTTTGGGTATTTTCCTGGATATTGTCGGCGCCTTCGACAATGTCACCTTCCGTGGCTTTGCCACGGCTCTGAGAGGGCTGGGCATGTCCGAGATTCTCACCTCATGGATAGAGAATTTGCTAAGACATCGCACAGTCCAAGTAGAACTATATGGAGACAAAGTTAAAAGGGAAGTCATGAAGGGGAACCCACAAGGTGGTATCCTTTCGCCTTTTCTGTGGAACTGTGTTTTAAACAACCTATTGCTAGAGTTACGTAGCACGGGCTTTTATGTTCAAGCCTATGCCGATGATCTAGCAATATTGGTCACTGGTGCTGATATGCTTTGGATCAGAGGTATGGCCCAGAAAGCAATAAATATTGCTGCAAACTGGGCTTCGGAACAAGAGCTACAGTTCAGCAGCAAGAAAACCGAAATTGTACTGTTCACTAACAAACGGAATCCAGATTTGGGTTCCTTGACAATGAACGGTTCAAAGCTCGAACTTTCCAAGGAAGCAAAGCTATTAGGTGTTACTCTGGATAGCAAGCTAACTTGGAAACCACATATAACCCGAACTACCCGCAAAGCAACTACGGCATTAATGCAATGTAGACAAATTGTGGGTAAAACCTGGGGAATAAAACCATCTATTATGAAATGGATATACACAGCTGTGATACGTCCAATCATGTCGTACGCTTGTGTGTCCTGGGCTGGCGGTCTCAACAAAAAGTACCTAGTGAGGAAACTCACAAAGGTACAGAGACTTGCTTGCTTAATGATTTCATCAGCTTTTCCTGGCACCCCTACTGGTGCTCTGGAAATACTGCTCAACATTACTCCCATCGAGGAATTCTTGTTGGCCGAAGCAGTGCGAGGGTCATACAGAATCTCTGTGAGTGGACACTGGCATGCCAAGCCCGTTGGCTCCTTTGGGAAAACGAAAAGTCATGTTGATATTTGCAATGAGGCTAGAAGATTTTTACCTCTGCTGCAAATGCCAGCTGACCGAATAAAGAAAACAAAGGTATTCGAGAGAAATTTCGAATGTCAAATCATGGATAAACAGAATGCTATCAGATCTGAAAGCATTCTAAATCACAACACTATCAGGGTTTACACTGATGGCTCGAAACTAGATGGGAGAGTGGGGGCGGGTTTTTACGCAGAATACCCAAACAACTCCCCAAAACAAGCATTTTTCCACCTTGGAATACACAGCACTGTGTTCCAGGCAGAAGTCTTTGCTATTTCAGAAGTGGCTAAGAACCTGCATTTGGAAAAAATGCACAATCAAAATATTGTTGTGCTGGTTGATAATCAGGCGGCTATCAAAGCACTCATAAAGAGCACTGTAACATCAATTACAGTGCTCAACTGCATCAGAAGCCTAAATCAGTTAGGCAAACAAAACCACGTCAGTATTGCCTGGATTCCTGGACATGCAGGGGTACATGGTAACGAAGTGGCAGACTATGTAGCCAAATCAGGATCTAAATCAATAATGCATGGTCCTGAACCTTTTATTACAGTTTTTATTACAGTACCAGTTGTGTTAGCACGGTTACGGACTGATCCACAGCTAGATGGAAATCTATGTGGAATAAACGGAAAGACTGCTTGAGAATGAAGGAGACTGTAGATTGGACGTCTTCACGACTAACAATACGTCTCCTTAACCTTAAGAGGCCTCAATTGAATAGAGTAGTGCAAGTTTTGACTGGGCATTGCAATCTACAGCGGCACAAGAAAACTACTGGTCGTGCTGAGTCTTCTCTGTCACCAAAATGTAGCCTAGAGGATGAAACACCAAATCATCATGTAGGCAATTGTAGTTTACCAAGATATTCGTGTTAAATATTTTGGAACTACCAAAACCACTGTTCACAATGTGGTAACGAAATGTAACATTAACAAACTGGCCACGTACTTAAAGGAAGCTGGAAGGCTTTCTGAGTTCGACCAGTAACCAAACAAAATACAGCAACTTAGCAGCTATAATTGCAATGGGCCCAAATGAGGCCTACGCAATGTGTAGGTGGACTTTACCTAATGGTAGCAGATTCACTTGCACCGCTGCCCTTTAATAATAATAATAATAACACCTATCATTCGTATCTACTTAAATTAATGAGATTGCACAATAAAGCAATAAGAATCGTGACCTGTAGTGGATGGAACGATAGTGCTTTTCCCTTGCTTAAAAAAACAAATGTTCTTACTATACCCTTGTTATTTCAATATGAAACGGCCAAACTCGTGCATAGACACAACAGCAACGATCTTCCTGTAAATCTGTCTAATTATTTTACATTGTCAAAAAATATTTATTCAACTAGGTTTACCACCAACGAAAACTTACAGACGCCGTTATTTAGACTGCAAAGAACCCAAAAATCCATTAAATTTACTGGTGCTAAAATCTGGAATTCTATCCCGAGTAATATAAGAAAATTCTGATTTCGAAACTTTAAAAAAATGTTCAAAGCATATTTACTTCAATCATCTGATTACTGATTAGTAAAGTTCTTTCGTTTTGCACTCAGTCAACCAATTGTATGGTTCATTTATCTTCTTTTATCTACTGAAACGTAGTGGTTGCGCTTTTTGCATGGTTCCTGTGGCTTTAGCTGACGGCGAGGATGTTGTTGCTCTTCATACTGGTTGATTCATAGTAGCTAACATTAGCACCTTGCATTCTTTTATTGCCTGTTATTTTTCCTCTTCTTACCCTCGACTATCTTAGAATTTAAAGTCATCTTTTCAAGATCAACAGCGATGGCTACTGTCTCGAAGACCTCACGATCCCTACGTAGCTTCTCTGTCGCTGCTCTTGTCGATATTATTTTGTTGATATTTGTTCAGTTTAATTTTACTGGCAAAGTTGTCTTTTTTTTTTGACTTGTGCAGTGCTATTTAATACTAAACTTGAAACTTAATAAAGTTTTATGATTAACTGTGTCAAAAGCCTTTTTGAGATCAAGCAACAATAGAGCAGTGTATTTTTCATCGTTAATATTATCATACAATGAAGTTATTACATCAGTTAAAGCATGAGATGTTGAATGATTAGCCCTAAATCCAAAATGCGTGGGCAGCAAGACCGAGTGTTTATTGAAAAAATTGATTGATCTGACATGAATAAGTTTTTCAAGAATTTTAGAAATTGGGGAAAGTATAGATCTCGATCGATAATTACTTATATCGGATTTATCACCAGATTTATATATGGGTATTATTTTAGCAATTTTTAATGAAGCAGGAAAAATTCTTTAAAGGTGTTATTAAATAATTGAGCAAGTGGTGCTGCAATAACTTTGGCAGCCACCTTAAGAAAATAAGCAGAAATATTATCCTTGCCAGTTGATTTGGTATTCTTTAGACCTGATATGAAATTAAAAACTTCAAAGGAAGTGGTTGGTGTGAGAAAGAGAGATTGGTGAAGGCGTTTTGTTAGGTACTTAGTATGTTCACTTTCAATAAAAGGCTTCAATTGATCTGCTAATATTTTTCCAATATCACTAAAGTATTCATTAAAATTGTTCGCAACAAGAGTTGGGTTTGTAGTAAAAGTGTTATTGTGTCTTAATTTTTGTGGAAGACTAGCATTTGACCTGGAAGAAGATAGCAAAGACTTAATAATACGCCAAACTTCAGCAGTGTTGTTTTTTGAAGTTTCTAATTTATCCTGGTTATAGAGTTTTTTGGCAGCAAATTTGACTTTAGTTAATTTGTTGGCATATTATTTGTAGAGTTATTTTTGTTCCGAGTTACCATTGACAAAATGCAATAAGTAAAATTTTTGTTTTGTTTTTATCGACTTCAATATGCCAAGACTAATCCAAGGCTTATTTATTAATTTTTGCTGTTTGCGAGTAAGTTTTCTCAGTGGCGCATACAGAGTTATTGCATTAGTTAATAACTGAAGAAACTGATCAAATATGGCATCGAAATTATTTCCGTTAATATAGCTTATTGTCAGGAAAAATGAATTTATCTCATTGTTTAAGTGATTGCAAAAGTCATCCGCATTAAACATACTAAAATCACGCTGTAAAGTCGGCTTATGAGATTTTTTTAATGTTAAGTTTGATATTGTACAAAAAATAGGATAATGGTCAGTTAAATCGGTTTTGATTACCCCTGGGAAAATATTATGGGTATGATCATTAGTAACAATATGATCAACGATCGTCGACGATTTGTCAGTCACACGAGTTGGTACATTGATTAGAGGATAGTAGACATTACTGATCAGCATGTCAAGATACTTAGATGCATGCCTATCCGGAAATTTTGAATCAGGAAGAGGTTTGATATTTAAATTAAAGTCACACACTAAAAATACCTTATTACTTCTAACTTTTTCAAGATTTGTGTTTAATGCATCAATAAATACTTGTGCATCATTTTTTAGATGTCTATAGACAGTACTAATGATTATATTACTATCATGTAATTTTATCCAAATATTTTCACATTCATTCACAGTCAATTGTAAATTAGTAATCACAGAGAATTGCAGTGCATTACTAATATACATCGCAACTCCCCCAGCAGTAGTGGGTGAATCAATATAAATAAAAGTACAGAATATCAAATTAGAACCAGAACCAGAAATATCGATATTTAACAAAGGTTGATTTTCTAATCTAGTCTCCGTTATACAAATAATATCAGGTGAGCAAGGTTGATTACAAAGAAATTCAGGAAAAGCATCAAAGTTTTTTTGAAGTGAGCGGACATTAAAGTGAATAATAGTTAAAGAATCTTTTACATTGGAATTACTACTAAACACATCAAAATTATTGTGGTATGCACATTTTTCTGAGTTGCTTGTAAGTAGATCAAAACCATTGTTAACTAAATCAATATTGCTAGATAAATTATGGTTTAAACATTTATTGTCTCCAACGAGAGGGAATGTAATGATATGACACTAATCAAAATAGCCATAATGATGCAATGCTAAACAGATGATATTTACTTAATCTTAGAAATGTCATTGATATTTTTAATCAGTAAGGAATCTGAGTCAGATGATTTCCTTACAAAGACGTTTCCATTTACAGTCCAGTAAAATTTAAAGTTACTAGCTATGGCCTTTCGTTTAGCAAGCCAGAAGAACTTTTTTCGACTTTGAGTTAAATTTTCATTAATATAAACGTTCACAGCACCTTGAAGCGAAAATTCCTGTAAGTTTGCAGTGCATGCCAACTTACGATTAGCGTAAAGCTGGTTTCTGACGTCACGACTCAAAAAACGAACTATGATTGGAGGTGACGCCGCTGGTTCCGAGTTCGTAGGTTTGGGACGAGTCTAAAGTCTATGCGAAGTAGATATTTGGTCTGGTGTTAAGGGCACACTAAGCATCTTTGCAACCTCAATTGCAATTTCAGTGGTGTTTTCACCCTCTTTTAATGGCACACCTACTATTTCCAGATTTTGACGACGCCCGTATTGCTCTAGGGTATCAACTTTCTCTTTTTCTTAATCATTGCTACTTTTTAAGGTTGTTGACTGAGCTTTTAGTTCCTTAATTACTCTACCTTGTTTTTGATTGGTAACAATTAACTTATCACATTTCTCCTTCAGTGACTCATACGGAGAGTTAATCAAATCTTGGCTCTTCTTAACCTCTTCTAATTCCAACTTAAGTGCTAATATTTCACAGTCATACTGTGCTTTCCATTCTTCTACAGCTTTATTTAACAGATCCTTGATATTTTCGCTAGGATTACAGCAGTTATTACAGGATTCAACATTGTTAACGCTAGATTCTCCGTTAAAACTTCTGTTTCTCGTTCTATCTTCCCTCAGTTGTTTTGCACGCTTCGTCATTTCAAAGTTTTTCACCAACTCGTTCTATTACGTAACAATATTTTAAAATGGCAGCAATTGCGGACAGGCGATAACTGAAATTTTGAAGAGTTGAAGGTTAACCATATTTCAAAAAAGTATCAAAAATTTAGAGAAATTATCGAGTAATTAACACAATTAAGTAGCTAATTACAATTTCCAAAGTATTGGACAGCCGAAAGAAAAATTTTTAGGTTCAAACTACGAAGATTTTAAGTAAAATTATGAAAAAATTTAGTAGAAAATGAGAGCAAAAAAAACACGTCTGTCTGCCGCAATTGTCTA
Organism: Trididemnum nubilum; assembly: GCA_963965965.1. NCBI lineage: Eukaryota > Metazoa > Chordata > Ascidiacea > Aplousobranchia > Didemnidae > Trididemnum > Trididemnum nubilum. Next base: position 26,148,127 of record OZ014470.1, read on the forward strand.
CCTAGAATCGATTCAGCGTTTCAAGCGCCACATTTGTTGTAAATTTCAGATTGTTCCAAAGTGGGTGCCAAGAAACGACACAATTTTGCCCAGCGTAACAAGGCCTAAAATGCACTTTTGAAAAAAAAAGCAAACAAATCCCTTGTTTGAAGATCAAAAAAACACAACAAAGCTCCAACGTCGAGATTTCTACTCCGCAACCGTATTTAGGAATTTAAAAACAGCTTTTAATAACCAACGAACGAACGAGATTTTTTTTTCATACCAGCGTAGATTGATGAAGAGAGCTAGACAAAACCGTTAACCTAAAACAGCCTTTTTCAAGGCTACCCATTTCTCTAAAGAGTGGAAATGATAGTTCCGACGCTATTAAAAGCTATTTTGAAATTCTGTACCCCTAACAAGTTTTTTGAATTTAAAAACGCATTCACTCAAAAAGATTTAAGCCAAATACGCAATCTTTCAGCATTTAAACGCATTTTGGAGTTGATCAGCAAGTGTGCAGGGACTAATCGGACAGAGCAAAACAAATTTTTTCAAACTTTTCCAATCTTAGTACTTTAGCTGTTTTTAATTGCTCTAAAAACGTGCAAAATGTCATCCAAATGGCGTTAAAATAGCTATTTGGTTTCTGAAAAAATTGCAAGAATTGCCAAGCGGCTGGGGGCTTTGCGTCCAGGCCCCCATAGTTGGTTAGTAGTTCTCTCGCACACAATCTTCACAACCAACAAGAGCGAAAGGTCCCGTCGCTATCTTCTGGCCAAGGCAACTTGGTGAATAAAATGTAATTACAATTACAACAACTTTCGAAATCGATATTACAGGGTTTCTGAATAAAAAAATGTTGTAACAAAATGCAACTATTACCGCGAAACCCTGTTTGATTATAATAGCGTGCATTTTCAATAATGGTTAAAACAAATTAATTACAATGAGTTTTTGAAAAATTGAACCCCTACTTCTTTAGAAATTTTCGGGTGCGTCCCTGGTTAATAGTATTAATTTCAAGTTTCGATAAATTTGTAAGTACTTGTAATATACTACATAATATACTATTAAGTACTTGTAATATACCATTAGCACCCATTCTATTTGAATAAGAGAAAACGTTATTTAGACAAAATTATTCCGAAATCAGTAAAGAATCTTTTGACCGAATTTCAGAAAAAAGAAGTGAGCAGAACTGCCGTATTTACTTAAAAAATTTTGAAGTTTCTAGCTTTCCTTCAGCAGTCAGCACCCGAGTCATTTTTCACTTGAATTCAGCCATTTTGAGAACTGTTACGTCATAAAATAGGTATCATGAGTCCTGGTAAACGAAGTCGCAGTAGAACAAGCAAAAGCCTAACCCAAAGCCAAGAAGTAAATTCTGAATATGTTACCGAAAAGATAAATGAGGCCATCAATGCGTTGAAAAAGGTTTACGATGCAAAAATAAACGCATTGAAAGCTGAGTTGGTTGTGGTGAAGGAAAGTCAGTCGTTTATTTGTGAGAAATACGATTGCCTGAAGGAAAGTTGCGATAAACTTTTGAAGGAAAACAAAGAGCTAAAATCGCAATCAAAAGAACTGAAAAACCAAAGCGAGAGCGAGGTGGAAAAGTTAGATTGCCTAGAACAATACGGACGTAGGGAGAATCTAGAAATAGTAGGGATTCCTGTACAGGATGGGAAAAATACAAATGCTATAGTCATCGAGGTGGCTAAGCTGCTTGATGTCAGTTTAACCCCAGAGCAAATATCAACTTCGAATCGCTTGCCAGCCAAGAATCCAGAAAATCTAAGCCTTACGAATCATTGCACACTTTACGAACCGTGATGTGCGTAGCAAAATCTATGCAAACCGAAAAGCAACTAGAACGGCAAGCTTGGTCAATTTCTCTGTACCAGGAACTGAAAAGGTCTACGTGAACGAAAATCTTACTAGACCGCGCAAAAAACTATTTTGGCTAACAAAACAAAAGGCAAAAAAGATTGGATTTAAGTACTTCCGGACAACGAACGGAAACATCTTCGTGAAACAAACTGATCAAGCAGAAGTCATTGCGATTAAAAACGAAAAGGATTTGGATTTAATGGTGAATGAAGACGCTGCTAATAATAGTTAGTAGCCTAACTTACAATAGACTACATATTGTTGTGCAAATAATGGTAAAATGAGTGCATTAAAAATGACTTCCCAAAATGATCTTGACCCTTATAATTCAAATAAGGGACATAATGATAAAGATGACAGCCACTCGAGCTGTTCAGAACCAAGCTGTATGAATACAAACCAGCGAAGTCACTCTATCGCATCAATTTCTACCATTACAAATTAATGTAATGTTGCTGACGCGTTTTGTTTGCAAATGAAGGTGATAAAAAAATAGCGTAAACTATTCAATTAAAGTAGGAAAAAACTAATCTATGACAAACCACAAATTGAACAATGCTTCAAGCGACCAATTAAATAAACTCTTTCGAAGGGAAAATTTAGATATGTCTCAGTATTGTTCAGTTCAAAATGCCTCAAAAACCATTAAACAACAATATAACTTTAAGTTACCCCATGTGAATATTAGAAGCATCAATGCAGGTTTGGATAAACTGAATGATTTACTCGCACTAACTAAATTGTCACCAGACATTATTCTAGTGAGTGAAACAAAACTAAAAACTTCAGAAAACTTGAATCACTTCTTAAAAGGATACAAGTTTATGCACAAAGGAACACGTACTAATTGGGGCGGTGTAGGCATCTTCGCTAAAGAAAATATCCCAATTAAGGTGTGCCACGAATTCGATTTAAATATTCCTGACTGTGAGGATATATGGGTGCAAATAGAACTGGAGCATGGAAAAAAGTGTGTAATTGGCGTAAGTTATCGTCATCCCAAGCAAAACCTAAACAGGTTTCATTTGTCCTTTGAAAAAGTTTTAGAACTTTTAAGCTGCAAAAATGTTACATACTACATCGGTGGTGATTTCAACATCAATCTTTTGCAAAATGAAAATAAAGTGAAAGCATACATTGACATGACATATAGCTTAGGAGCTATTCCACTCATTACTCATCCTACTAGAGTTACAGATAATTCATCATCACTATTAGATCATGTGTACACCAATAATATAAGTGATGAAACGCACAGCCATATTCTACTGGATGATATCAGTGATAATACGCCTGTAATAGTCTGTTCAGACTTAGCGCTAAAACATCAAAAAAAATATGAAGCTTCTTATGTGAGAGATACAAAGAATTTTGAAGCAGAATTATTTTTAGAAGTTTGAAAAACTGTCGAAAAGTTTGCACTTACTGGGAGAAACTAACCTACCAATCAACATAAATGAAATTGATATATACATGGACAAATTTATTAACATTTTTCAATTGATACTCGATAAACATGCACCTTTACGAAAACGAAGCAGGAAGGAATTGAAACTAAAAACCAAACCATGGATAACAAAAGGACTACTAAAATCTATACATCGAAAAAACTGCATGTATAAAAAATGCGTAAATAGTAAGTGCACAGCTAAATGGAACGAATACAAGATGTAAAGAAATAAGCTCACTCATCTAAAAAATAGTGCAAAAAAACTGTATTACCAAGATATAATCAGAAAAAATAAGCAAAACACGGCAAAGCTATGGAAAACTATTAACAATATTTTTAATGTGAGTAAAGAGCGCGGTAATAACATCCCCGATAAAATGACCACTCGCACAGAAGACTATGCTTATGGAAATCAATGCGTCAGCAACATGTTAAATAATTATTTCACCAATGTTGGTATTAATCTGGCAGCTAAAATTTCTAAACCGGTACAATGCAATTTTAACATAGCGTCGTTGATACATAGCAACATTAACTCTGTATTTATCCAACCAATTGCAGAAGATGAAATAAGAATGCACATTGGAGGACTTGATTCTTCCAAGAGTACTGGCATCAGATGCACAGAGCTGGACAGCGCTGTTTCGAGCTGTTAGCTCTCATCGGCAGCCCTCAGCTTCTCTAACAAAGTTATTCCCCAGCTGGACAAGACTCTTGGCCGAACTGGACAAACCTTAAGGGCTTGCACAGCGGCAGAGACTTTCTAGGAAATAAACGATTTTTCACTTGTGGTACTTAAAATAAACAAGTGAAAAAATCGCTGAATCCTTGCAGTATCCTTCGCTGAATCCTGAATCCTTGGAATCCTTGAATCGCTGAATCCTTGGAAGTCGTTATGATTCTTGAATCTTCTGAATCCTTGAATCTTCTGAATCCTTGAATCGCTGAATCCTTGGAAGTCGTTATGATTTCCCAGGAGTCGACCACGAAGGACGTCAAACTTGTCGAGTACTGGCATCGATGGCATTCCTATAAAATACATAAAAATGGCAGCTACTGTTAATTACTCCAAAACTAACACAACTTTTCAACATCTGCATAAAGAAAGGATATTTCCCTCAAGCATTAAAAATCGCAGAGATAGTTCCAGTATTTAAGAAAGGAAACAGAGAAAATTGCTGCAACTATCGACCGATTTCAATATTGAGCCCGTTTGCAAAAATTTTTGAAAAATGTTTGCATGAACAATTCAACAAAGTTTTTATTAAAAATGAACTAATTAGTTCCCAACAATACGGATTTCAAAAAAATTGCTCAACCTCAGATGCTGTAGTGGATATATATATAACAACCTCATTAAAAACATAGAAAATGAAGTAACAACGTGCTCCATTTTTCTAGACTTGGCTAAAGCATATGATACCATTGATCGCAGAATATTAATTGCAAAGTTAGAGAAATATGGTATAAGAGGTGTACCCTTACAATTAATAAAAAGTTTCTTAACGAGTAGGCAACAATACACTACCATGAAGAGCACTAAATCGGCTACAAATAAAGTGCTTTGCGGTATTCCTCAGACATCCACCCTAGGCCCACTACTATTCACAATTTACATTAATAATTTACCTCTGGCTTCTGATTTCAAAGTGCATTTATTTGCAGATGACACTGTTCCGACTCGGAAGTTGGATCATTTCCCGGGGGAGCCACACGGGTATTCGCTGCCCAGCTTGACTCCGGCTTACTGGCCCAGCGTAGACTTTTCAGACGTGACTGCACCCAGTAACTCTAATATACAGCGAACTGTATTTAATCAGATTTTATAGAAAACAGAGTCAAACAGGCAACAAAATATTATCTAGATTTTTGCCGGTAACTTAAACGTCTTCCAACTTAAAAATTGCAAGATTCAAAAATAAAAATGTGAGCTGTTTGCTTCACCGCTAAAAATCCGAAACTAAAAACTACCAACACTCGCGAGACAGGCCAACGTGCCACGTGAGTGTGACGTAATTTAGAAAAGGCAGTGCACAAAATTAACAAAAAAGGTGATTGGCCAAAATAACTTGCAACAATTACAAAAACCAAAACAGTGCGAAAATAATATGTAAATAAGGTGAAACGGCAAAGCGGCACGTTTTGCAATAGGTGATGCTGAAACAGACACTAATCTCACCTTGACGCATTCCCAACCTGAAATCTTGCGAAAAAAAGTGAACGAAAACATGCAAAAAATAATTAACTGGATGAAAATTAACAAACTCTCAATAAATTACAGTAAATCAGAATTCATGATAATAATAAAGAAACAATTCAAACATAAATTTGAAGTAGTTATAGAGGATAATAAAATAAAGCAAAAATCATTCGTGAAATATTTAGGTATTTTGATAGACGACAAACTAAATTGGAAACATCAAGTAAAACTAATTTGCTCAAAAATTGCAAGAGGTTCATGAGCTCTATATCACATTAGAAACTACGTCGATAAACAGACAATGAAAATGGTGTACTACAGTCTAGTGTATTCTCACCTTCAATATTGTATAAATAGCTGGGGTAGTGCTTCAGAAACTACGTTGCATCCTCTGAAAATAATTCAAAAAAGAAGTATCAGAATAATAACAGAAAGTAAATATAAAGCACACGCTGAACCTTTGTTCCATCAGTTACAATGCTCAAAATTAATTGACATTTATGAGCTAGAAATGGCAAAGTTAATGTATAGAATAAATAATAACATGATATCTTCAACCAAAGCCAACGATTTTCAGTTAATTAGCCAATGTCATGATCACGGAACACGATTGAGAAACAACCGAAATTATTGCTTACCTCGAGTTAGAACTAAATTAGGTCAAAATATGACAATTTTTTCAGAAACAAAAGTATGGAATGGCATTAACAAACAGCTTAAGGAATTATCATTTCGAACATTTAAGAAAACTTTCAAAAATCAATTAATTTCTCAGTACCATTCTACAACCTGACATTGCTGACAACTATGCAAAATGGCAACATTTTGCAATACCTTATCTTCCAAACAGTTTTGGTGGCTGCCTGATTCCTACTATACGGTTTATTTTGAAATGTTTTGTAACTACTCTGTATAAAAGTGGGAATTCATACCTTTGTAACAGTTTCTTTGTTTGCCTTCAAGCGCCACTGTTTTTGCTTGAATAGAATTAAGCTTTGCGTTTCTGTCATAGCTATTTTTTTATTTTTTATTGTACATAAAACACCAGCCATTTTTTACGACATTCTGTTATATCATAGATCCTTGAACTGTACGTGGTATATATTGTAATCGTTACTGCACTGTTTCATAATATTTTCTATTTATGTTTAGTTTTGTAACAGACTCCTTGACCTTGTTAGAATAGGACCCGGCAATGTAAATCCCTCATCGCTTCTACTGGTAACATAGTCATGACCTTCTGCTATACGAGTATAGCTGCTGCATCCTTGAACTGTAAATAGTGTATTTAGTGTACATATTTTTTTGTTTCTTTTTTTTTAGTCTTCTTTTGCTTTGGAAAAATTGCTTGTATTTTTAGTAGGGTTGATCAAATTTAAAGCTTTCCAAGTTTAAAATTCTTGCTTACAAAAAACTACCGTACGAATTCCAAAATTCAATAATTTCGCTAATATTAAATTTAAGTTACATTTCACATCGAATTTTAGAAATTTTTTTTTTAAAGTCATATTTCAAGTTTCTTAATTGATCCAACAAAAGACCCAACCCTACTGCTTTTCAGGAATTGGCCAATCTAGATCATAACAGTAACGATACCAGACCCATATTTTGAGACGGAAGTGCAGGTGATGGTTGACTCGATGACATGTATTCCTTCGCCATAACCTCATCAAGAACTGTGTCTAATGTACATAATTTATCTCGAAACTGTATAACTGCTTGTGTAATGCGCATAATTCAGTCGCTGTGCGTGATGAAAAAAATAAATAAATAAATGGTAAATGGTGTACAGCACAGTACCGGCAAGTAGTTTGTGATAAACTTTGATCATTAGTTAATCGGCATTCATGCAAAGAAGTCGCTTTACAATTAAGCTAATTTGATATTACTTTTACACAATTGCTACTCTATGGAACTCAGGGTTGACAAAAATCAAGATTTTTCCAAAACTTTTCAATTTCAAACTGAGTTTTTGCGCTTTTATTCATAAATATATAGTATAAGCACTGCTCGCTAGCTTCTGCGTATTGTACATGTACCAGTAAATCAGATGTTTAAGTTTTTTCGATGTTTCTTGTGACGAAAGGTGAATAAAAAAGCGACATGAAATGACAAAATCAATTTCAAAAACAAGTGAAAGCACATTGCAAAACTATAAAAAGATCAATACAACGACGAAATAAGTGACAGAACTGCAGATAAAAACATAGAAATTGCATGATCAAAAACTTTTGCCCTGGACTAGGCCGGAAGTGCGGCCTGCGACTAGTCTCGAGATTTTTGTTTCTTTCGATGCATGCAATTTCTTCACCAAAACGTTTTTTCTATCAAATTTGTTGACTCTAGTTTTTTCAGACATTAATTCTACCAATTTTCGAGAACTTTATTTGGTTAATAACATCACTATAGAAGTGGATCAAAAACTAGCAATTGTTTAGAAAGTTTACCCAAATACACTTTTTTTTAGAAGAACCGTTAAATTTTAAGTTGAGGCTGGTTGTGCTTAATCTTTGCCAATGTTCAGCCTCATTTGATCATAAATTTTGAGAGCATGGATGTCAATTTCCATGTTTATAAATATGTTTCATTCCCAATGCTCTGTCTGCATGAGCAATAACTTTTTTTGCTGTTTTGCAGCCTCGTAAAATTGCGAAAGCGTAAAAGCGAGCATTTTCATTTAAACGAGAACTAAAACAATTTTTAGTTGCCTGCACAGTGCTCAACAGCACCTATTGTTTCAGAATTGTTGTAATTTTGCTTGAAAATGCCAGAAGATCACTCAAATTTCATCATTTTGAATCAGTACGTAATTTAGCTTCTTTTGAAAATAATTCTTTTTCATTTGCTCTTAATATTATTTTTCGTTGTTGAGGCTGGTCTTGTTTTTAATTTTTGAGCCATGGTTCGATTATTTGCAATTGGTAGATTACGATTACCACCCTTTTGCAATTGATTTCTAATTACCGTTATTTGAAAATGATGCAAACCAGTGGTTCCCAAAGTGGGGTCCGCGGACCTTTTAGGGTCCGTGAAGCACTTTCAGAAGGTCCGCGAAAGAAATTTCGTATAGGCCTTACTTGGCTCATAGCTTAAAGGCGGTGAATCATCCAGCCAATTCCGGTGGTTTACAATAGCTAAAATTGAACTATAATTTTTGATATTTTTTGTTTTAATTTGGGGAATGCGTTTGCAAAGATATTCAACAAATACAAAAAGATGTCCCCCCGAAAAAAGTTTTTGGAAACTCTGAGTTTTGATCTTCCCGCCAAAACCACAGTTCTCTAAACTATTAGGCCTACTGTAATCTTATTAAACTATTAGGCCTAACTATCTCTAAACTATTAGGCCTAATAGTTTAGAGGTAGTTAGGCCTAAACTAATAAACTATCTCTAAACTATTAGGCCTACCACAGTTCTCTAAATCATTAGGCCTACTGCGGTTTTGGCGGGAAGAACAAAACTCAGAGTTTCCAAAACTTTTTTCGGGGGGACATCTTTTTGTATTTGTTGAATATCTTTGCAACCGCATTCCCAAAATTAAAACAAAAAATATCAAAAATTATAGTTCAATTTTAGCTATTGTAAACCACTGGAATTGGCTGGATGATTCACCGCCTTTAATAGTTTTGCTTCCGATTCCTGTGTATTCAGGAGGTACGCAATCTATGCTAGCGAGATTCATTTTTTGCTTCCCATGAGTTTGTCGTGATCACACTACTCAATTCCCCTATAGCGTCACCGAGAGAAAAGTTCAGTTTATCGGTTGCTACTTCCATAGTTAGCTACTGCTGTGGCCTAGCTGAAGCTGGCCTAGCTGTCACGAGTAAAACGATACCAATTTTTTGGCAGGAAATGCAGCGAGCGTGAAAAATTTAAACTCTAAAGCACTTGTATGCAAAAATTAAAATAATAAATTGTCAAAAATGGATGTCGAGTCTAATTCAACTCACACTACAAAAATAATCCGAAAGTAGAACAATAATTCGAAGCAGCTTACAATCCTGTACAACTTCAAAAGTTCTTTAGCAAGAATTTAACATTGTTTTTGCTATAAGTTGTTTACAACAAGATGTAACGATTAAACTTAAAAAATATCTATTTAAGCATTGTGTTTACTATATTTACAACAAGGTGTAACGATTATAAATAGGAATCTGCTGGGAGATGAATCCTTAGCTCCTGAAAAACTTCGTACGATAATGTTTGGTACAGGTAGACTAAAAATAACCAATTGAAACGTTACGCGGCTTGCTGCGTGTGCCAGAGTACACATTTACACTAGCAACTCGTATCCGTGCGCCTCAGAATTTGAGACCGCTGGCTGGAGATTGCACATGTCCGTCTTAGAAAAGAAAAATATGCGAACATGTAATGCAAAGCAAATTTTTGTTCAACGAAAAATATACAAGGAAGAAATTTTTTTTTTTGGAAAACTCTTTGTTTGAAAAATGTTTTTTCGGAAAAAAGTTTTACATGAGAAAAATTTGTATTTGAAAAAAAAAAACGTTCTTAAAAAATTTTCTTTTCAAAAACACTTGTTATTTGAAAAAAAAAATTTTTCGGAAAAAATGTCTTTCAAATTTCAAAAACATTTCTTTCATTTTTTTTTGAAAAAAAAATTTTTTTAGCTCTCTCGCCTAAAAGTCTTAGCACATAATAGTCTCGGTGCATAATGGTTTTGGTGCATAATTGGGCAGGTCTAATCCTCTCGCGCCTAAAAGTCATGGTCAGCAACCTATGTCCAGATATTTGTGTTTGAGATATCTACTGATATTAAAAAACACAGCGCCACTTAAGCCGTTCAAAAAATTAATTTAGGGGGTCCGCGAGCGGTAGAACCCCCAAACTATGTCAAAATATTTGACGGTTGAATATGTGCTGATATCAAAAAACACTGGCACCCTAGGTTGAGTCGTTCAAAACAGCGATTTTTGAGGGGTCCATTTGGGGGGTCCTTGGGGGGATACCCCCAAACTATGTCAAAATAACTCTCGCTTAAGTATCTGCTGATATTAAAAAACCCTGGCACCCTACGTTAAGACAATTAAAACAGTGATGTTGGGGGGTCAATTTGGGGGTCCCCAGGGTGGGGGTACCCCCAAACTATGGCAAAGAACTCTCTGTTCTGCTGACATAAAAATAAACTGGCACCCTAGATTAAGCCGTTCTAAAAGTTGATGTTTGGGGGGTCCCTGAGGGGTGGTACCCCCAAACTATGTCAAAATATTTGTCGGTTAAATATCTACTGATATCAAAAAAAACTAGTGCCCTAGCTTGAGGAGTTCAAAAAATTGATTTGGGGCCCCATTTTGGGGGAGTGACCAAAAAAAATTTCGGGAGACAAAATTGTGTTTACAGCTTTGCATAAACAACTTTGCATAAAAATTAGATTTAGGAGAAGAGCGCACAAGGTTCAAGGAGGAAAAAAGGAAAAAAAAACTTTTATGTGCCCAAAAGTGGGTTGGTAGGAATAAAAGGGTGTCTTAAGATATATGACAGTGTGAAATATTTTTGCCGTACTTAAGCCGTTTTTGAATGAGACCGTTTCTTATGCTAAACTTGGGGGGCAGTTTTTGGGTCCTAAAACCGAAGTCACGTGATTTATTGCCTCAAATTTTGGTGCAAATATGCATCTCATTAATCTCCAACTGCTGTCAAAATTTCATGCAGCAAGATCTAACCGTTCTCGAGTTATAAGCAAACGTCTGAAACTTCGAGAAAATGGCCGAGCAAAAACAAAGGAACACGCCACGCGAGCGTCGGTCGTTCCAATGACCAAGAATAAGCAATCAAATTTGATCGCTTGCTGAAACGTGATGAACATAAGTTTTATCAAAAAATATGTACACTGTATAAGTTCAGGAATACGGGTGGTGCTATTCAGTATTAGTTAATTACCAATAACTTCTCCCAAATCTCGTTCCATTAGCCCCCTAATTATCTCTCTCTATTACATCTAGACGAAATGGAATACTCCTTGCGAGTTTTATTGAACTATAGGATTTACGATTTACTACCTTGTAAAACAAAGAACTGAAAATTTTTAATTAGCCACCTCCCACATAGCCCGTGTATGCAACCAGTTCAATCATGTTTTGCACTGCCAATTTCTATTCCACGTTTTACGAGCATTAATTTTTATCAAAATAGACATAAAATTAAGTTAGTTCTACTCAAAAAAAAACAACTAAAATACAAAATTTTCGGGCCCTGGGTCTCCGCCTCCAGACCCTCGAAACAGCTCCCCATTGCAGATTTCTGGCAACGCGAATGTTTTAAGCCCTGGAAAATAAAAATTTTTCCTGCCTTGAAATCGTCCAACTCAAGATCACAAACTTAAAATAACAAAAAAAGCTAGCTATATTTTATATTCAATAATGTTTAGGGGGGTGTAATGTCTTCCGGTGTCATGTCTTCCATTTTGTCCATATCATAAAGACCGAAAAAAATCTGCAATACGCGATTAAAATAGCTTGAGCCCCAAGGCTGTTTTTATGACGTTTGTATTATTTACACTGCTAAACAACACGTAGAAACTGAACAAAAATAGTCTCAAAATTGAGTTACTGCATTTTTTTGAATAGGCTATATAAAAAATATTCTTGCTGTTTTGAACTTATAAAATCGAAGCATTCTAAGCAGCAAAGATGGCAGTACGGTACATTCAGAATTCGCTTACTATGTACCTCGCACCTTGAGCCGTACCAGGGTACCGTACTTCAGTTCAATTTTTGAATCGTACCGTACCTACGCACCGTACTTAATCGTACCGTACCTACGCATCAATTTAAACAACGACCCATTAATGGCATATGCGACTTACGTTGACGTGTTTTTTGTTTATATCTGATTCGTATTATAAGTAATAAGCATTGGCTTAAGAGGTACTTGAACTTAATAACATGCTGAACTTAAACACTGCTGAGCTTTATATGCCGATACTTCATTCAAAGCAGTCAAAATCTTATAGAACAAAAAATAAGGCATAATCTAAAGGTGATTCTTTATGCTTCAGGAATTGTTTGTTTAGCGATAAAAAAATGACAATTTGTTTGCGAAAATTCATTTGTATTAAAAACAATAACATCGAATAGGCCACAACCACAACGATATTTGTATTTTCTTGTAGTTTTGTACAGCAAAGATATCTGCTTTTATTTAGTTGGTCAAATTGATTTTAATGTATCGGAAACCTGTTTACGCGTCGCCATTCACGAGGCGTTATTGCAATGCAATTTATCAGTACTTTTCTCTTCAATAATACAAAAAGCCTGAGCAATGTGCGAAAAGACTGCGATTTTTAAACCACTGTGTATTCAGCTAAAGTGTCGCAGTTGTTTCTGTTTGAATTTTTTTCAATTTGTGACATGCCACGATAGTCCTAGGCTCCTAGCGTCTATAGGCAATAGTTATGACATCACAATTGGCCTACTTGTGATCGTGATTTGTGACGTCATAATACAAATGTGACGACAAATTAAGAGGCTATAATGATTGAGAATAGCCTAGACTATGTGTAATTGTACACACTGGGCACGGTTGCACGGATCTTCATTGACGGCCACACGTTGCACACAAAACGTTTAGCAGGCAAATTCAAACAGCGTACCAACGTACCGTACCAGTACCATAACAAAAAAGGCGTACAAAAATACTTTTTAGCAAAATTTGAGGCTTACCGTACAGTACTGCCATCTTTGCTGAGCGGAAGTTTGAACAAAATTAGTCTTAAAATTGAACTATTTTCTTAAAATGTTGTTAAAATCTCGAAGCGATGTTGGAGGCTCTGCACTCAGGCACAGTTGCGCAACCAGGGATAAAGGAGCTTCACCCTCTCTTAGCCAAGTTACTTAGAAAATCTAATCTAAAAATGTAAGCGTTCAGTGTTTTGGACTTGACCTGTGCTGTAAGTAAAGAGGGGGGCTGAAAGGGCTGGACAAATTGTAATTTTAATGACTTCCAAATTTTAGCAATTTAGCTACTGCATTTCAAATGGCTCTAAGCACGCAAAATGTGATCTAAACAGCTTTAAACTAGCTATTTTTTTCAAAAAATTTACGAATATCGCACAACGGCAGGGGCTTTGCTCCCACACCACTAATAGCCAACAGCAGCTGGAGGATCCGCCCCGGATCAGCCTCGTCTATGGTACGCTCGAATTACACTAGTTTGCTGATCCACACTTCTCCATTTAAGCTTCTTTGAGAATAAATATTTTGACTTTTGGTTCAAGCTCTTCCTTTAGCACAATCGTGGTTTCGCGCCTACCCAATCAACCCCAACTTTTGATTTTTCCATTCTGCAGTATCTTTGTCCCCCCGAAAAATTCCTCATTTGGAAAATTTCTCATGACGTCATTGCATATGATTTGCAGTCTATCGCCCTCCCCCAATCAAAAATCTTGGCTACGCCTATGGTGGCACTAATTTCGAGATCAAGGGTTGTCAATACAACTACATTTCCAAATTTCTCTTTGGCGGAAATTATGATTAATATTTAAATTTTAGTTTAACTTTTATACCTACAAAGACAGTGAATAATGCACATGCACACAATCATTTCAACTTCATACAGCGGAGTATCCATAGCATTAATGTTAAGGTAGTGGGCAACAGCAGTGATATAGATTGTTTGCTATCTCTTAATTGTCTCAGCAATCTCGCAATTTATTATCGCAATCTTCTGGCTTTACGACAATCCCAAACCCAAATAAATGACACCGATTCCACCCACTTTTTGCCGACACCCTCTTTTCTATTGCCCATTTTTCTCCTTTATTCCAACGGTTCTTTTCTGCTTTCTTCATTGCCCGCTTTTCCGTTAGGGTTGTGGGGCAGCAGCTCGAGATTAAGCCGCCACACTTCACGGTCTTCCATCACATCCATCATTTCGCTTGGATAAAGTCCCAAGCGATTCCATCCAAGATCATCAATGTAATTGGACCATCTATTTCTAAATTGTCCAACTGTTTTTTCTCCCGTTTGCTTTGGCAAGTAAAGCCTGTTTGGGGAGTCTTTCCTGAGGCATTCTCCTTACATGGCCAAATTATCTAAGCTGAGATCTTTCAATTTGGAGAAGAAACGACTCGATGTTAAGAAATTTTGGAATCTCAGGGCTACGCACCTTGTTAGACAGTGTAACTCTTTCGATTCTTCGTGAAAAACTCATTTCGGACGCTTGCACTTGTGATCGCGCTCTTTCGGTCATGACCCAAGATTCATTGCCAAAGAGAATGGGGACAAAAACTGTTCTGAAAATTGAGACCTTTGCCCTTTTTGACAATTCTCGTTTTATGCCAACCGAATTGTGCAAAGCTCGCATTACTGCATTGGCCTTGCCCATTCGGGTATTCAATTCTTCGTTTTGCCTTCCATCACTCGTTAATGCGACCCCAAGATACTTGAACTTCACTACCAGCTTCAGTGTCGCTCCATTCACTTGTAACACGCACTGATCAGGGTTTCTTAAAAGATGAAGTATCTCAGTTTTGGCCATGCTTACTTTCATTCCGGCGGTGTTGCATACATCTGCAAAGCTATTTAGTGCACGCTGGAGGCCAGGGCCTACATGACAGAACCTGTTAACGAGCTCATAAAGGCCATTCTCGCTCGCTAAAAGGCGCCTACGAACAAAAAAACTTCGTAGACAAACTTATGGAGCGCTGTTTGCATACCCTAATTTGTGTAATGCTTTTTGCACATTTAATTAAATAGTCATTTTAATTAAATAGTCATTTTAATTAAATATACAAAAGTATTTGCCGCAGAATACACTGTTGCAAAAATAAATAGATAAAAAGTTCTTACACAAAATTTTTTTGCGCAAAAATTTTTAACACAAAAATTGTTGTTGCAAAAATAAATCCACAAAAATTTTTGTGGTTTTATTTTTGCAACATCATTTTTTGCATCAAAATTTGTTGCATTACATTTGTTTTTTGTCACAAATATTTGTACATTTATTTTTGATAGCAAAGAAACAACACACGCCAAAATAAACGTGCAAGATTTTGTGACGCAAAAATGTCGGTGCAAAATTACTTGTGGCAAAAAAAAACGCGTGGAAAAATAAATCGTCAAAAATATTTGACTATTTAGTTCGTGCCCATAATGATAAAGGGTTGAAATTATGCGGACGGGAAGGTACGGGTGAATGAACCTTTATTTCCCAGCCTAACGAGAGGTCTCATAAGCGGGCTAGTACCTTACTATAGGCTGCCGTACATCCCGAAGCTATCGTCTTGAAGTTCCAGTTTTATACTTTGCCGGTACCTTTCCGCCCGCATAATTCCAACCCTTTATCATTATGGGCACGAACTAAATAGTCAAATATTTTTGGCAATTTATTTTTCCACGCGTTCTTTTTTGCCACAAGTAATTTTGCACCAACATTTTTTGCGTCACAAAATCTTGCACGTTTATTTTGGCGTGTGTTGTTTCTTTGCTATCAAAAATAAATGTACAAATATTCGTGACACAAACAATTATAATGCAAAAAATTTTGATGCAAAAAATGATGCTGCAAAAATAAATCCACAAAAATTTTTGTGGATTTATTTTTGCAACAACAATTTTTGTGACAAAATTTTTGCGCAAAAAATTTTTGTGTAACAATTTTCTGTCTATTTATTTTTGCAATAGTGTATTCTGCGGCAAATATTTTGTATATATGATTAAAATGACTATTTAATTAAATATGCAAAAAAACGTAGCGCAAATTATGGTGTAATAAATATTCAAAAATTTTTGCATATTTATTTTTGCACGTGTTTTTTTTTGTATATTTATTTTTGTACATTTAATTAAAATGACTATTTAATTTAATATGCAAAAAAAATTACACAAATTAGGGTACACAAACGGCGCCCCATACAAGCTGCCATTTCCGAACCGTCTCGCCCAACATGCGTTAAAACTGCTCGCTTGAATTTCTTTGCGAGATGTTCGTAACCTGTGTTAGTACGTAACAAATATCTCATTGTGACGTCAGATGCATTTCTACTTCAAAATAATGCGTTCAAGCGTACTGTATGTACCGATATGTAATGGAAAAAGATATTTTGAGACATGCGTTATTTATTCTAAGCTTGCAAATTCCTCGACTGATAATAATTAGTTAATGAACGACAGAATTTAATCGTATTTTTGGGTCATGTTAACAGTCAGTCACTTTAGGCTTCAAAATTTTCGAACAAGTCAAAATACACTCTTCTTTTTTAGAACCGGTAAATCGAGTTCAGACTGGCTGTTTTTAATTTTTTGCCGCTTTTTAGCCTCATTTGTTAAGGATTTTTTATAAATTTTGAGAGCATCGATGTCATGTTTAGCGGCGATGTTTGTAGCACTGTTTAATTCCTAAAAAAAACAAGCTTTTTTCAAGTTGAACAAATGCCAAACAAATTTCTCAATTGCTTGTGCAGAGCAACAGCGCTCTACAATCTTGGAATAATTGCAAACACAAGAACAACACTACAATTTTATTGTTCTGAATCAGCACAAAAGTTAGTTTCTTTCATTGATTTGAAATTTTTTTCGTTTCTTTTTGGTTTATTTTGCTGCCGTGGCTGGCATTGTTTTTTAAATTTGTTCTCAAATTTTGAGCAAAATTGAGCCTCGTGTTCTTAGAAAACGGTTCTAATAAAAAGAGTGTATTGCTATTTTTGTCAACTGGCGCTACTTAATATTCAATCAGTCGAAACAGCAAATGGTTCTCAATGTAATTCGCTTTGTTCTTAAGTAATCTAGTAGCAAACATGGCGACGATTTTAATTCATTTTCAGCAAAAATTACCTATAGTTGGAAGTTTTCAACATTTCGCCATTAAATTTCTGAACCAAAAACGATTTCTCGCACGCTTAAGGAGTGCTTCAAAATCTTCGTTAAGTTGGCGAGGAAAATGTCATGTTTTTTTACTCCAGTTATATCTCGCAATCGATCCAAGCAACTTAGCAAGCGAAAATGAGCTCCAGATACACGTTGAAAAATAACCTCTTGCCTTTAGCGAGTATTTCGCTCGGTAGCGACTCTTAAAAAATTCTCGTTATTGATGCGAGCGAAGAAATTTCTGTCATGTGGGCCGTGATTCAGTGGAAAAAAGCAGTACCAAATCATTAGCGAATAGCAGACGACTGGTTTTGCAATTTCCAATCATGACACACTCATCAGCTTTGGCTGCATTTGTCGATCCAATTCATATAAACAATGAAAAGGAGAGGTGACAAAACGCACCCTTGCCGGAGTCCAACTCCAACATACAACGGCTTTGATTGCTTGCCATTTACCCGAACACAAATCTCCGGTCGGCAGTAGAATGACTTAATGGCACTTAACAACTGACCATCAACGCCATACTCCTGCAAAAACCTTCCAAAGGTTATCCCGAGGAACTCGGGACAAAGCATGCAAAGAGATCTTTGCCATACTCCCAAGATTTCTCAAAGATTTGCTTCAGAGTGAAGATTTGGTCCGTAGTGCTGCGACTCGGACGAAAACCGCACTGACTATCTTCCAATTTTGATCCCACTATTTCTCGGCATTTCCTTTCAAGGCATTTGGCATATACTTTCCCTGCAAACTGAGGAGTGATATCCCTCTGTAGTTTGTACATTGCTTGCGATCTCCTTTCTTCAATATCGGAATAATCACACCTGTTAGCCAATCTCTGGGAGTTTTGCCAAACTTTCATGCAACTTGACACACTCGCTTTAACCAGGGAATTCCTTCTCCAGTCAGCGCTTTCAACATCTCGGGTCTGATTTCATCTTCACCAGCAGCTTTTCCAGATTTTATCCCTTTAATTGCCGTTTCCACTTCTGCTGCAGTGAAAACGTCCTTTTTTCTTAAATCTGTCACTTCGTATGTGTCACGAGTCGATGCCTATACAGGATTCAAGAGATCTTCAAAGTATTTTCTCCATCGTGAAAGGATTTCATTCTCATCCGTTAGAATGTTACCTGCAGAATCCTTGATGGAGTACGTAACACTCGATCTTTTGCCACGTAAACTGCGAATAGTCTGCCAAAATACTTTGTTTGCCGAAAAATAGTTGGAATCCAACCGACGACCAAACTCTTCCCATGACTTCTTGGATTTCTTTACAGCCGAAGTTGCCGCTTTTTGCACCTCAGTGTACCGGGATTGCAAATAAGATGACGATCTGTCTTGTAGCCAGGCCTTGAACGCATCCTTCTTTGCTCGAATAGCTTCTTTAACCTCTTGGTTCCACCAAGGTGTTCTTTTCTCACTAAGCCGCTATCGCCCACAATTTTCAGCAGGTGATGAAATGATTGCTGATCTGAACAGTAGCCTTTCCTTCTCTATGTCCTCGGATACATCAGGAAGTTGTCTGAACTTAGATGATATACTGGATGCAAACTGTTTCCTTACTTCTTTGTCCTCCAAAGCCTCCCATTTGACCCGGTAGGTCACAGAAGACCTGTTAGGTTTCCTGTTTGGCCAAGGTTTCGAAAGTCGCAAAGAACACACTACCAGATAGTGATCAGTTGACAATTCAGCACCTCGCTTCACTCGAACGCCAGCACATCAAAAACAAATCTGACGAAACTACGCAAAAATCAAAAACTGTATTCATGATGCGGAATTCGTTGCTACAACAGAGCTGCAACAATACCTTTCGTTCTCATTCAGTTCAGTGACTCCATGTTTTCCGATCACACCCTTCCACGCATCTGTGTCTGTCCCAACATGAGCGTTAAAATCCCCCATACTGGTGATACTCTTAGAAGAGCATCATTTACTTCATCCACAAAAGCCTGATATTCACTCGTAGCATTGGGGGCAGATACCTCCATTAGGCACAATGATCGATTCAATCCCTTAAGCTTCAACATACAGACCCGTGATCCCAAAGAAATCAAATCTGACCCACAGTCTGACAACCGGGAACTTGTGAGAAACCTCACATCCGCTTGAGCAGACATACTAAGATCAGCACCAGAGCAGAAGAGTTTCCATCCCCCATCCAGATCCACGTCTTTTGGTTGAAGAAACTCCGGCAATATCGAGATGACACCGCTTTGCTTCCTCAACCAATTCTAGCTCTTTTCCTGTGAGGATGAGGATATTCCAATTGCCCAACAGCAGTTGATGATGATTGACCCGTAAGTGTGCGACATTATCTCGAGTACGAATACTCTGCGCTACCTCCATTCGCCTCTCCAAACGTGTAGCAGGCACATTGGTGGAGCTGCCGCTAGGGCTGGCTGGTGGAGATTGTCGCTTATTTCTCGAACGAGTCCCTCTGCTTTCGCTGAATGACGACCTGGGAGTTCCTAGGCGCTCCCCTGCCGGAAAAGGTTCCACTTGTGAAGGTGGACCCATTAACGTGTTCATTTTCATTATTTGTTTTAACGTAATTTTCATTATTTGTTTTGCAGTTTAATCTAGCTGCGGAGAGGTTTTATATCAAAGTTGTCCTTCTCCCAGGTTATGTGCTCACCGCAGTTAGCTGATGGGCATAATCAAGCCAGGTTTTAAGTTGTCCAACTGGTTTGACTTGAACTTATACTTCGTCTCGCTTCTACCATCAGACCTCTCTGGCATGGGTAACCTATCAGGAGAATTGAATATCCAGCCAGTACAGCTCTGCAGGTCATTGAGGCACATTGACTTTTCCACCTCGCTACGGTGGTAGATCACGGAAAAGCTATGCCTTGCACGTCTAATATGCCGAACTGCGGAATACTATGCTATTGTGCTATGCTACGGCCAGGCGCGTAGCCAGGAATTCGCAATGGGGGCTGTTTTGGGGGTCTTGGGGCGAAGCCCCGAGCCGCCGGAGGCACGGGGGTCTGAAGGCGGAGCCCCAGCGCTCAAAAACTTTGCATTTTTTTGCAAAAATAACTTATTTTTAGGGCTATTTTGATAAAAAAAATGATGCTTTTGAAACGTGGCATAGAAATTGGCAGTGTAGACATGATTAAACTGATTGCATAAATGGGCTATTTGGGAGGCAGTTAATGGTAAAATTTTAGTTCTCTTATTTAGATGCTGGTAAATTATAAACTCGCGTAGTTTAATAAAACTTACGTAGAGTAATCTACACTATTTCGTCTACAGTTTATACAGAAAAATAATTGGGAAGGGGGTGCTAATGAAAAGAGATTTAAGAGAAACGATTGATAATTAACTAATACTGGATAGCCTTCCCCCCCTATTTCTAACTTTATAGTACATTTGTTGATAACACCTATGTTTAGCATTTTCACACTAGCGATAAAATTTGATTGCTTATTTTTAGTTAGTTTTCATTTATTTGTGAGTTGTATTTTTGACAAATTAGCCCCCCCTGAATATATGTTTAAAAAGATGTTTTAAATCACTATTTAGTCCATTCCAGTGCATACAACAGTCTCAAACGTGCTAAAAGCGTGTTTTTTTCTTATTCTGCATTTTGGTCGACATGCCAATGACATGCCAACGCCTCCCCTGGCTACGCCTACTGAGCTTATTCCAATGCTATTTTTTGTTTTTTTATGTTTTTCGTAAATTTTGTTATATTAGTCTCCTTTTTACTTTCAATCAACATAATTGTGTTTGCACCAAGATTTGTCTATCGAAACCTAGCGCTTGGCGTAACCAGGGGTGCCTCCTCCCAATTCAAATGCCACTAGTGATAAATGTAATGACAACAAAGCCTATTGTTTCGTAAGTATCAGTTTCTTTTAGCATTTTCAGTACACGTGTACAATAAAAATTAACAACAATACAATATCAATATTGACGACCAGGAGACCCGGGCCCCTTTAATTCAAATTTTTACCAATTTAGATGTAAGACCTGGGAGAAATTCAGGGTGTTTGTCCAAAAAGTTGTAATCTTAGGCCCTCTTATAACCTTTTATGAACTTAATGCAATAACATTACTACTTAGTAACCATGTATTAACAAATATCTCTGAAGAAAATCTTCGTGTGAATTATTATTTACAGCTACAAAAATATTGCAGGAGGCAATGTACCTTGCTTACCCCAACCTGGGCCAAGTTGCTAACAAAATTTAAGCTAAAAAGACTAGATTTTAAACGTGTTTTGAACTTGACCTGTAAATAAAGGGAGGACTTATCAGTAAACAATTCAATTTTTTTCAATTGGCTTTCAAATCTTAAAAATTTAGGTTATTCAAATGGCTCTAAAAAGGTACAATATGTGATCCAAATGGCATTAAAATACAGTAGCTATATTTTTCGAAATTACAAAAAACCGCCCAACGGCCGGGGCTCCGCCACCAAACCTCCAACTGTGATAAGTTTTAGTTACACTAATTTGCTAACCACGTCTCCCAATTTAGACATTTTCAGCTTTTGGTTCAAGTTCTCTTCGTTTTGCAAAATCCTGGTTAGGAGCCAAACCATGCCCCGGTTTCTGTTATCTTTCATTCCACAGCATCTTTGTCCCACAAAACGTCCCTCTTTTTGAAAATTTCTGATGACAACATTGCATGTGATTTTCAATTTTTGCCCACTCCATCAATCAAAAATCTTGGCTACGCCTATGACCTCGAGAAGACGCCGCAGACTCGGCGCCCAGTGAGCCGTGTTTTTCGCATCTCCTCTATGAACTAAATGCAGCAATCAGCCTTATCATTTCTTAGTGAAGTTACAAGTGTGTTTTTCTAGTTCAAAGTAAACTCTCCCTCGTTAATTCAACCCAAGCTACAACAGCACTTCTCGGAACTTGCATTTTCACGAGTTTTTAGACAACCTCTAGCATTATAGCCCGGTAGAAATACAGCAAAATAGCCTACATTGAAACCCGGAAAAAGTTTATAATAAGCTGAAATTTGGCACGATGACTCCGGACTATGTCCTGAGCCACCAAAAAAATCCCCTTGTTTTGGACGTGGAATTTCCCCCTTTTTCGGCCTTTAAAATCTGCCATCTAGTGTCAAAGAGCCTTTAGTGTCCAACAGCCAATCCAAAAGTTGGGGAAGAGCGAAATTTTGAATACTAACTGATTTTCAAGTGCAGGTATAAACAAATTTACTTTGAAACTGATGACGTCATTGTTGGTGACGTCATTTCCAAATTTTTGTTTTTAGAAATGACGTCTTCTTTATTGATGACTCAAATTGTGAATGGGAGTTAGATTTTTGGCTCCAAACCAAAAATTGCCTAAATCAAAGTGATGACGTTTTAAACGTTTTTAATGTCGTCATCTGTCAAGAATTTTGGTTGTAAATTTGAAAAAGAGTGTTTACCAAACAAAATATTGCAACGCTTTGGGAATATCATCATCATCATTTGAGTTTCTAAGGCATCTTCGAGGCCTTGCTTCATCCTCCCATATGCAAGTGATTCAAAAAATAATAACTAGCGTAATTATATGTAAATTGACACGAATATGTGCCGAGCACGATGATATATCCGATACGAACAAACTTTCTTCCACTTTGAGATGTCTGACAATATTATTATCTTTCGCGAAATAAATGTCCGACAATATTATTATCCGGCATTATTTTGCGTATTTGCGATATTATTGCAATGTCTGACAATATTATTATTTTAATTTTTAATAACCACGCTAATATTTGACAATTTGCCGCCTTAATGATTTTTTTGTCGTTCCTCAAGCTTGCATCTTAAACTAAAATTGCAGATTAACTTTAACTGTGCGTGGAAGCTTTTCGATAAACATTCAAGGGCTTCCTTGATTAAACTACAAAATGCATTATTTTGTTTTGATCTCTTTTTGGCAGTGGTGGGCAAAATACTGAATAAAAGTAATGACACTACGTCACCAAAAATTACTTTAAAAAAAAAAAATTATCGTATTCGTTACTGCTCGAAAAAAGTAATCAGTATTTTGTCACTACACACTAATTTGAATGAAAAATTCAGCCAAAATGACAATAGTCTACTCTACATCACTATTTCTAGTAGAGCTAAACAAAAACAAACTAGATTTCGTTCGTGATGCAAGTATCATTATAAAGTTATAGCTTTCATTATGCTGCCTCTTCGATACGGCTCAGTGCTCATCAATATTATTTTGATTACTGTATTAGTCTGAACATGGATCCCATGGTCTGAGTGAGTAAAGAATTGTTTTAAAGCTAAGCGGGTTTCGAATTTCGAGTGTTTTGTTTCTGCGGTCAAGGTCATATCATAACAAGCCGGCTACTTTTGACTCCTGGTGCGCTGAAGTCAGATCACGCTTACGTTATGATTCAAGACGCAAAATCGAGCAATAAAAATTTGATGCTGTAAGTAACTCCTACTGTATTGCACTTCCTCAAGTTGTGATGAATAATTTCAGATAAGTCGCTAAGTATACACTAATAATCTAAATAACACGCTTAAGATAATTCCCACATAAAAGTACCATCAAGATGAAAAGTTAAAAAATACTATGTGATTGATCTATTTGTTGGTCGAGCGGTAATGCGTTGGTCTATGGAGCGCTAGGTCCGAAATTCAAAACTCGAGCCGGTCAAATCAGACGCAGTGTTGTCAACGGCCCGCCACCGCAGCAACATTTCTTCAAACGAAGCTGTGTTGTCCGGACGCAATGACGTGGAGATGGGCCCCGCCAACTCGTTACATGCTTCGACATAGTACGGCGAATATAATAAAAGATTTTTGATCTATCACATTCCAGTAATGTTTTTTTTCAATCTATATCTTCATAGTAGTTACCTGCTAAGCCGAGTTTGCCGTGTGGAAAAATTGCACCATATTAGTAAACTAGAAACTAACAATTTGCGTTTTTTTTCTCATGGTTCATTTGTTCTAGAATATGCCGGTTCGTCCAATCAGCGTGACTTTTTCTTCACGGTTCACTCGATCGTTTTACGAATATGTCTAATCAAATCAGTCGAATACGAGTGATCGCAAAAAACCTTCGCAACAAGAGCAAACTTTTTTCTTCAATGCTCTTCTCGTTTTCTCCGCGCGTTTGTATCTGGTCTACTAATAAAGAGTTGATGATGGCATTGTGCCTAAAACAATATTTACCCCTGGGTGGTGAAGACTTTTTTTTGTTTCAGCTTTAGTTTCGACGGAAAATGCGACTCCTGAACGGTGGCAAACTTTTTTTTGGTCTACAAATTTTGTTGGTAGAACAGACGTTAGTTACTAAAAATATTATAAAAGTTTATAAACAGGTGGTTGGTGATTTTATTTGCGTTTTGCAAATTTATCTGTATTTATTATGCATTTATTTTTTTCTTTGATATTTTTTGGAAAGAGTTCGCAGTTTTTAGCTTTTGCACTAAAAATTTATTTCGCACTAAATGTTGTAAAATATTAACTGTTTTTGACAAAATACTGTCCTTTTTTTGTATTGATGTAGTAGGTATGACAAAAATTTTACCCATTGGCGTATCAATGAATAGGATATTGCAATACCTATCTTCGGTTTTTGAACAACATCGAAATTTGATACTACGCGAAGGTAGATAATAATGTTAACCCAAAATACGGTAGATCATTCAGATCGACGTTTGTTAATCAAAGATACAAAACAAAACTTAAGCCTGGGCATGTTTATAATTAAGCAAACAGACAAAATACCGCCACCGAAGTGTCCTCCTTTAAACTAGTGGAATTAAAAAAACTTGACAGTATATTTTCTATTGTTATTGCGTTTTTGTCGCATCCATATGCAGAGTTGTAAACGGACCGATTAGTTGCGGCCCGAAAACTACTTTAAAGCCCAAATTATGTTAGGTCTGAAAAATTTAGCAATGTTGCCTAGCTATTTTAATTATATTTTCGTGCACCCAAAACAAAAAGCACGTCTCAGGCCCGAAGTTGTTGTCAATTTTAGGCCCAAACTCGATCCGAAAAGCCCGGCTCGACTTACAACTCTGTCTCTATGAGCTCTATCAACGATTGATTGTCTTAGATAAAACTAGCACTGCATGTGCAAACCATTCTGGCACGCAAAGACTTTCGGCCCACGGTACGACCCTGCGTCATTCTCAACAGAAACAACTTTTTTGATTGGCCGGAGGTGTAAAATAAGCAGCCCGTCAAGCGTTTCTACTGGATGGTAACATTTACTAAGTAGCCAATTTGTAATTTTGACACTTCTAAAAAAGTAATGAAATTACCACATAAGTTACTTTTTTGAAAAGTAGTGTCATTACTGTTTAAACCACTAAAAAAGTAATTTGTTACTATAGTAATTCCTTATTACCACCACTGCCTATTCCGAAGTCTAAATTTTATCTGCTTGATCGCTACTCCAGAGTTTTACTGACAACACAGTTTTTGACCTTCAATCGCCTGAATTCACAATATAATTCTCCCAAGTTTAAAGCCAATAAAAAAAAAGTTTGCAGTGTTTCGTGTGGTCAAACACTCTCAAATTTACAGTTAAAAACTCGTTACAGATAACGTTATCAAAAACGTTTGTGATGTAGTCACTTTGATTTAAGCAATTTATTATTCGAAACCAAAAACCTAGCTCTCATTTACCAGAAGTGGAGTCCTCGAGGACGTCCTTGGCCTCGAAGCCTCAAGTCCTCGAAAATTGCACTGTCCCGGCTCGAGGACAGCACTATTTTTTGAACCGTTAAAATTTTATTGGAAAGCGCCAGAAACCTCGCAGAAAATTTGCGAAGACCTTTGTTTGTTTTTCTCAAGTGGAAATCGCCTGAAAAAAAATTTTTGAAGACGTTTTTTGCCTAACAAATTTTTTTGAAGACCTTTTTTTGTGAGATTGCTTGAAAAAATTTTTTCAAAACCTTTTTTTATTGGAGAACACTTGCGCCTGTGTCCTTGGCCTCGAATTTTTTTTTGTCCTTCGCCTCTAGTACTCGACTCCACCTCTGTCATTTACAATTTGAGCCATGAATACGTCATTTTTTCAAAAACTTCGGCATTGACAGAGTAAATTTGTTCATACCTGCACCTGAAAACCAACTATCATTCAAAACTTGGCACTTCTACAACTCTTGGATGGTAAAGGCTCTTTGACACTAGATGCGGACTAAAAGCCGATAAAGAGGGAGGCCCCACGTCCAAAATATGGGATTTTTTTTTGTAGTCGGGGGCCTTAGGCGCAAAAAAGTGAATCTTTAGGCTCTGCGTGTTACACGTTGTTTTTTTGCATATTTTTAAAGTTTGTGGGCCCAATTTGAATTTTAGTCGGTGCCGCAATTGTTTGGGTGACGTCATCACCCCCAAATCGGGGAATTCCCAAAAATCCAATTTTCAGCCTTTCTTGTCCCGTTTTGATGCATATACATCGATTATTTGCCCACTTTTAAGTTGCATAGTAGCATAATATGAACAAACAAAAATAAAAGATCGCTAGGCATTTTCGGTGACGTCAAAATGACGTCATCGAATTATTACATCGTTTTTGCTATGTTTTTTGTTGTTTTTAACGAATTTCAATTGCTGTAATAAAACTACTTGCTACTTAACATCCAATTGTTTTGGAGAAGCTTGTTACGTCACTGATGACGTCATTGAAATACCGTTGCTTTAGGTTTTTACATTACTGTGGCGATTTTTTTGCAATATTATAGCAGGTCTCATAAGGGCATGCCTTAATTGACAAACAAGTTTGGCAGTTATGAAAAACGAATATTTTGAGCTGAGCTAATGTAAGTAGCAAAGTCTCGTGCATCGTTTAATCACGTTTTCACGTTAACGATTCTAGAAAGTCAAAAACACTTCTTGCAGTGTCCTCTCTTTGATGCTGTGATGACAAAATGTTCTCAGAGTTACAAGTCTCGAAATTGCACGAACAAAGACTGGTGCATTTTAAATACTTTTTTTACACGAGCATCGAAAACAACATGTGGATTTGCAGCAACAGTGATGAATAATTTCGTGAATTGATGCTGCTGACTGAGCACTGGACCAAAATGGAATCAGTTCTTCAGAGTCATTAACAGCCCAACCCCAATCCGAAGGAGATAGTCGATTTTGAATTTTTGTAAGACAGCTTTTCCATATTTCAGATTGGTACATTGCTCTTCTTGTATGCTCTGCAAGAGCTGCAGATGTTGGTGGCAATTTCTCGACAGGATAACCACTGCTAAACATATTGTAACGGCATTCATCAACATTTTGAGCATCCGAGTTCTTGCAATAGAGGGTAATCACAAATATTTCCAATGCATTAAAAGATGATGGCAAACTCGAAAAATCTAAACTTGAAAATAAGTCACAAAATTTGGAAAGATTGAGCATCCAACAATCCCATGCCTTTTTTTTACCAAACCCAAAAAAGGAAGAAACTGTATCGCATCCGGTGAATGCGTGGAAGAAAGGAAGAGAAGCACACAAAGTTTGAGGCAAAGAAGATACTATTTCATGCATTGCAATAAATCTGGTTTTATCCCCAAATTGTGGAAACAATAAATTGCAATCACCACAACATCGGTATCTACAGTACTAATTATTGATTCCGATTTAGCATGTTTGACATGAAGAAACATGCGAGTGTCTGCTTCCTCATGATCGCATGGGAAATATCTGACAGATCGAAGGTGTCATTGCTTAGTACTGTATCAAATGAGGATCAACTGCAGTAACCACATGTTTTTGGACTAAAGCAAACAATGCGGTTTTGTTTTTATCGTTCCTCAGAAATTCAGACCAATTTGAGGAATTTGCGTACTAGTTGTAACTGCCACCTGTTGTCCGGATCCTCGCTTGCTTCTGATTGATGCTTTAATGCTGTTTCTAAGATAAACATCAAACACGATATCAACCCGTTTGTAGATTGCTGCTTTGTTGATAACAAAAGGTATTATAGTTTTTGAAATATATTCTTCAAATGTGGTAACGCTTCCTCTTGGTTTCAACATTTGTAAAAGTACTGGTCCGTCTATAACATAAACATCGCATGTAGGAGCAAAACTTTGCGAAAATCCGTAGCTTTTTAAAATGGGAAGAAGTGCTGACTTTGCCGTGGTTCTTAAATTGCCATTCGACGATAATGCAAATGGATATGCTGACGTTTCATGCTTAAAAAACATTCTTAAAGCATCTTTTCCACGAACATAGCTAGATATAAAAACTTTTTGTAGAAGAGATGTATCGCATTTGATCCTTTCTCTTGACTTATTTGTCTTTTTTCTTGTCTTTCCAAATAAATCAATGGCAACCTTAGTAATAGGTTTTGTGAAATCTTCATTTTCCAAAATCCTTGACGTTACAAAGGATTCAAACTTTTGGATTCCATCTTTTTTCAAGTTTTGAAGCTGTTGAATTCCTTCAGCATCAGACACTTGTCTAGAACATAACGTGAATAGTTTCCTTGATGAGTCTGCAAATGGGTTTCCAACGTGCTCAAAAGCTTGCACCAATCCATTTAGTTCTTCCTTAAATCTTTCTTTGTAGCTACAGCTTTCCTCATGGTGAAGCCAATCATATTTATCCTCACAGAAACCGATTTCTTTATGAAAATCTTTCAACAAATCCACGATAATAGGCTGAGCAATCAACCATCGCCTCAGAGCTTCATCCTTTAGAAAGAGATCAGTTACCCCTCTTTTTCCTTTCACAACCGCATTACATTGTTCGTGGTTTTGGGCTAGAGCCATTGCAGAAAACCTGCTGCCAAACTAACAAAGTCTGGCAGCAGGTTTTCTGCAATGGCTCTAGCCCAAAACCACGAACAATGTAATGCGGTTGTGAAAGGAAAAAGAGGGGTAACTGATCTCTTTCTAAAGGATGAAGCTCTGAGGCGATGGTTGATTGCTCAGCCTATTATCGTGGATTTGTTGAAAGATTTTCATAAAGAAATCGGTTTCTGTGAGGATAAATATGATTGGCTTCACCATGAGGAAAGCTGTAGCTACAAAGAAAGATTTAAGGAAGAACTAAATGGATTGGTGCAAGCTTTTGAGCACGTTGGAAACCCATTTGCAGACTCATCAAGGAAACTATTCACGTTATGTTCTAGACAAGTGTCTGATGCTGAAGGAATTCAACAGCTTCAAAACTTGAAAAAAGATGGAATCCAAAAGTTTGAATCCTTTGTAACGTCAAGGATTTTGGAAAATGAAGATTTCACAAAACCTATTACTAAGGTTGCCATTGATTTATTTGGAAAGACAAGAAAAAAGACAAATAAGTCAAGAGAAAGGATCAAATGCGATACATCTCTTCTACAAAAAGTTTTT